>CANSZD010001128.1:0-482183 GCA_947648045.1 Beta corolliflora
AAGAACATTTTTAACCTCTCGATTCGAAACCTCAACTTGGCCTTGTGTTTGGGGGGTGGTAAGGAAGACCTACTTTGTGATTCACCCCGTATTTCTTCAATAAGGCTTCTAATTGCTTTTTGGCGAAGTGTGAACCACCATCAGCGGTCAATACAGGGCACCCCAAATCGAGGGAAGATGATCTTCTTGAAGCTTGGTGACTACCTTATGGTCATTGGTGGGAGAGGCAATGGCTTCCACCCATTTGGTCACGTAGTCGACGCAACAAGAATATATACATTCCCACAGGGAAGGAACGAATGGGCCCATAAAAATCGACCCCCGGACATCAAACGGCTCAACCTCAAGAATGTTGCATTTGAGGCATCTCGTGTCGCTTCAGGATGCCACCACTCCGTTGACATCTATCACAAGCCACCACAAATGTTCGGGCATCCTTATGCAATGTTGGCAGAACATACCACTTGGAGCACCTTAGCAACCGTTTTAGCTTGCTCCACCATGTCCTCCACATGCCAAAGTATGGCAATGATGCAAAACGAGGCCATCTCATGATTAGGAACACACCTCCTAAACATGCCATCACACACACTTCTTAAAAGGAGCGGGTCATCCCAATAGAACCTCGAAACTTCTTTAAAGAACCGCTTCCTTTGTTGGGAAGTAAAACCATGAGGTTCAATCACAGAGCCGGATAATTTGCATAATCGGCGAACCATGGAACCTCATTGTTCATAATGGCGAACAAGGCTTCTTCTCTCAAATCGTCCTCGATAGGAATCTTCTCGGTTGTCGGGAGGGAGGCGTGAAAGATGGTCGGCTACCACATTCTCCGTCCTTCTTCTCTTTCATCTCAAAATCAAACTCCTGAAGAAGCAACACCCACCTAATGAGCCTAGGCTTAGCATCCTTCTTACTCATCAAATCTAGGACCGCGTAATGATCCGTATACACCTACGCCTTATTACATGTCAAGTAGGACGGAACTTGCTTCAAAAGCAAATACCACGGCCAACATTTCCTTTTCAGTAGTTGCATAGTTTCGTTGAGCATCATCCGGAGTCCTACTTGCATAGAGCTATCACATGTAGCCTCCCTTCCTTGCGTTGCCCAAGAACAACTCCCACTGAAAAGTCACTAGCATCGCACATTAGTTCAAAAAGGCAAGCTCCAATCCGGAGCTTGCACAATGGAGCAAGTAAGGGCTTTCTTAAGAGTTTCAAAAGCCTTAGTACGAAGACTCATCAAACGCAAAATCAACATCTTTTGAAGTAGATTCGTCAATGGTTTGGCTATTTGAGAGAAATCCTTGATGAAACGTCGGTAAAAACCAAAGATGTCCAAGGAAAGCACGAACTCCCGTCAATGAGTTCGGTGGCGGAAGCTTCTCAATAACCCGAAACCTTTGGGATCTACTTAATACCCTTTTTCGACACTTTATGCCCAAGTACAATGCCTTCCCTCGACCATAAAGTGACACTTTTCCCAATTCGAGTACAAGGTTCGTCTCTTGACACCTTTTTAACACAAACTCAAGATTAACCGGACATGTGTCAAAAGACGAACCACACACACTAAAGTCGTCCATGAAGACTTCAATGGAATCTTCTAGCATATCGGTAGAAGATTGTCGTCATACACTCCTTCGAAAAGTGGATGGGGCATTACCTGAACCAAAGGGCATCCTTCGATAGGCAAATGTCCCATACGGACAAGTAAAGGTGGTTTCTCTTGGTCATCCGGATGAATGGGGATTTGAAAGAATCGGAATAACCATCAAGAAAACGAAGTGTGAATGACGAGCAAGCCTCTCCAACATTCTGGTCAATGAAGGGAAGGGGAAATGATCTTTCGGGTGGATTTGTTCGGTTTCATGTAATCAATGAGACTCTCCACCCAAAGGACGAGTCCTAGTTGAGATTGTTTCGCTTTTCTCATTCTCAACTATAGTCATGCCTCCTTTTTTTGGAACCACGTGAATCGGGCTTCACCCACTTGCTATCCGAGATAGCATAAATGATTCCCGCGTCACGTAGTTTCCAAGATCTCCTTTTTAACAACCTCTTTGAGGTTGGGATTGAGCCTTCTCGTGCTCGATGGAGGAGGCATTACTATCGATGAGATGGATACGATGCATAGCAAGAGAAGGGCTTATCCCCTTAAGGTCATCAATCGAATACCCAATGACATCCATATATTTTTGCAAAATTCCAATCGGTTTTGATATAGAAATGTCATCAAGACTCGAATTGACAATAAGAGGATAAGTACATGCATCATCAAGAAAAACATATCTAAGGGAGGAGGGAAGGGGTTTGAACTCTACCTTGGGAGGAGGCTTAGAACACTCCTCTTTTTTCAGTGGATGATGCAACTAGAACCTCGAAACGCCTCATATTGCGTGTCCTCTTTATGTCCAAGTTAAGGGTGTCGGAAAGTGCAACATACAAATCGCTCCCAGGAATCATCCACACTCATGGTGTCCTCCACCTCATCTTCCACTAGGTTTACCGGCAAATTTTCTCCATCATAGGCTTCTTCGGTGTCTTAGAGAACTCGAACACCACCCGCTCATTAGCTACCTCAACCGTGATTGTGTCGTTTTGCAGTTTATCACGGCACCCAAAGTCTTCTTGAGCTTCTCTTCCCCGAATAAGAGGAGTCTCGGGATCTTCCCTCCATATCCATCACCACAAAGTCGCATGGTACAAACACATGCCCAGACTTGAATCGGTATATCCTCCAACTCACCACAAGGGACTCTGCGGTGCGGTACGCAATTGAATCGTTTTGCGCGTAGGATGAAGAAGAAATTTCAGGTGCTTTGCAATAGAAAGAGGCATCAAATTGACACTAGCTCCCAGATCGGCGGTGCACCCTTAGGTTCTAAGTCACCTATCTTCATGCATGGTGAAACTCCGGGATCTCTTTGCTTCTTGGGCATAGTTCGTTGCACAAGAGCACTCACTTGGTAAGGTAGGGAGATAAGCTCATCTTCAAGTTTTGCGCTTATTGGAGAGGATCTCTTTTCAAGAATTTAGCTAAAGTTGGCATTTGAGACATAGCCTCAAGGAATGGAATGTTGATTTTGTGGGCTCTTCATCACATTCGAAATTTAGTGAACTTGTCACTCAACTTTCTCTCACCAACTTTGTGAGGATAGGGAGCCGGAGGCACATAGGATTTGGTTGGTGGAGGTGATGGCAATGTGGTTTTGTCACCCACTTGAACATGTGACTCATCCTTCTCCCTCAACGTCCTCTTTCTCGGTTCCTCGGCTCCATCCTCCTTCTCAACAATCTCGGCTTCTCCGTCCGCTCTAACTCCCCATTCGGCATCTTAGGACCCGATAACTTGTTCCCGACCTCAAATGAATGGCTTTGGCTTGATGGAGGTTAGGGTTAGGAATGGGTTGGCTGGAAGTTGATTTGTGGGGGTGGAGGGATTCTTCTCGCCTACTTGGGCAATTTGGGTTTTCAAGCATTTTGTTGTGGGCTTGTAGCTCTTGAAACCTTTGCTCATGGTTTTGGAGAATTTGGTTCATGGATTGGAGTTGTTGGAGAATTTGGAGAGAGGTGGGATCGGAAGATGGTGTAGGTTCGGGATTTTGTTTGGGGAAAGGAAGGTTGGAGGGAGGTTTTGGGTTGTTGGTCCTTTGATGTGGAGCTTGGTATGTGTTTGACCCTTGTGAGGAGGAACCACCTTGGTTATAGTTTTGGTTTTGGTTATACCTTGCGCAAACCCTTGGTTGTGAGCTTGGTTGTACCCTTGTTGAGGTTGATTCCATCCTTGTTGAGGTTGGTTGAATCCTTGGGTGTAGTTTTGTTGAGGTTGTCTCCCAACCTCCTTGTTGATTGTTCCTATACCCTTGATTCCCCCGATATCCCTCTCTCTCTTGCATTGATTGCCGCCACATGCTCGAATGGGTACCTCCACAATAAGAAGTATCATGGTTAGTACCACCCACAAATATCACATGAAAAAGAGTTTACTCCGTGAAGGAGTAGACGATGCAAGATTGATCTTGGAGAGCTTCTTATCGAGTTGGTCCATCTTAGCTTGAATTTGATCCATGGGATCAATTTCAAACTTTCCGCTCTTCTTAGGTTGAGCACCTCTTCGTCTTCCACCCCATGAGTAGTTCTTGATCACCTCCTCGATTGTGGACTCAAGTTGTCCTTGCGGGATCTTAGATAGTTGACCTCCCCGCTCCAAAGATCAAGATTGGCCTGTGAAATCGGATCAAGACCATCATAGAAGAATCGCATTAGTAGATTCTTGTTGAACTCATGGTGTGGGCATGAACGGATCATCTCCTTGAACCGCTCCCAAGCTTCGGCAAGTGTCTCATCGTTCTCTTGCTCAAATGAGGAGATCTTCCTCCTTATGTCCTTGAGTCTTCCACTCCCGGGAAGTATTTCTTCAAGAATGCCATCGTGACTTGTTCCCATGTAGTGAGGGAATTAGCGAGGCAAGCTCTTGAGCCATGACTTTGCTTTTAGGTAGAAGAGGGACGGAACAGTGCATCTTGATGTAGTCGGGAGAGACATCATTAGTGGTTATCATGGCACGGATCTCTAGAAACCTGTCGAGATGGTCTAGAGGATCTTCATCCGACCCCCCCACAAAATCGCGCTCTGCTTTCACCATCCGAGGTATCGAGGGTGAATGCCGAAATTTGTAGTGGTGGTAGGAGTCGAATTCCACCTTGAAGAACATAGGAACCCGGATTTCCGAAATCCTAAACAGGTTGTGGATTTGCTTCACCCATTTCGATTCAACTTCACTTGATGTACTTGAGATTGGTGAAGAAGGCTCGGAACCCAAAGTCGGATTTCCCAAATTCTTGAAGCTTTCGCAACGTACGGTCGATTTCAAGATCTAGAGGCAATGTGGGTGAACCGTGAGTTCTTCTTCTCATGTAACACAACAAAGCTAAGCAGAGGATTAGCAAATAACAACCACAGGTTAAAAAGAAAATAAAAAGAAGAATCAACTAAGCAAACTAAACTAAAATATACTTCATTCAATAGCACAACTTCCCGCACTGGCGCCATTTGATAAGAAGTTTTTAGTGTGTCGTTAAGGCACTAAAAACCGCTTCCCAAACAATATTTGTAGTCCTAACAAGCAATTACTAAGAGAATAGTAAGGGCAAGTCAAGGGTCGATCCACGGGGGAAATTGGGATTGATTAGAGTCTATCTAGTCTAGACTACCTAATTGAAAGGTATTTGGGGGTTTAAAAGATGTTTGGTAACAATTAAGACTATCTATCGGCTAGAACAAGCAAAAATCACGAGTTTAAATATCAAATAAAGACACTAGAGTTAAGGCTACTAGTATGAATAAGAACGGATGATGATTGTTAATGCGATTGTGAAGCAACAAAGACGATTATGCAAGGTTTAGTTCTCCTCTAAAATACTTGAGTCCTCTCTCGAATGGTCCTCAAGAGTAATCGCTTAATCTATCAACTAAATCCTCTCTCGAATGGTCTTTAGTTAATTGATTAAGAGATTCGATAAGTTTGGAAAACCCCTAATGAAGGATCCCCTTAATTTCCACCCAATATCTTGGTATAGAAATTAAGTTGATTCTTGGGGATGATAAAAGAGTTCAAAATCCGATTTAAGAACATTTGAAATCAAAATACCAAAGTATAAATGTGATCAATATCTATCCTAAGGTCTCAAAACACCAAGATCAATGCATAAACTTCTCCATACATCACAATCACATCAACAACATTTTTAAAACCCTAATTCATACTTTCACCCTAACCCTAGATATGAAACTACTCACTAATCATGGAGTTAAAGCAATTAAACAATGAATCTATGACTAATCTAAGGTTAAACATGATTAAGAAATTATTAAACTAATAGTAATCGCAATTATTAAACTAAGAGAATGAATATCTTAAATAATATGAGAACATAAACAAACACCAAGAGAATGAAATAAAAACTAAAACTTTGAATTGAATTGAATGAAAAGTACCTTGAATGTATTGGAAATCACAAACTATGATCAACAATTTTCCAATCTCAATCAAACTAAAGTGTTTTTCTCTCTAATACAAAACCCTAGAATATTGTGTAGAAAACTAGAATAAAGCGTCCCCCCCTCTACTCCTCTCGAAAAGAGGGTTTAATGATCGAATGTTTTCTTTTCCGGATCGTGAGGTGCGGGCGCACCAAAAGGAGGTGCGGGCGCACCTTGCTCGAGTGCGGGCGCACCGGACTTCGGAGTGCGGGCGCACCCGAGTCTTCGCCTCGAGGGTGGAATTCTCTTCGTCAAATGGTGCGGGCGCACCCAATTTAAGGTGCGGGCGCACCAATGTAGTTCGTTTTGTGCTCCAGAGGTGGTCGATGGTGCGGGCGCACCGGTGGCTTGTGCGGGCGCACCATCGTGTGCGGGGGCATACCAAGCGCACCTCAGGCTACCTTTCGGCCTCTAGCTCGATCCCTTATGCCATGTCTCGCATTTCTCGACCCGAAAAGGGCAATACCGCAATAGAAACACGAACAAACATGGTGAAAGCATATGTGCTAGAAATTCGATCGAAATAGATCGAAAATCTAGCAAAATGTCACTATGACCAAGTATGATCACGTGAATGAAATAGAAGGGAAAAGTGAGGAGAAAGAAGGAAGAAAAGGAGGGAAAAGGGAGCTAAAACAAGCCAAAAGAAGGTAATAAAGTGCGTTAGAAACGCACTTATCGAAGCCTAGAGAAAATTATTCTTACCATGGGGTTCCCAAAGGGGCTAAAAAAAATACTTTTATGATATGGATAAAAGATAGAGTACTCGAAGAAAATTATACATAAATATATATACAAAAGAATTTTTTTTTTTATTATTTTTTTTTATTATGGGGACCCCATGGTAAGATGAAGGACCCTACTAGATCGGAACCTCTCGCAGATTAATCCGGCACGGGTTTAGCGGACAAACACTTTGAGGTTGGAAGGTTATTTCCTTACCACTAAGCCAAGCTTAGGTTGGTATATACAAAAACAAATGTAAAATATTATTTATAATAGAAATAAAGTAAACGAATACTTCAGCTATAAAAAAAAAAAAGAAGTAAACGAATTACTCTAGTACATGATGGTGATGGTGGATGATAATTTTCAATATAGAAAAATAGGCAAACTCATAATAACTTATTGTGAGAAAGAAAGTATATCTAATCTTAAAGGGTCATCTATTACTTTAGGGAGAAATTAATTGGTTTTATTGGGAAAATTGTTGCAATTTGCTAAATTTGTATTTTTCGGATCTTAATTATCATTATAAGTGCCGCGTGGATTATTATTAATGATATATTTTCTTCAGTAAAAAAGAATCTATTACCTTAGGGGCAATGGGGTGACGTGAGGCCGTCTCGTTTAAGATTTGTTGTAGAAAAATAGAGAAGATCATATAAAAGATTATTTTTACGGATAATACTCCACAATAAAAACTATCCGGATAACACTATATTAAGAAGGATTAAACAATAAAAAAAAAATGCAAAACACCTTGGGTGGATCGTGTTCACAATAATTTATTATACATTTATACTAACTTTATCATACAAAAAATGACTATATAACTAACTTATTATACGAAAATTGACTATATCAGAAAAATTGACTGTATCATACAAAATCTGACTATATAAAAAGTGATTATATCATACGAAAATTGACTATAACAAATAAAAACTGACTATATCATATGGTTTCTAGTGCATAATAAGTTATTGTGAACCCGATCTATTCAAGTTTATTTTTTTATGAAAAAGAGTAAGAGATAATACAATTTTATATATTTTCCTTTTACCCTAAAAAAAATACAATTATGTAATTGGATTTTTTTTTTAATAAGGTAAGATGAAAACCCTTGCAAGTAGGGGAAAATTGGGGATCCCTCCTTGCAAGGGGTGAGACTCGATCACGGGATCTCCCGAATCGGAGGTGATGCCAACACCATTAGGCCATCACCTCGTTGCTCGATGTAATTGGATAATACTCCCTCCGTCCCGGGAAAGATCCGAACATTTGTTGGGACACGTAGTTTAAGGTGATAAGTTGTGGTGTGGTTATCAAATGTTATTTTATTTAAAAAGTAGATGTGATAGGAGTTGGTTGGGTATTTTTTATTAGAGGATAGAGAAAGTTGGATAACTTTTTATTGATAAAAGGTAGTGTGTGGACCTCAACACCCTGAACTATGGCTCGGGTGCACCCAACACCACCAACTACGACTAGTAGCCTAAACACCATCAAAAGCCCCCAATTCTTCTTTTTTCTTCTAGTTTTTATTGTTTTTGTTATTAATAATTTTCCACACTCTCTCTTTTTGAGAGTTTTCTACCCGATTTTTTGGGTTCTTTCTCCTTTCATGGGAGTTCGAGTTTGGTTTAATTCTCTTCACGCGTGGAAGTTTAAGAATTGGTGTATGGGAAATTGTTCCTATTGGGTTGAAGTTCAAGACCATCAACATCGAGGTATTTGAAATTCGGATGCGGTCAACATGGTTAAATCAAGAATTTTCTTCCCCAATCTATGTTAGAATGATAGACTTCCCCCATCAATAGGCTGCGTGATTCGGCAAATCCAAGGGGTTGCAGTTGTATTGCTCGATCCGGTTCATTGTAGTTTTTCGAAGACGAATTTGATTTGATCTTGTCTAATTATATCTTATTTTTCTTTAATACGTATTGTAGATGCGTTTGGCGCTTCAATTAATGAAATTTCTCTTTAAAAAACATGCACCAAAAAGAAAACAATGTGTTCAATTACATCAATTCTACAATGTAATTGTTAAGGAAAGATATCAAAAGGGATAACAAGTAAATCAATCAAATATGCTAAATATCTTGCTTAACAATTTTGCCAGAGAAAACTTCAAAAAAAAAAAGAAAAAGTAATTTGCTCATTTCATCATCTTAATTGCCAACGTAATTAAGTGGTTGTTTAGTACATACAAGAATTTAATTCTGTGTGAAGTTACAATACTGGGAAGTTAATTCCCTCATGTAATTCCTAAGAATTTCCTAAAATTGTTTGGTTGACATCAAGAAATTTGAAATTCAGGGAATTTTGAATGACTAAGGGGTGAGTGGGTCAATAAATTCCCACGTTTTGTGGGAATTACAAATTCCCTGGAATTTTGAATTCCCCCATTTTTATTAATTCTTGCTAACCAAACGGCCAGGTTTAGAAATTCATGGAAATTTGATTGCACGTGTTTCTTCCCCGCATACCAAACGACCACTAAGTATTTGAGCTAATTAAATGTGACTCGATCATCTTTTTATGGAATCCTATAACATCAGTATTAGAAACAAAGTAGACTAATTTACAAGCTTCAAAACTAGCTTGTTTACTCAACGCCGTATGAGCTTCACAGCACAATTCAAGTGCATTTGCAGAAGGTGCAACATCGCCATGGCATTTCGATTGTTGAAGGATAATTGGGCCGCCATCTCTATTGGGGAAAGTTGGGTTCCTGGGCCTACACGATTGATTTTTTTTGTGAACTAAGGATGCATTTAAGTTAAAATAGTTTGGCCAAACATCTCATTACAATCCAATAGTAACAAGTCATGACAATAGTTTTTTTTTTTTTTTGAGAGGAAACGCGGAAACTTCGTTTTATTAAGCCTAAATCAAGTTCCACCAAAGATGCGATACTTTGGGGAAAAGAATCCATACATATGCGTTACATCATTAAAATTAACATCCCATCTTCTTCATTAGATGAAGCAACGGTATTTCCCGCTTCTCTAACATGACTACAACGAAAATCATTAAAACCTTCACTAAGAGTAATAATATCAGAGACCAAAGAAAAAAGCGGAGCGTAGCCCAACTCCTTGCGGTGCACAACCGAGACAATACCCAAAGCATCACCTTCCAGCCACACTTTTTGGAACCCCAACCTTCGAGCCATCATTACGTCAAACCGAGCTGCAGCAGCCTCGGTAATGTTGGCCTCCCACGCCACATTCATCCTAGTTGCAGCAGCAACTAACAATCTTCCATGACAATCTCGAATGACAGCCCCCAAACCCACCACCCGATTGGCTCCAATATACGCATCAAAGTTTACCTTGACCCAGCTCTGATTTGGCTTGTTCCATCCAGCACACGAGTGAGTTGTGTGGTTCAAGCTGCCCGGAATACGCGTGTTCGCAGCATACGCGCACCAATCTTCACCATTTTACAGAAACCTGCTGCAATGTGTACAGGAGAGGGAGGGGATGTCTCAAAAGTCTCCTTATTTCTACAAGTCCATGCTGCCCAAGAAAGTGTAGCAAACATTCGCAAATCGTCCATACACATCTTATTTGCCATCCATAGAAACATCTCAGCAAAAGAATTCTTTGGAGCCTCCTGTATATCATCAACATACTCACTATACTTCCAGTCTTCCACACCTCCAAAGCATGCTTACAATAAAATAAAGAGTGAATAATAGTTTCCGTCTCCCCACAAATCTGACACACATTATCAGGGGTGATGTGTCTATAATAGAGTCTTTCCTTAACTGCTAGACTCCCTTTACACGCCCTCCACACAAAATGTTTCATTAAGGAAGGGGAATAAGCCTAACTACATTAAGGAAGTCATTTCCAATACAACAGTTTTTAGCTATTACATCCACAACTTGATTATCATGGCGTCTAATGAACATGATCTCCATCTCGCTTGAAGTAGTGCCTGAGCTTCCTGCAATCATTTATAATATCACTATACACATCCAAAAAGGTTCCACCCGAGTTAATACACGATTGAGTTTAATGTGTGTATTTTGCGATTTATCCAAGTGAAACATTCACGTCAAAAAATAAAATAAAATCCAAGTGAAACATTGTGAACGAAAGGAATTCAATTTTGGAAAGAAATCTTTCTTGATTTTCTTATAATAAATGCATTTCCAAGTAGTTATGCTTCAATGAGACTATATATAAACTGTGTTTAATCTCACATAACGCACTCCAACTGTTACAAACTTGTATGTGAAACTACAGATATAATAAGTATTATTCCACCATCAAAATTGAAAATGAACCTATTTACCAACTATTATGTATTGATGTTCATGTTAATGCTTACCAGCTTGCTACTTCTAGCCGAAACCAACAAGGGCACTTGGACTGTGCACATAGATGTTCGAGTATTCAATACATTGAGCAATGACAAAAACCTTCAAATTCACTGCAAATCTAAAGATGATGATCTTGGAGTTCATCAAATTGCACAAGAAGAATTCTATGAATTCCAATTCAATCTTAATTTTTGGGGTACCACCCAATTTTACTGTGGCTTTGTATTTGATAACATATTGCATTGGTTTGATATCTACATATCGGATCGTGATTTGAATAGATGTACAACACATTGTTGGTGGAAGGTCAAAGATAGGGGCCTATGCTTGCTTAATTTCATAACTGGTGAATATGATATTTGCTATCCTTGGAAATTTAGTAAAAACTATGTTAATTAATCTCCTTGATGATGTACCACAAATGCAAGGGCCAAGGGGATTAACTTCCCGTTCGGCCGTTCCCGTGATAATAGACGATATTTATACGTGCTCGAAAATAAATTATTGCTATATAAAATGATCAATTAAACAGTTCCTCATATAAAGCACAATTTTATGGCCTTTTCTTTTCCTTCTCTCTCATGCCGAAGACAATTTCACAATATTGTAAATGTAATGTCGTGTAATCTAGTTTTGGCATATTTGGGCTATAATTGTCCCTTATTAGCTGTGCAAAATGTGCCAAATTTTGCATATCCCCACTAAGGGTGTTTCAGAGTAGGGTCGGACCAAAATTTGGACTAGGGCCGGACCGGAACGAAGATTTTGGTTCTATCCCGGTTCGCGTGAAAATCACGATTTCGGATATATGGTCTATGAAATTCCATAGTTTGAGTCCACCCGGTCGAGCCGGTTCCGGTCGGATCTGGACCATGCATACCCCTAATTCCCAACTACCAAAAGCCATCTAATATGTTGCGGTATTGCCGCACTTACCTTAATTTTTTTATATAGTAAGATAAAAAAGCATTAAGAGACCCTCACCTCGAGGGGATTCCTAATGCATCGGTTACAAGGATCCTAGATAAAGCAGTAGCATTGCAAATATCAATCGGAAAGGAGGAGTCAACAAGATGTCCTACATTGGCGATCAAGTCGGCCGCTCGGTTTGCTTCTCTATAGACATGCGAAATGTGGAAGGAGTCGGCTTGTTGTAGTAGAATCTTGGATGTCTTTTATAACCGGTTGAATCGCCATGGTGTGGACCATGTGCCTTTGATTGCATTTATGACAAGGAGGTTGTCTCCTTCGATGTAGAGCTTGGTTAGGTTGAGTGGCGTAAATGTTACCTTATATACAAACATAAGAATATAGTACTAGTTATCTATACTCAATTTTTTGATTTTCTTGATTAAAAAATCTTACTTCTATTTAATAAATTAAAAAATGGCAACTATTTAAACAAAATTGATTTTTCTAATGCATATATTTATCAATTAATATCTGAGTAAGAAATAAGAAACCATCTTATATTTCAATTGGTGTCATTTGTTAAAGGTTTATGCATTTTTTTTTTTGAAAGAGAAATTTCATTAATTGAAGGCCAAACGGCATCTACAATAGGTATTAAAGAAAAACAAGATACAATTAAACAAGACTAAATCAAATTGCCTTCGAAGAAACTACAATGAACCGGATCGAGCAATGCAAATGCCAGCCCTCTTGTATTCTTGAATCAAACATCTATTGATGAGGAACTCTATCATTCTAATATAGTTTGGGAAGAACATTCTTGATCGAGTCAGGTTGACCGCATCCGAGATTCCAATACCTTCATGTTGAGTCTCGAACTTCAACCAATGAGAATAATTTCTCATACCTAAAAATAAAAGAACCATACTCACAACTCTCATAGGGGAGAAGGAGATTTCCAAAACAGAAACTAAAAACCCCATAACAGGGTTTGAGAAAATCTCATAAAGAGAGACTAATTTATTAAACAAAACAAGAAAATGAACTAAAAACTGAAAATAAAAGGGGAAAAGGGGCTTACCATGGATGAAATCATCCATGGCAGCCCCTAATTGATGAAGAAGGGGTAGGGGAGGCTAGGGTTTAAGAGAGAGATTTACAAAGGTTTATGCATTTAAGAGTAAACTAAATCATTTAGAAGGGAACTTTGGGAGGAAAGCCAAGTAATCTAATGATTTTTTTTAAAATACTTAGCTAAATCTATGTACTTGGGTAGTTGGGCCGCAATCTCTATTGGGGAAGGTTGGGCCCAGTTGGCCTGAACGATTGAGTTTAATATGTGTAATTTGCGATTTATCCATGTGAAACATTGTGCAACAGAAGGAACTCATTTTGGGAAGAAATCTTCCCTGATTTAATCGTAATAAATGCATTTTCAAGTAATTGATTGACTAGGGCGTTAAAGAGATTTCCAAAAAAAATTAAGAAACAACTAGGGCGTTACTTAGAAGAAGACTATAAAAGTACTAGGAGATAAGATGATACAAACGTTCATATAAATCCAATCTCTTATCCAAATTAATGCACAAAAACTACTCAAAAACACTTTAAACATGAATCAAGCCTACAAAAATTATAGTCTAATTACATTAACGATAATTTTGATGTTTTTTGCTGATATTTTAGAGGCAGCACTTCGAGGTAAAACGCATGTTCGAATATTTAACGCATTAGACAGTGAACAAGATCTCAAAATTCATTGCAAATCCAAGAATGATGATCTTGGGGTGAAGATAATTCCAGCTGGTTTTTTTTTATGAGTTTAAATTTCGAGCTAGTTACTGGGGTAATACTCTTTACTATTGTGGATTTGTATTTGATAAAAAATTACATTGGTTTGATATTTATGTTGAAAATAGAGATGCAGCAGCTTGCGAGGCAAAATGTTGGTGGATGATTAAAGAACCTGGACTTTGTTTGCTAGACTTTTATACTGAAAAGTTTGATTTTTGCTATGGTTGGAATGTTCCAGGTTACAAAATTTCTTATCACCCATGATGAATTAAATCAAATGATTTGCAAATAAGTTCATAATTGATGATTATTGATTAGGAGTATATTTTGTTGCTTGGGGAGGTTTTCATGAAATCGATTGTTGATTGTTAAATTGGTGGAAATAATAAGATTTGTTCTCTTTCTTTGTTTCTTTCCTTTCCATTTTTTTTTCGCATTCTTGATGGTATTTTACATGGGCAAAAGTTGATCGACCCAACTCGACAACTGATCCAAACCTAACCCAAATAAGCGGGTTAGGGTTGGGATTTTTGACCCATTTAAGTAAATGGGTTGATACGATTAACTGTTTAATTAAACGGATTGGGTTCGAGGTTGACATTTCGGACCCGAAAACGACTTCGATTTGACCATATTTATTTATACATATAGAAAATTCTCCAAAAAAATATGTTGATAAATCTAAAATTTGGTTTAAAAACAAGTAAAATATCACTAAAATGGGTCATAATTATTCTAAGAAACTCTAAACATGTATACTTTCAATAGTGAGCTTTCATTAACTTTTTAAGATAATAATTATGATTAAATGGGTTAAACTGGTAACCCGTTTATTGAACAGGTTGAGTCAGCGTTGAGTTTTTCAACCTATTTATTAATTGGGTTAGGTTTGGGTTGAGGGAGTTTTGACCCGTTTATTAGCGACTTGAACACGAACCCAACCCAACCCGACTCCGATTGCCAACCCTAATTTTACACGTATGCGAGTAGGGGTGAAAGTTTGATATACGGGTTTGGATTCGGTGTCTAGTCCAATCCAATCTGAACAAATTTTGGATTTTAATTTTCCAATCCAAATCCAAACCAATCAGAGTTTGAGTCCAAACCAATTTAATCAGAATTTTCAGACACTAAATTTGATCCAATCAGAAATATCCAAAATTTTGAACTTTATTCATTTAATGATATAATTTAGTCACAAGCGTCAAAATAAAGTGTTTGATGATAGGAGTAATTATACATTCCCATAAAAATTCTGTAATAACAACTAATAATTTATACAAACCCATATATTTTATTGAAAACACTTTAGCCCAATGCCAAATATACAAATATACAATACAAGGCTTAATTGCTATTCGGTTATTTTGGATTTTTCGATCCAATCACCCAATCCGAAAATCTAATTTTTCAAAAAGAAGAAATTTTTACTCAAGCTACATTTTCATATCTATCAGTAACTATTGATTTATTTAGGTCGTCTGATCTAATTTTGAAAACTCAGAACAAATTGATGTAATTACCCAATAATAATCTTACTAAATGCCTAATCGTATAATTGGCTCAACGATTAACACAATTACAGGATTATAATAACATAGTCAGCCTTTAATTTCCATCATTATTTTTCTTGAACCAAAGACAATCTAAGAATCACTATATTAATCATCAATCCGTCCTAAATTCTCGAAACATCATTAGATATTTAGGCTTTAGCCTTCCAAGTTCTAATAATGCCTAATATATTAGCGTTTATCAATTTTTTTCTTTACTTAAATCCTATAATATTATTTAAAACAATAAATTAGCCTAAGGTTGAGCATATTTGACTGATGATAAAACATACTAATTTAACCTACATTCTAAATATACATTTCTTGCCATACTTATAAAGACAAACCCTCCTAAACAAGCTCCTAAACATTATTATCTATCACAAATTTTAGTAAGATGGCAAATCAAGTGAAATTAATGAGCGGCTTCATTGTCATCAACGCGCTAATTACTCTTATTGTTAACGTTAATCCTAGCGAGGCTGATCTCATTCCGGGATTAGGGCTTGTAAATAATCGCGATGCACGAGTAATTAACGCATTAGGGCAGGGGTTAGACCTTAAGGCACAATGCAAAACCAAGGACAAGGATTATGGAAAACAAGTTATCAAATATGGGAAATATCACGAGTTTGATGTTGATGAAAAAACAGGAGATATTAAGTGTGCATTTCAATGGGATGAAAAGGTACATACGTTTGAAATCTACAATATGAAAAGGTATAAAGAAGAATGTGGAGAGAGATGTTGGTGGATGGTCAAAGAAACTGGTGCATGTTTGTTTGACATGGAGAGCAAGTCGCATATCTATTGCTATCCATTTGAGCATGAGAAACAGGAATAATTGTTACCTTAATTAGTCTTAGTTTGATGGTTATGTTAAGTAATATATGATGCATGATAATCTTAAAGTTGTAGCACCTTATAATTATTTGCTCATGCAAAAATAATTGGTATCCACTAGGTAATTGTTGTAGGGAGGTGGAATATCCATGAATTTTACCCTAGTTAGTCAACCTTATTCGATTAGTTTATGTGTTAGGAAGCGAAGATATAATCTATGTATGTAATGCGAAAGAGTGATAGGAAATCTTGTTCTAATAGTTTTTTTTCTTTTATTTATATATTTTCTAATATGAAGGTGTTCCATCTCTTTTCTTTTTTTATCGGCGGAAGAGGTGTTTGATCTCTATATACATTGAAATATTTTTAAAGAAAATTCATCAACAACGCCACAACAACAAAATTTTAACACACTTTTGTTTTTGAGATAACATCTTACTTAGATCACGAAGGACTATGAGGAATGTTTTTTTTTTTTTTTGACATATAAGCTAATGAGGAATGTTTATCTCCCCTAGACTTGCTATTACACCTTGCAATGTTAAGTTTATGTAAAATATGTTGTGAATCCCAAATCCCAATATTACTATAACAGTATCACCTCATCAACTTATAGATTAAAACTACATTACGATAATATATAATTTTTTAGGATTTCTCAATGTGATCCCATGGGCACACAATGACTATAATTAAAGGTTGCAAGGTATACTTGAGCCGGAAGGCTAGGTGGGGCAAGTTCGCTAGACTTCCCGGGCAGGCTTTTACGCCCGATTCACCTCAAACCAGGTTGGGACCGAGATTGAGCCAGATTCTAGTTGACCAAGCCCGGTTATCCTGAGGGACAGGTGGGCAAGGCCCAAATTTCACAACTAAAAATTACAGCCACATTTGCCACCTTTTTTCTTTGTTTTTAGTAAATGCAAAGCCAAAGTATCCAGTAACTGTTGGTGACAAACAAAAGCTATTAAACTTAATTAAGTTGGCTTTGTTTAGAATTTTTCATTAAATATGCCACGTATGTACTATATACTATAGTATCATCTCTCATAAACTGCCAAATAAAGATAATTAGACTATGCACTTCTTCTAATTATATTTTATCAAGTCACTAATAAGCTTCAAGCACATTTGAAGTCTTGAATTATGGAGTATATTCATATTTAAACAAAGGTCCACCATTATGCAATCTGTCCTCTCAATATTTCTTGGTACCAAGACTATCTTTCCTCTTTTTCATATAACAGACGAAAAAAATGAAAGGGGTATTTTAGAATTAAATAAAATATTTAATATTCTGTTCGTTTATCATGCACAATATGTATTATTGCCATATTATTCCTCCCTATGAGTTACATTCTTATATACTACCTCTGTTTTTTTAGATGAAACATTTAATTATTTTAATTTACCCATCAAAAAGGCAAATGTTGCATTTAAAAAAAGAAAAGTACTAGTTCAAATTACACTGTTATTATGACTATTAATTTTGGACGATGGTGGTATATATTTAGTATAATTCCTCTTAATCTAGGCCATTTTAGGTAATAATTAAACGTCCCTTTTTGATGTATTAAAGGCTACATTTTTTTTTCAATAATGTTACATTGTTGTCCTATGGCTTTTCAAGCTAGAATAAAGTGCCCTTAGGAAATTTTATTGGTGCTTTCATTTGAAGCAGTCCATGAATAATACTAGTAGCCTGTTAGTAGCCTGCATTACATAATACATATCAATAAAAACAGTAGAAAAATTCTTAGTAATTGTCCTTTTCTATTTCAATTCGTTAAGATATGGGATTATAAACCAATTCATTTTTGCCTTATCATGTTATAATTTTACCTCCTCAGAATTTTGTATATATATATCAAATAAAGCCTCTTCAACCTTTCTGGGAATATCCTCATACACTTTTCTCATCTTTTTCTTCTCTTTTGTTGTGATAAATTCAGCCATTTCGAAATTATTGCAATTTTTCCTAAGGGAAAAATTTGGCAAAAATTTTGAGAAAAATGGCTGAATCATTGTTTTCTAAGCTCTTTCAAGGGAGGATTAAAGAAGATAGTTGTTTTAGTGCCATAGTGCCATTACTAAAGCTTATCTCCCTTACCTTAATGGGTGTTCTTTTAGCACACCCAAAAGCTAAACTTGTACCAAGAGCTACATTTAAACTCCTAAGCAAGCTTGTTTTTGGCCTATTTTTACCTTGTTTGATCTTCAACAACTTGGGGCAATCTATCACACTAAAAAACATCACCCTTTGGTGGTTCATCCCTTTGAATGTCATCCTATCAGTCGTCATTGGAGCGATATTAGGCTACCTCGTAGCCCTCATATGCCGGCCACCACCTCAATATTTTCGGTTTACTATCATCATGACCGCGTTAGGAAACATGGGCAATCTTCCATTAGCTATTATAAGCTCAATTTGTCATACTAAAAATCATCCTTTTGGGAAAGATTGTGAAGAAAAAGGTATAGCTTATGCCTCTTTTTCTCAATGGGTGGCTGTTAGTCTTGTTTATACCTTTGTTTACCATATGATGGAGCCTCCCTTAGACTACTATGAAGTTGTGGAAGAAAGTAGCATAGTTGAGGATGAAATCCAAGAGGAAGAAGAACAAAGGGATTATGATATGATTCTTGGGAATGATAGTGATCAATTGAGTATGCCACTTCTTCATGATGCAGAGTGGCCAGGAATGGAAGACAAAGAGATTGATTACTCTAAGACACCATTCGTTGCTCGAGTCTTCAACTCTTTATTGTTTGATTCCCTTAGATCAATGCCAGAATTAGGGACACTTGAAGATGGTCAAGATCATAATGATAATTACAATCATCCTCAATCAACTACAAGGTGTTTCCCAGAGCCAAAAGTGGTAAGAAAAATCAGGATTGTAGCAGAACAAACACCAATTAAGCATATTCTTAGCCCTGCAACTATTGCTTCATTTTTAGCCATAACTATTGGTATGGTACCTGAGTTGAAGAGCATTGTTTTCGATGATGATGCTCCACTTTCTTTCATGACTGATAGTTTTCAGTTCATGGCGCGTGCAATGATGCCCTTCGCGATGCTCATACTAGGGGGGATGTTAGCCGAAGGGCCAGAGGAGTCTAGGCTTGGCATCAGGACTACTGTGGGGATCATTGTTGCTAGGCTTTTGGTGCTTCCTTTGATTGGGATTGGAGTGTTGTTTTTGGCTGATAAGTTTGGTTTATTGATTGAAGGTGATCAAATGTTTAGGTTTGTGATTTTGCTGCATTATGTTACACCTAGTGCTATATTGCTTGGTGCTATTGCTAGTTTGAGGGGTTATGCAGTTCAAGAAACCTCAGCACTACTCTTCTGGCAGCATGTGTTTGCTGTTGTTTCCACTTCTATGTATATATTTGTCTTTTTTAAGTTTCTTATGTCTTCTATTGCTTGAAGGTTGGTTAGTCATGACTCCACCTAGAGTTTGAGGTAAAGCTTGGTATTTTTGCTATATAGTAACTATGTATGGATTGATATATAGTACCTCTATATGAATTTAATTGTCTCGTTACTTGTTCAAATTCACGGTTAATGTGACAATTAATTTTAGACAGAGGCAGTCTTATGTATATCTTTATGTAAAGCTTGTATTCATTGTATATGAAATGTTGATATATATAATCAAAAGTTGTTATTCTCTTTTGGTTTGTTTACTTTTCGAAATTAGCTTTTGTGGAGAATAAAGACAGCAACGTGTGGTTTTAATTAGTCTTAACTTCATCCAACTATTCACAATTATCATTATTTTTTAAATCATGAAAGATTTGGCTTGAAGATGACAATTTTGAGTCATTTATAGAAGAATGATTAACGCACAAAATAAAAACTATCAAGGAGGAGTATGTGTTAGTAGTATCCAGTCATAATTACAAGTATCCAGTCATATATAGTTATAATAATCACATTTGACCTTTAACAAATTTTAGACTGAACGACTTTGTTAGATGTAATCACTACATTTTGATGATGAATTTGATAGTATACTTTTGCAAAGGTACTTTAATTGTATATGGAAGATATGGTAGTTCACATCACAACCACTATACATGAAGACAAATTGATCAAAGTTTTAGAAATTTGACCTCAAAAGTCGTCAATGAACATTTTTTTCCAAACAAAAAAAGTAACTAGAATTAAAGTTGGTTTTCATTGGAGTGTGGAAATTTCATAACAAAATCGAGATGATGCACATTTTTATACGGAGAATTCGCATGTTGTTAACTTGTTACATCGATATTCTCATTTACTAGGACTTGTTCAGAGTGAAGGGTAGCCTATTGGCCGTTTCAAGAGGTTTTGGGATCGAATCTTCACCCTAATAGGCAAGTTGGGATCTCCTTTATTCCCTTCAACTTATCAACGTTTCTCCTTAACTTATTAAAAAAAATATATACTTATAATGAGTACCCATGATTAATACTGGATATAAACATGAATATTTATTGGTTCAAGACTTCAAGTCATGGAAAGAAAAGGGCATAAATCAAATAGACGAGGGAGATGGTAATAAAAAATATTACTTTTATTCAATGTTTGGTCCCATAATAACTATTAGGACCAAAAAATAGATGGACTTTGTTACTTGAGGGGAAGGAAAACATAACAAATTGCGGGAGTGTATTATCACCAAGTAATGGTAATGAACTGAGAAGTAGTTGAACCAAATTAAGAAGCAAATGAGTAGATAATTGATTCCGTTTTTTGAATACCAAAAATATGAAATTATTCTAAATTATTCATATACTTGAGATTATTATGCACAAAACACCCATAATTAAAATAATTTTTGCGAACTTTAATGTTTTTTTCTCTGAAACAAGAAGCAAGTATAAAACCTATATTTTTTTTTTTTATTAAGGTAAGGAGAAAAGAAGATTAGGAGACCCTCCGCACGAGGGGAGCTCCAACCTTATCGTTTACAAGAATAGAATGAAGAGCAGAATGAGTACAATCATCTATACTAAACTGAGAATCAACTAAATGACCGACGTTGGCGATCCAATCTGCTGCTTTGTTTACTTCCCGGTAGACATGACGAATAGCCCACGAAGAGAAAGAACGAAGAAGAGCTTGGATATCCTGGATGATATGAGCAATCTGCCAAGGAGGAGACCAGATACCTTTAACTGAGTTGATGACCATAAGATTATCACCTTCAATTTGGAGTAGACGAATATTGCTTTGGATTGCTAGGCGAAGCCCTTGTTGAAGAAGCGAAGCCTCGGCAACGAACACGGAAGAAGATCCAAGGTTGAAAAGCTGCAGCTTTGTGGAGATGGCCGCAGCATCTCTAATGATAATACCCGGGCCGCCGTAAGAAGTACCGCGAACCGAGCCGTCGAAGTTGAGTTTGAAGAAGGAGGTGGGAGGTGGCTCCCAAGAAACGAGGATGGAGGAAGGATACACCGGAGAGGATGGAGGAAGAGAAAACCGGGAAAACGGGGAACCAGAGGAGTTGCAGAAGTCCACTGCATTCCTCAGACTCCATTCTGAAAATAAAAATTTTGCTTTATGCAGAATCCTGTGAACATTAAGAGAAGCATTATGAAAGATAATAGAATTTCTTTCCTTCCAGATACTCCACATAAGAAAAACAAATTTGATAGTGGAGGACCTATTATGTCTGATTTTGGACAAAGAATTTAGAAGAGTGGCCCGATGCAAGATGTGAGGTAACCACTCCTTTAGATCCTGAAGCTGCCAAAGGGGGATGAGATGATGGCATCCTCCAAAAAGATGATCTAAAGATTCCTCATGAATGTTACAAATAGCACAATGGTTGAAAGAGATTATGTTGCGCTTTAGCAAGGATGGCTCTAACCCCGAGGCTCATTTGTGACAAATTTGCCACATAAAAATTTTCAGTTTAGGTGGGATATCAAGGTTCCAAATCCAACGATGCGGCCATTTTTCTAGACTTGGCGACAGATTATGAGCTAGCCAGTTAGCGGATTTAACCGTAAATAAGCCTGAAGAGCTAGGACCCCAAATAGGCTCATCCGGAAGGGGGTTTAGCGGCAGAGGAATGCCTTTGATGGAGTTAATAAGGCAATCCGGTAGCAAGAGTTTTAGTTTGTCAATATCCCAAGTTCTATTAGGAAGAATGAACTCCTTCAGACGAATATTAAGATCAACCTGGTTTTCTGATAATTCAAGTTTTTCCATTAAATTTTCATCAGCATACCAGTTGTGAAGCCAAAAAAGAATTTGGGGGCCATCACCTATTTTCCACCGAATACCTTTTTGCAGAAGAGATCTTTGGATAAATGAGGTAGATGGTCTTATAAGACAATGTTAGTATAGTAGTAATATCTATTAGTGAGTTTGCTTAACAATTTAATAATACTTCTTTCTTTTCTATTACTTCTACCTCCAAAAAGATGGTAAAAGTATATAATTCTATATTTGGGCTAAATTATCTTGAAAGACAAATGTTTATAATAATTTATTATTAACTTAATGCAAGTCCAAGTTGCAAGAATAAGTGAATAACCAAGTGAAAGCCCAAAAATGGTGGCAAACAAAAAAGAGTGTAGGAAGCCAACCATCCACAAGCGAGCAACCGTAAGCAATGAGATTTCCCATCACAAACTTTCCCCAAATTTCCATCTTTTTATATTCTTTTTTCAGAAAACAAATGCAAAATTCAAATATAGAAATATTCTAATTCCAGTGTAAAATGAATTCTTATTTTGCCTTCAATTTATTTTGGGTTGTACTCCACTATTTAACATAATAATCGAAGAAGTAGTAGTAGTATTTTCTGGGCAAAGAAACTAAGGAAAGATGAAGAAGATTACCCACAAACTCCAAACAATACCTTGCTTCATTGATTTTGGTCCCATAAATTTTTAACTTAAAAAACTAAGGAAATTCATGAAGAAACCATCGCTTGTAAGTTTCTCTCTCTTCCATCCTAGTATTTTAACATGCCATTGATTTTCTTCTTGTTTCTTTATCAATCAAATTTAAAAGGTGGGTTCTTTTTTTCCTTTGATTTTCTCATGTGGGTTGTTCTTTTTTGAATGTCTTGTTTTTTAGAAATTTATAAATTATGTATGATAGTTTTCAGTAGCTTTGTTTGTGAAATGGAAATCTTCCAAATTTGGTTCAACTTGACTTGATGAAATTTATTTCTCATATTGCATGTATTATTCATCTGTTATTTGTTAAATTTAGGTTCAAATTTTTGTGATACTTGAGATTTTGGACTGTGAGTTTCTGACATGAAATTGCCTAAGCATAAATGTTTTTGTCAAAATCAATTTTTTTTTTTTTTGGGGGGGGGAGGTTATGTTGTTAATCTGCCTTTATATTTTGTTGATATGTTGTACCAATTCATTTCAGGGTGAATTTGTATATTAAAATTGAAGGTTTTGATGGAGAAGATGTGCTAGAATTGGTGGTTGGAGAAAGATATCTTCAGTTCCAAAAGTACTTTCCTAAAGAAAAAATAGAGAGTGTGTTGATCAATTGGTGTTGCAATTGAGTTGGGGTTGAGCTGAAATTGTGAAGGTGTTTATGAGAGTGAAATGTATTTGCAATAAGGAGTTTATGCAATAAGTGTAGGGCATGGAGACAGAGCTATCATCTGACAGGATGGACGTGAATGGTGGGTGTTTCCCCAGAAAACTAGCACAATGTAGGATTTGTCATGACGAAGACGAACCCTCGAAGATGGAAGCACCGTGTGCTTGTTGCGGTAGTTTGAAGGTCGGTTTGTTTATAACACATTTAAGTTGCTAATCTTATTTACAAATTGATTATTCTTGAGTTAGATAGAATCTTTCATTTGATCATATATCTTATTTCCTGTGTATGGCTGAAAATGTTTGTATTGTTTTCGTCAACGATGTTGGGTAATGGGAGGATGCTAGTTTGTCTTTCATCGATGTGTTTCAATTATAAGTCTTATGCGTTTAGGCTATCTTTGGTTGGACGCAAAACATTGTCAATTGAAAAAGGATTTATACGAAATACATTTTCCTTGGGGAAACACAATTGTAAATTAGTTTTCTTTTGTTTAATTCCTTCCAAGAAAAGTTAAAGAGAAAAGGAACAACAGAAAATGAAGGTAAGAAGGAGGAGGGAATAAGTGAAAGTGGAAGGTAAGAAATACTCTGAAATAGGGAGAAAAATTGCAGAATCTTTCCTCAAGGACAATGTTTTGTAGAACGAATGGCTTTCCACCCTTATAAAATACAAACCAATTGAAGGTTTTGCCGGAAAATCATATTTCTTGAAAATTGAATTCCTCCTACCCAAACACTCTCTTAATGCTTGCTTATTTGACGAGTTTTGTCGTTCAAGTTTTAATTGGATCCTAACCTCAGAATCATTGCAGTACGCTCACCGAAGATGTGTACAGATGTGGTGCAACCAAAAGGGCAACACTGTCTGTGAGATCTGCCAGCAGGTTCTCTATAATCTTCCCCAATTTTCCTTTTTTTTAATTATTTTAGTTAACAAAGATAATTATCCACTGTTTATTAATTCTCTCCTATTCTTATGAGATTGCAGCAATTTATGCCCGGATATACTGTGCCACCCCCTAGATTGCCTTTTGCTGTCATTCCAGTGCCTTTGAGGTACCTCTCACTTCTGTCTACGAGCATAGTAGCATGCCAAGAGGTCTTTCTCTTGGAATTTTCCTTGAGAAACTTGTGTCTCTGAGATTAGATCCTTTTAAGTGCAGAAGTGCTGCTTTTTTCTGCAAAACAACTAGTAGAAACTTTTTAACATTTCTTGGAACTTCTACAGGGAACCTTGGGAGTATGCAAGAAGGAATCAATATAATCATCCATCAATAGTTGCGGCTGAAACTTTTTTCGATCATGGACTTAACGACTATACAGCTTCCACTGCAAGCATAATTTGTTGCCGGATAATTACCATAATAGTACTCTCTCTTTCTCTCCCTCTCCCCCACTTCTTGCTTGTGTTTTTCTCTATCTTGGTATGTTGTATACCAATAAATGTTCGAATCGCAAGCATTTTTCTTCTTATACAGGAGTTTTCCTTATTAGCTATTAGAAGATCAAACATTTACCTTCTACAAGTTAACTAATAGCAAAAAGATCCCTTTTTTCATGTTAGTTACGTAATGCTTAAGTTGGTGACTAGAATTGTTGTCTCTACGTTTTATCCCTTCTTTCCATTTTTGCTATTTAGCTACAATATTGTGAATTTAGTTAATCTTCAAGATGAACCAAATTTTAGTAACAAAATCGTTTACATGTCTGTTTGGCTTTTCTTTTGTGCTATATCTACAAGACTCCAAGTGATGTAGCTTCTCCATCGAATGCTCTTCTTTTTCCTTTTCTGCGGCTACCAATTTTGGTGGGTAGATGAGTGGAAGGGTTATATTCACATGATATGATGACCTTTTTATTATTATTTTGGCAGATGATCGATGGGCCTTGATCGGGTGCCTATCTTAGGTTGGACCCCGGCCTAGTGTAAAACCCAACACTAACCTTAAACTCCCACCCCCACCCACCCAAGTCTCAATAGCTATAACTGCTCTTGCTTGGGATCAAACCCAGGACCTCCCCAAAGGAAGGTGGAGGGCATAACTGCTGAGCTAAGCTCGCCTGCCATATTTACATGACCTTCTTCATGTAGCTTAATTATGTATACGAAAGAAATCTGTAACGTGTCGTGCATGTAGAATGACATATTTTGTGTTCTTTGCCAGCAGTTTATTGTTCTGGTCGTTGTACGCCATACTCTTCCTGTGGTACTTAATGGGGCTGGAGACTACTCTTTTACCTTATACGTGGTGAGTGACCTTCAATTCAGCCCTTAAAATGCATGGTATGGAAATGTCATTATAATGCCCAAGTTTTTAAGTTACCTAATCTACTTGCAGTTATTGATGCTAAGGACCATTGGGGTTCTGCTGCCAATGTTTGTCATGCTTAAAGCCTGCAGTATTATTCGCCATTATCGGAGGCACCGACAGGTTAGTGAAGTATTTGAAATCTCTTTTTGAACAACCTTCCACATTAAAGAATTGTCTTCTTTACTTCTGTGGAGACCATCTGGGAGTTTGTTTTACTTCATTCTTTACTTTCTCAAGAATTGTATACGATACTATTCTCCTACTATAAATGAAAAAGGATCCCCCTTTCAATGTATTTGGAAAAGTTAGCTGGTAGGGTGATTCTCAGCTAGCAGTGAGACAAATCATTGCAAGTTTGAGGAAAAATGGTAGACATGCTGGTCTTATCCCTTAGGGTAATGTTAGATTGAAAATCTCTTGATCCTCTCTTTTGCACGGGCAAAGAGTTTCCTTTCTTTGTTATTCAGTAATGAAATTATGCGTAATTTGCAAGGAAAATCCCCTACTCATTACCATAGTAATGAATCTCATCCCCGAAAATGTGATTTTCTTCACAAAGTGGTAATGGAAGGTAATGGATTTTTATGAAGAAAATCACAAGTTGGGGAAGCTTTACCTTGACATGATACTTTCTACACAACTACATGAATTTATTACCTTGATTTAATGGAAATGCTAGACGCTAGTTGCTCATATCTTCCAGGAGTTGCACTCTTCACAATGTACTAAATTCTGCCTTCTTTCCCCATTATCCTACAGATACCTGCTGTATTATATCATGGAACCTCAGATGAAGAAAATGAGCTAGTGCAGCCAGAGATTGCAGCTCATATTATTCGTATTCAGTAATTTCCACGGTCATCCAAGATTACAACCTTCATGGTGGCCATTTATGACTGAATGGAACTCAGACGCGCTCAATCGATGCCAAACGAATGAATAATCTTTTGTCAGATAAACGAATTGTACATATCATTGGATAAGTAGGGATCGGATTCACAAAAGAGTGCCCTATTGTGGAAGTCATAGATGAAAGGATAATCTCATCTCAACTACATATGAATGACTTCATCTGACTTCTGAGGGAAATATTGTCTCAGGTTCTGCAAATGTACATTGTAGTGTCTGTAAATAAAATCTCAGTTATTAGGAGAGTATTGATTTAAAGGGCTCTTGGATATCAGATCTTTATGGACTAATCGTCTAATCTATTTCCTGGGTCCAAATTTCGAATAAACCACGTAACAAGAGTTCCAATTTGAAACGTAGACATATTGCTATGCGCCTATGCCTATGAATCCCCAAGAAAAAGAAATTTGGTGTATAATTAAGTCTAATGGCACATTTGCCAAAATTGTCAATTGGCTTCTTTGGTCAAAAAGTATTCCAAGGAAAAATTTAACAAAAATTATCGTAATTATAAGTGACCTTTCAATAATAAACTAGCTTTTAACCCGTGCAAAAATGCACGGGAGGTTGTATATAGGTATGATTTTGACCCGTGCATATATTAAGTAGTTGTTTTTGTTCCAAATTTATTGAAATCATAATTATTAGAATTCATGTATTTAAGGTTGAAATAATATAAAATGTAAAATTATATTTCATGATATATAAAAATCCTCTCGTTACTGACATTTTAAACTTTAAAAATCTTCTAATCGTGAATAAAACAAAAAACACATTAAAATGTGCGGGAATATTTTGTTTTATAAATTTAAGTTTTTAGGATGTATCTCCTAAAATCATGATTTGAATATTAGCTCACGATTCAAAGTTTTTATAATCATATCGTGTAATAAAAATATATTTTAAAACCGAGCTTATGACTCCGTGCGTTCAATGACCGATGTAGCTAATGTCCCGATAAAATGCACTCGGAAGTTTTTTTTGTTGATTAGATATACTAAAAAATATTGATTGACTATTTTATTTATACAAATTCTTTAGTATAACACAAAAATTCAATAAACTATTGTGAGATGAGGGTAACTTTTTGCCTTAAATACGTCAATTTTTAATTTAGAAGTGACCCATTTAAGATTAAAAGTTACACTTTGCTTAAAAGTTACCTTTTTTAACTTGTAAAATGACCCAATTTGACTTAAAAGTGATACATTTTGGATAAAAGTAAGTGAATTGGTTTGACAATAAATTTATTATTCATCTAGAGCACCCAATAGTTGTTGTTTCATTTAAAAGTGGCAAAGAACATGCATAATTAGCACAATAATTTATACATATGATATTTTTTTTTTATATCTATCATAAATCTTTGTATATTACTTCACTATTACTTCCTCCACTATCCGGAAAAAAAAATTATTGATAATTTTATATTTTAAGTACACCATACTAAATTATGAAATAAGATATATTATTGATAATGGATCTGTTCACTAACTATATACAATATTTCTTATACTAATCTGAAACCTCTATATAAAGTATATTTTGGAAATCTACATCAGTTTATTATCATAAAATGTGAGTTTCAGGTGTAAGAGTTATGGAAAGCTTATTAGTTCTTATCAAAAAATGAAAAAAGCTTATTTGTATTACATTAATTATCAATAAATCATACAAAATAACGCATAACATATTGATTATAAAGAATATATGCAAGATAACAATATTAACGTAAAAGTGAAAACATAGAAGAATTTATCCATAAGGAATTGATAAATTCATTTCACATAATCCTTTTACATCGAAAACGACTTCTTCTCATCCAAACATCTATTGATTAGAACCATTTTTTTTTTGTTGAAACTATCTCACAAAGTCTGTCAAAAGAAAAAACAGTGAAGCTCTCTCCAATCCAGCTTAAGTTCTTTTTAACTTTAAAATGGGTAAATATATTTAAAGGTTTTAAATAAAAATAATAATAGAAAAGAACAAAAACAATGAAACTAAATGTAAGAAAGAAAAATGAGAGAAAGAAATAAAATTATAAGACAATTGTAAACGTAAGAAAGAGCAAACGGCTAACCACCGTCTTACTATATAGACTATTGTGAATCTATTCTCAATTAATTGTCTTGAATACTATTTTGGTCAATCCTTAAATAATTGTCATGTCACCTTAAATATATTATTTACCAACCAAACCTCGCTCAATCTCGTATGTTGTGAGTCCATCCACTAACTATCTTTCCCTCATCCTCTCTCATTTTCTCTTCATACTCAAGTGATGTTGGCCCTCTCCTAATTCTCTCTTTATTAATTTTGCATTCTTACTGAACATCCTGCGGACAATATTATATCAAGCCAGTACTGGATCTATTACTCGCTCCTAATAAACCATTAAAAAAAGTTGTCAATAATAATGAGTTGGATTCACAAAGAGGTTAAATAATAGGATTTTGAATAAGTAACTCAATTAGGTAAAACTTACCAGGATTACACTGATTATAATTGATTCACTACATTTTCAAAATCATCTAATTAAAGCAATTTACATTAATTTCCGGAATTAATGCACATAGACACACACTCATGACAATTGTGGAGGTGACACATCAGCTTTTGACAATTGAATTTGTACATGTGGCAGTAGTCAATCAAGGAGTTGTTAGCAAAAGACATGTGGACAGATTGGTGTGCTAGTGAATGACACATAGGCAAAATGAACCTAGCTTTATATAGATATATAGACTGCTATATGTCTGCAATAAAATTATAGCTCTATACATGCTATACACTATGTTGGTAGTCATCTAGAAGGCACACGAAATATATAAATTCTTAGTTATTATTGAGTTTCATTGATTATTAGAAAATCAAACATGTTATTATAAAAGAGTATTTAAAGACAGTATACACTAACATGCTTATAAGTTATCATTGAGTTTAATTCATTCACTAAAAGCAACTGATAATTCAACATGGAATGAACGAAAAATGATTGAAAATAAAAATACATTTGCCAATCACTTACTTATAAGTATGTCTTCAACATTGTGAATCATATTGATTTTGCGCATGCTTACCACTCCCTTGGTAGTAGGTTGCACATACTTGGGTGATGGTGAGGCTGCAATGTCTATCATATCCAAATAATTTTTTGAATAACCTATGCTAAATTTTAGTTGTGTATGCCGTTGTATGGTGTATAAATTATGTCTTAAACCAATTGATTTAAAAAAAAAATCAAAAAAGGAAAAGTAAGATAGCATACTACAGAAGGTTGCATCCACTTATGTATGATACCTAACGCATGAACCTCTACACATGTCATTAACAAAACTTTCCAAATTACATAAAGGTTGTTAATGATTCACTTCTGTTTCAAAATCATGTAAGTAAGGCAAATAAAACTTATTTTCGGAATTGATGCTTATAACCAAACACTAATTGAACCTATGCGCTGATCTATGCGCTAACTCCTTGAACATGGGTTTGTGCGATTTGGTTGAGAGCTGGCAGCATCTTGATAAAAGCATGGTCTCACGTGGTGTTATTTTGGCCTGGTGTCTATGGAGTGAAAGAAACTTGTGGGTTTTCCAAGGTAAAAGTACGTGCTTGCAAGCCGAGTTCATCGACTGGTTGAAGAATACGGGGCATACTCAGCCCGTATTTATGGTGCAAAGGTGCCTGTGTGTGTGCCGAGCTCGAAGACCTGGAAAGCGCCTCCTAGTGGCATTCTCAAGCTCAATGCTGACGCGTCACTAGCTGATGTTGGATGGGTTGGATTAGGTGTTGTGGGGCGCAATTCGAATGGAGATGTGATCTTTGCTGCAACCCGTCGTGTCAAGGCTTTTTGGAGCTCCGAAGTCGCGGAAGCAAAAGCAATTCAGATGGCAGTGAGGCTTGGCAAACGTTATGGTTTTGATGAGGTGATTCTTGAATCAGATTGCCAAGTGGTGATAAGAAGGCTTTTCCAAGAGTGCTCTCTATCTCTCGGATCTTGACATTATTCTTCATGATATTTTAGCTTCTTGTTCCTCTTTTAATTCTCTAGTTTGGTCGCATGTTAAACGTGATGGCAACTTTGTGGCTCATCATTTAGCAAGGCTAGTTCCTTTTGGGGTTGAACATATTTGGGAAAACCACTCCCCTCCGGAGGTGGCGCCCTATGTACTCATAGACACTTTGTCCTTAATTTAATCTAGCTTGCTTTTCCCCTCAAAAAAAAAAAAAATTGAACCTTGTTTATACACGTGACAGTAGATTGTGAAGAATTTGTTAGCATACGACATGTGGGTAGATTCTTTTAGTGAATGACACATAGGATAGATGAACCTTGTTTTATATATACATATAGATTTCAACTATGAGTAATCTTCACTAAATGTCGTCAAGTAGCCGATAATTTGTTTAACATGTACTCCCTCGGTTTCTAGATATATAGCATTGTAATATGACAATTGACAAATAAAATTTATAAAAACTATAGTACCAATAGATGTTCTTTTAAAAAATGCTTTCATAATATTATTTTCTTAAAAAAATTCAATATGAATTGTAAGCAATTAACAGTCAAGAACTCAAGATTCAATCTTCACTATCGTGTACGTCTTATAAAAAGAAACAAAAGGAGTAATTGTTTCAATTTTTTCCTTTCACCTGTCTCATCTCATCCCTGAGTTAAGGGCACAAAAAGGACCCAAACTATCACTTTTTCACCATTCAGGACCTATAACTATTTTATGCACCATTTGGGACTTGTGGACAACATTCCGACAAGTTAACTCATTGTTAACTCAACTGAGGTTAACTACACCAAAAAAAAAAACTTAACTCACCTGAGTTTAATTATATGTTCATTAAAATAAAATAAATAATACTTTAATATCTAAAAAGTACAAGAACTTCATGAATTACACAGAGAAACACAAAACACCCCCAAAAAATAAACCCCATTACAACTTCAATCTCCATTCTCATCTTCTCCAAAGCTTCAAAAATTAGTCCCTTGCAAATAGTATCACATCACCTTTGCTGCACTACTCAAAAAATTAAATGATAATTGAAACCCCAAATGAACAAGACTAATTAATAATCGCGCTAAAGATCCTTTTTTTTTAGTTTTCTGAATGAAAATGAAATACGCCATTTGCCAAATTCACATTTATCGCAAGCCTATTAATCATCAAAACTAAATAAAACTTCAATAAACGAACATCACATACATATCACAGAAAAACCCCATTAACAATCAATCTCAAATCAAAATCAACCACAGGGTCAAGTTGAGATGCATATAATATATCAAGAAAAATTGAAAATTTTAAAAGAGGAGTACTGCTTGAAGACACAACTCTCCATTGGAATTCACAATTTTTGGTGCCAAGATGAATACGCGCAGCCAACATTATCTGAATTGCGGCTTATGATAATTGTTTCGCCATTTTGGATTATAGTGATGCGCTTGAAAAGCAGCTCGAAGCATGTGATATGGAGGGATGAGATGAGAAAGAGAGAGAGAGAGAAAGAATGGTAAGTGACAAGGGTGAAAGGAAAAAAAAACGATTGGTGATTGAAGAAATGATACGAGTGATTTGGTGTTTTTGTGTTTGTAAGATTGAATTGATGTGTTAAGGATAGTGTTTTTGATTTATTTTATTATTCAGAGTAATGTAGAGAGATGATTACTGATTAGGGTATCAAGTAGAAAGATTTGGGTTTTGTACCATGAGTAAAAGTTTATGGGGCCATAGGCCATAGCTTAACCATAGTTAACAATGTTCACTAGAATATGACTCTAGGTCCTAAATGGTGAAAAAAAAACTAATAGATCCTGAACGGTGAAAATTGTGAATGTTCGGGTCTTCGTTTGTCTGCCTTAACTCTCTCATCCTTCAACATAACTCATTATAAATAGTCACCACTCAGACACTCACAACATTATTAGCAATACGTCTTGGGTGGATTGAGTTCACAATAATTGTACACCCAAACCGACTCTATCACACAACAACTATATTAGATTAAATCGATTATATCATACGAAAACTAACTATATACGGTGCACAATAAGTTTTTATACACTCTCTAATTTGGGTGGCGCCCGTATAATTGAGACTATTATGAAATCAATCTTAACATTGTCGTTGTAGCTAATTCAATTCACTACACAACTGGTTCTTTTTCTCCTCGTCTATTTTCACACCTCTGCAAACACAGCAGCAGAAGAAGAAGAAATGCTACACCGCTGCATCACAGCCGCCGCAACTTCCGCCGTCCGCCGCTTATCATCGGCGGCAACAACGACGGCGGAGGCACAAACTTCCGTAAAATCTCATGCCTCGTCAACAAACTCTCCTTCATCTTCTTCATCATCTTCACGTGGAGGCAGAGATACGTTGGGAAGAAGACTATTATCACTAATACAACCAAAACGCAGCGCAGTGGTCACTATTCGTAAATGGAAAGAAGAAGGTCATTTTGTTCGAAAGTATGAACTCAATCGTATTGTTCGTGAGCTTCGTAGACTCAAGCGCTTCAAACACGCACTTGAGGTTCTTTTTTTTATATATTCTCTCTCCTCTTTTTTAGGTTTACGGTTTTATTAGGGTTTTATAAAGTTTGATTTTTTTTTTTTGTGTTTTAGGTATTTGGTTGCGATTTTTGTATTTTCTTGACATTGTGACATTGATTGAACATTTTGATTGAGTTAATTTGGGAAGTAATTTAAGTTTTTATATTGTTTTATATGAATTTGTGATACTGTCATTTAATTTTAGGGTGGGGGATTATATGAAGATTTCTTAATTGATGTTGGTGGTTTTTTTTTGGAAGGATTTGTTTGTAATGAGCATTTTAGTCAGCTGAATGCGTAATTTAAGTTGTTTGGTCAAGATCAGAGGGTGAAGAGTAGATGAACTAGTCAATTTATTAATCATGGGTTTTGTTTGTTCGTTATCGTTTGTTGTTTTCAATCTTTATGTTGTTTGGGAATCTAAGAAGTTAGAAACGGAAATATTGAAACCAAAGGAAGTAGGTTCCAGTTTTCTGATGACATTTGATATGTCAAGCTATTTCGTGAGAGCGGACAGCAAGATCGGGTTTGCTGAGTCCCGTGATCATCGTGGCAATAGAGAGGTTTCTTTTTTCTTTTGGTTGTTTGTATTAGGTTTTTGGAGAAGTATGAAACAACATGAAGAAATTGTATGTAGAGAAATGGTGAAGTAAATAACAGTTTCAAGTTATGTGTATGCTTTAGAACTTAGTAGCATTACTTCATGTGCAGATTCTTTTTCGGCTTTTTTAAGATATGTTCGTATATTATTGAGGGATTCAACTTTCTAATTGCTTAGATTTGCGAATGGATGAGAACCCAAGAAGATATCAAGTTGTTACCTGGAGATTACGCTGTCCACTTGGACTTGATTGCTAAACTCCGTGGCTTGGATAGTGCTGTGAAGTTTTTTGAAGATATGCCGGAAACGATGAGAGCAGAACCAACACTTTCTGCCCTGTTACACACATATGTACAGTGTCGTGCCTATGATGAAGCTGAGGCTTTGATGGAGAAGATGTCAGAATGTGGTTATGTGAAGTCCCCCCTTCCTTTTAATCACATGATGTCCATGTACATGGAGGTTGGAAAGTTGGAAAAGATTCCGGAGCTGATTAAAGAATTGAAGAAGAATGCAAAACCAGATCTGGTGACTTACAATATTTGGTTAACTACGTGTCAATCTCAGAACGATGTTGAAGCTGCAGAAAATGTTCTCCTTGAAATGAGGAGTGCCAAAATTGAGCCTGATTGGATGACATATAGCATATTGACCAGCTTGTATACAAAGAAGGAAATGGTTGATAGAGCAGAGTCAAGTTTGAAGGAAATGGAGAAAAGGATATCTCGCAAAAATCGAAGTGCCTATTCTTCTCTTATCAGTTTATATACGGGTCTTAGAAAGAAAAACGGAGTCCACAAAACATGGAAGAACATGAAGTCATTGTTTCACAAATTGAATGACGTTGAGTACCTCTGCATGATAGCTTCCCTAGTAAAGCTCGGGGAACTGGAAACAGCTGAGAAATTTTACAATGAGTGGGAGTCAGTTTCTACAACTGGCGACTCCCGTGTCCCTAATTTACTCATCGGAGCTTACCTCAACACAAACCAGATGGACAAGGCTACAAAATTCTTTGATAGGTTCACACAGAAAGGTATTAAACCTAGTTACACCACATGGGAGCTTCTTACTTTTGGTTACTTGAAATTGAAGCAGATAGACCGAGTTCTAGACTGTTTCGAAAAAGCTGTCACCAGTGTGAGGAAATGGGAACCCAATTTGACGTTCATCAAAGAGGTTTACAAGCTTTTGGAGGAGCAAGAGGACATTAAAGGAGCTGAAAAGATGCTATCAGTCCTGCGTAATGTCGGGTATGTAACCACAGAGATTTACAATATGTTGCTCCAAACTTATGCAAAAGCCGGGAAGATGCCACCTATAATTGAGGAAAGGATGACAAAGGACGAGGTTATGCTAGATGAAGAGACCAAGGAACTCATCAGACTAACTAGCACTATGTGTGTTGCTGATGTTTCGAGTTGTCTGGCTTGAGCTGTGGTGAAATTTGGCTTTCGAATAGTAATGCTACAATAAGCAAGCAAATGCTGAAAAAATAGCTAACAACACCATAAAAGGTCAGTGTAAAACATCTGGCAAAGTGTTGTAAAAAATGTGTGCTTGAAATGAAAGCATTTTTCAGCAAGAAGAGCTGATTTGATCAAGCATTGGAGGACTAGAATTGGATTTTTATATTTGGGGCGATGACCATTCCACTCCCCAAAATTTTGTTGAATTTTGTTGAAGATAGCTTACAGGAAATTTGGTATATGTACCTCGTGTTGTAGTATCTTCTGACCCTTGCCATTATGTTTCCTGATTTTACCGAGATGTCATATGAATGCAATAATACAGTCAATACAAGTATTTCCAGCCATCTGACTTAAGGTGGGAAATGCTAGACTTACCAAATGACAAATTTTTGATGATTGGATCTAACTTTATTCCAGTGATGGATCATGTTTTTAATATAATAATATTGTCCTATTTGTATCACGAAACAACGAGATTATTGATTATCTTGTTCTTTTATGCTTGCTTGAGTTGATATGAACGCCTAGCATTAAGGTAAAAAAAAAACGTCTATCACTCACTAGGGGACTTTAATCATCTTTCCTATCATTATGCGGACCAAGCTATGGATTGACGCGTGAATTTGTCATGTATCTACAAAGTAACAATTTTAGGACATGTATTATGTGCAACCAATAGGTTATTGGACTTTGGATCTTGAAAAGTGCATCGTATCACTTGTGTGGTTCAATACTCCCTCCGTCCCAATTTAGTTGCTACATTTTGCCATTTAGGTGTGTCCCAATTTAGTTGCTACATTTGCAAAATATACTATAAATGGCAAAAAGGACCCACTCCTAAACCATCTACCCATTAAATTAAGCCAACAATCCCCCACCTAACCTCATTTAATACCCACCCTCCCCCTTTAACCCTCCCCAACCGCTCGTTTAATTACTCCCTCCAAAACCCTAATTCCCCTTTCACCTCATTTCTCTCTCTTTCTCGACGCTCACTTTCCTTCCCGACTCTCACTTTCCTCTATCTTCTTCTTCTTCAAACCCTCAGATCTAGGGTTTGTGAGTTCAAATTTCACAAAAAAAACGTAGATTAATAATCTACGCCTTCCTGCGATAATTCTAAAACCAATTTTTTTGTGTTTTGAGTGAGTCCAAAGTTTGAGTCCCCTGTATTTTTCGGGTTTCCATGGACGATTTAACTCCAAACTCGAAGAAACGTCTCTTTTCTTTGCTTGATGAGTTTGATGCTGAGGCAAAAACGGCAAGGGTTTCAAAAAAGGAGGTTGAAATTAGGAATTTTTGTTGGTCTTGCGGTGCTCCTTCAAAGAAACCACCAGAACTTGACTTTGGTGGTCTAAAAACGCAAAAAAAAATTGCAAAAAATTCAAGATCCCCCACCAGAAGGCTTCGATTCATGGTGATCTTACCTAGTGTGGTATAAAAACCATCAAGAAATGGTTTTTGAACGTCCCCTAACTTATTTCGCGGAAGATCGGTCCACTCCTTAACTTTATTCTCTGTTTTATTTTAATTTTTGTATTTTTTTGAATGAACTACTTGTGGGATTGCGTTTGGAAGATGTTCTGATTTTTTTGGAGGGAAAAAAGTCTGCCAACTCCCTCTACAATTTTCGCCAACTTAAATTGTGTGGGCCAGCTCACTTTTAAATGCCTTTTAATCCAACTTTTCCCCAAGTAATTAGTCCCCTTAATATTGCTCTGCACGAGTGGGCCACCACCATTTCCCTTTGCTTTTTGTGATAAAAGAAATGAAGAACTAAATTGGGACGGAGGGAGTATATATTTAACGACAAGTTTATGTGTCAAATACTCCAAACTTAAAATCTTGTTGCATCAATTTCCCACTATATTCTATAAACTATGTTTTAGACTCACAACAGGATCTGAGTACAAAATAAGCCTATTAACCACTCTATTAAGATACCGTGGAGAATTTCTTCTACTTCCTCCGTTCCAAAATAAGTGAAACACTTGTCTCAAAAAGCTCTCACATAAATGAGAGAAGTGTTTCACTTATTTTGAAACGGAGGAAGTATAATTCTATTTCTTTAATTTTGGATAATCCGGAATTGTTGGATTTTTATGCATGATGTATGCAACGGAAGATAATCCTATAATCTAACTTTCATTTCAACAAGTCAATGATAAAATCTTCCAATTACATCTTCTCTAGAGCCAATATCAAAGAGGAACAACAAACATAAGGTAGTATATCCCTTTGCTGTTGTAGAAACTCATATTTGACTCAATTTGGTAAATGCAAAGCAGCAAATGTGCAATAACTAATGGCTCCCAGTCTCCCACCACTTACATGATATACATGAGACTTGAGAGTTGACCTATTCTAAGTTTTATTATAATAACATAGCTAAACTTGTAGATTTATTTGTCTAAATTTATATTATGAACGATGATGCATAATTCTCCTGCATTTGCACAATTTCCCCATCTTGGGGGTATTTTTGACATCTTCCTTATACATTAGGACTTTTGAAGTTTTTCTTTAGTGGGGAAAATTTTTGACGACTGAGATTACATTATTGTTACTTCCTCCTTTCTTTTAAAAGAGTGTAATATTTTCTATATTAGTTTATTAAAAAAACAATACAACATATCTAATTTGGTTTATATATTTTCTACGGTTTTTTTTCACCCGCACTCGGCGTTTCACAATATTCACTCTGCACTTCGTTTCAATAATTCACCCGGTGCCCGAGGTTTTGAAAAATCACTGAGACACCCTTAATGACTAACGGACGTCAACTCCGTTAGTCATTAGGGCTAAATCAATGAAATTAACCCCTAACTAACCTAATTAATACTAATTAATCCTAATTAACTATAATTAAACCTAATTAATACTTTTACACCCTAATTAACCCATCTCTCTCCCTAACCCCTAACCCCACCTCCCTCCCACCACCCCACCACCCACTCCCCCACCCTCCCACCACCTCGGCCCCCTTCCCATCCCCCCCCCAGCCCCCCCCCGCCACGCAGCGCCGCCACCCTCCTCCCTCCCCACCACCCCAACCCGCATCCTCCCCTCCGCATCCCCCCTCCCCTTCGAAACAATACTCGCCGGTAAAATCCTTCGAAGCGTCGACATGGTAAAGATGTCGGAATTCCCCACCCTCCCCCATCCCCGTCGATTCGAACCCAGCGACCGCCAAATTTACCTGGATTCATACACTCGATGCCGTCGATTCATACACTCGGATGCCGTCGATTCATACACTCGCATTCATACACTCGGATTCATACACTCGGATACCACAATTCATCTTCGTTTTGGACCGAAATTCCGGTCGATGGGTATTGCGAGGGGTGGGGAGAGGGGTTGCGCGGGGTTGGGGGTGGGGGGAGGGGCATGGATGGTGGGGGAAGGGGCCGGGGTGGTGGGAGGGTGGAGGAAGGGTGTGGGAGGTGGAGGAGGGGGGGTTGTTGGGGGTGGGGAAGGGGTAGGGGTGGGGGAGGGTGGGAGGGGTGGGGGAGGGGGTGGTGGGAGGGTTAGGGTTTAGGGTTAGAAGTTAGGGTTAAATTAGGTTAATTAAGTTTTTTTTGAGTCATAGTTAACGGCTTAACGGAAAGTTGATGGTAGGGTCACGTCAGGGATTTTTCAAAACCTTCAGGGGCACCAGTTGAATTATTGAAAACGCGAGGGTGCAGGGTGAATATCACAAACCCGAGTGCGCAGTGAAAAACCGTATTTTCTATATTTCTCTCTTCTCATCATATGGTAATTTCCTCATATTTATCTTTATATCCTCTTTAAAAAAGTGTCAATATCTTATGTTATACTCTCACAACAAAGAAAACGTACTTCACATATCTGTTAGCACTCTTTCCAATACTTCATGTAAATCCATCTTATATTTAAAATGTGAAACATACACGACATCATAAACAAGACCAAATGTCTAAATTGTAACCAACTATTCCACACAAGCTCAATTATATTTTTGGTTTCTTTTATTAAGACAAGATCTACAACACTTGATCAGCCCTTGAATTATTTATGATACCAAATATTTTCTGTAACTCCGTTCCAAAATAAGTGAAACACTTATCTCAAAAAGATCTCACATAAATGAGTTTCACTTATTTTGAAACGGAGGAAGTATAACGATTGACATTTTTTTTATAAGGAAATAAAAAAACAAAAATAATCAGAGAGGTTTTACATAAGAGAGGAGGGAGAAAAAGAGAAGATTTTTGCTGCTGAGGCCATAAGTTTTGAGGACGAGAACATTAAATTTAAAACTCCAGGTACTTTCTTTCAATTTTCTGCATTTCAATTTTCAGATTCATCTTCTTCTTACATATATGGGCTGATCTCATAATTACAAAACAAACTCACTATGAAAACTTCTTTGAAAGTCTTAATTCGAGCTAGATTAGGGTTTGTGTAATTTTCAAATTTTCCCCCAAATTGATTTTCCTGTGATCTTGTTATATAGAGCTTCTATCTTGATTGATCCATATCAATTTGATTATACTTTTCTTCAATTTGATTAGATTTGGTGGTGAATTTTTTACTGTTTTATGATTTTTACTACTATAGTTTTCAAAATTGTTTGATCTCCAATTTGATTGGGCAAAAATCAATATTTTAGTAGCAGAAAATATCAAGGAGCAAGGAATTATTGGAGATATGGAAGAAGATGGTTCAAAGCCAATGCCATCTTCTCAAGAGCAGGTTTTTTGAGCTAATTTCTTACATTTATTTCTGGGTTTTTATTTTTCATTTTGTGTTATCAATTTATTGCAGATCATGAAATTAGGGTTTGATTTAAAAGTTATAGTAGCTGAAATATTTGGAATTATGTGCACTTACAGGAAGCAACTCTTAAGAAAAAGTATGGAGGAATTATTCCCAAGAAACCACCACTAATCTCTAAGGTATAGAGATGTCATTTTTAATGTAATTTGTTGTGAATATGAAGGTCCTTACTTCTTAACTAGCCAATCTGGTGAACTGGGAGATCAAGTAAAGCTTTTATTCTTATGTCAGGATCACGAGAGAGCATACTTTGATTCGGCGGATTGGGCTCTGGGAAAGGTCCTTTCTTCAGTTCTTACAATCTAATCTGTCTGATGCATAAGGATTTTAGTTTCATCTATATAAAATGACATATTGTGTTCTGGCTACCATAGTTTGTTAATATGAGTTTGTTTTTTTTTTTTTTTTTGGGGTGACAGCAAGGTGTAGAGAAGCCTAAAGGACCTCTCGAGGCACTTCGGCCTAAGTTGCAGGTAAATTCTGAAAATCTCTTCGGTGCTATTTTATGTTTTATGTTGAATGATTTGAGCCATATATCATTTGCTGTTACCTAATTCTTATATTAGACTATGTAGTACCCTGAGGACCTTTAGCCAGTTTTTAGCATTGCATTCTTATCGTCTTCAGACTACTAGTCCTGAATAGGTGGTGGAAAATTATATGAATTTGAATATGTGATCTATTAATCTCTTTGATGTAGATCTGACATTTGTATTGTCTGAAAAATGAATAGAGCATCTTATTGAGTTGACAGATTATGTTTATTCCTTGTGTATGTGACAACAACTACTGGTTACCTGCTTACTCGATAGTGTGCTTAGCTATACTAGGCTCCTTGAATTATACAATTGTCAACCAACAAGGACCTTAAAAGTTAAAACTGGTAGATTTCTATGCAATATTCATTATAAAGGTCATGCTTCTCTGGCTCTCTGCTATGAGAAGTTGCCTATCATCTCTCAAATGCCATGTTTGGCCCATTTTGGATGAATAACAGAAGTTGCGCAGCTAACTGTTTTGGTAAACTATTGAATATAGGCTGTTTAGGTTTTTGAACTATTGGCGGTAGTATATACTTGAAGGATTTTATATGACGAATAATAGCTACTTTCTGATGGAGAAGCTGCTAATATTAGTCCACGTATAAAGCTGGGTTCTAAGCTCTCAAGATAGACGCTTTATAGTATATGCTACTGCTTGATGATCTTAGAACTTTGCTTGCTTTCTTCGTTGCTATAATGATGAGTGACAGCTGAATCTGCACGATGGTAGTATCTCAGAATGTCTTTCTATTTGCAGCCCACTCAACAACAAACACGATACCGTAAATCTCCTTGTGCACCATCAGCTGGTGAAGGTAAATACTTCAAATAAAACCTTGCTCTTAGACTGTGTTTGAGAACAAGACTTTTCTGATGCTATATTTTGTACGTAATATCCGTGTTTACTTGAATTTGTTCGTATCCATTTTGCTCTTATGTAGATGGAGAAAATCCTGCCTCCGAGGAACCAGCTTCTACTTAGATGAAAGAACACTACAGCTTCTACAAGATTGCTGATTGTTACTCTTGAACCTTGATCTTCTGCAGATAACGAGTAATAATGTTCTGTTGTTTCTGCTTAGCATAAGACCTTTACAATTGACAGAAATGCACAATCATGTGCTGATGCTTCATTCGAAATTTCTCAGTTCCATGTTTTTTTTTTCTGATGTGGGACACGAGTCCTTTACTGTTCCCCGTATAATTGACTGAACCTTTGCTTCTTTTTTTTCTCTTTGAGGGAAAAGATTAGTCAAGCTTTACTTCGTAGGCTCATATCCCTTAATATTTGGGGAAATTATACATGGTAATCCTGTACTATACGTCAACTTTAAAATAGCCATAACTTATGTGTTATTCTCCAAAATAACCATAAACCATGGACTCAAAGGACACATAATCTATAACCTATTAAATAATTGCACTGATGACAACCTAACAACGGTTTAAATAACTTGGTGATAATTTTACTGTCTTCTCTCTAACCCTTTCTCCTTCTCCTTAATAAATCTCTCTACACGAGAGTGTGGGACATGAGAATTGAATGTCAAAGTAAATGTAAGTTAGTACCAAATAATTGTAAAGTTGGTACCGAAATAGTCATTGTGGTATCAACTACCAAAGAACTTATATTTGACTTACTTTTGGTAGTTGGTACAAGGTATACTTTGGTACCAATTTGACCGCGCTTTGGCATCAAGCCTATATTTTATTGTAGTATCTTCACCCTATAAAATTACTAAAATACCCCTGTTAGAGTCCAAAATGGACTCCAATAGTGAGATGCCAAAATTTTCTCTTTAAAACATAATCACATGGATTTCAAATACAATTATACCCTTTTCTCTCATCACCCTTGGTTTACGTGTCATACAAAACCGACTATATTAAACGAAAATTGATTACATCATATAATTTCGGTGCGTCATAAGTTATTGTAAACCCGATCCATTTATGTTTTTTTGCATTTGGCATTTACTCCATCCATCTTTTCATTTTGAACATGAAATGATAAGTAATTGATGTTGTGGGGAAAAAAAAGTTGATTTTGTAAGAGAAATTGAAGAATAGTGGGTGAAAAAGCATTAAACATATGACTAATTCGACCCTTAGGTTAAATAAACAAGAAAAAAACTAATTTCAAGAATACATAAAAGATGGTGACACAGATTTTTTAGAGGTAAATCATAGAAAAATGTGAAATTAAAAAAGAAACAATGTTCTGGCCTTCTGTTGTGGACCTCCCGACTCTAATCGGGATTGCTCAGTTTCTATGTAGCATTTACATTACCAAGTAGCTTTCACCCAGAAATAACAAAGAACAATAACAAAAGGAGAGAGCGAGAGAACGGAACAGATAAAGTAGGGAGCTATTGAGTATTATGTTGAAATCTTCATTTTATCTTGAAGTTTTATGAACTTCCTCTGGTAAAGCACATCTTGAATATATTTAAAATAAAGTTCATGGGGTTTAATTTACATCACATGCTTTCTACAACATCAAACTTCCCCTTGTATTACATTTGACAATCCATTCAAGCATCAGTTGTTAACTTAAAATTGTATCAACTATTCAATTGCAAACTGCAATTGAGATGCGTTGACATGCATTGATTTTTGCAGGAACTTCTTATATAATCCATATTGCCACCCACGAACTTGAACCATATAGATAACCAGTTAGATGAAACAAAGGCCTGCAATATAATTACAGATCTTCAGTTCCGGAGAAATGCTACTGTTGCAACGCGCGATCCTTCAACTCCTCCAAACATGAATGTCGGATACGATCGGACATGGTCGACATATTGGAAAGTGGCTCGATATGTTAATGCATCTTGGTCTATTGAGGTATCAAGTTGGAGGGCAGCAGGAGTGCCAGCGAAAAATCTCTGATTAAAGCTATTTACCTCTTGCAACAACTCATCTTTAGTACTGTTGCATGAAGTTATAACCTACAGTTCATGGAGATAAGAGGCATGGAATATAAATATGCAGGAAATCTTCAACGCAACACCAAAAATACACTAGTTATAATTATGTCCACACAATATCAGACAATCTTCAGCAATTATATAGGAAGCAGAACTTACTAATATTCCACCAGGCGCCACCAACTTTGCAACAGAATCCCAATACATAAGCCTGAAATAAGAAAGCCAATATTTGTATAGGAAGCCCAAAACATCATACTCACTGTAATATATAGCAAGTTCAGTACTCCCTCCGTTTCACAGTAAGTTTAATACTTGCTAAGATTGGTGTTTAACAATAAGCTTAACTTCTACATCTTGATCTTATTTAGAATTTGTTTTTTTTTCCTCTTTCTTATCACAAGTCCACCTTTTCTTTCTTTCATTCTCTACTACAGAAAAATGTTAAGGTTATTACGAAACGGGGAAGTATTAAATAATTGTAATGTCCTAGTTGCTAATGTACTGCAGACGGGTAGCTTGTTACTATGAGACACTAGTGCATGAATCATGACCTACTTAAGAAATTTAAAGTTCACTATTAATCACCGGCTCTTGAAAATAAGATACAAACTAAAACCAACCTTTTAATAGGACCATCAGGATGCAGGCCAATGGCGTCCAAGGTTCCTTTATCCATTACAAGATTAAACTGTCTTTCCAACTTAGTATCAAGGACATCATCAACCTATAAAAGAAGAGAGCCCAAAAGTAAGACTTGTAAGCATTACAAGGTCTTAAGCATCACTTGACTCAACATCAAGAGAAGTTTCACCCTAATGGTGTGAAAATTGGAAGCAAAAGTCAACACTCAACGAGAAAGGATTTGAGACAAACTGAAAATCAAGTCGTCTAACATTCTTATATTAAAGTAGGTACTATAATTACGTCAAGAAATTGGACTGCCATCCCTTTAAAAGAACTCCTCCACCCCCCCCAAACAAGAGAAAGAAAGAAGCAAAGAAAGGGGGACAACTTACAAGAGGAACGTAAGCAAAGAGAGAAAGGAAAAACAGTACAATGGAAACGTGAAGTTCATACATACAGTATCTCAACACAAACACGACAAAGAGACTGCACAATATATATACAACAGAAAAGCACAAAGAAATCTAATTAGACACGTACAATCTATCTTGATAAACCAAGCCAAGCCAAGCCGAGTAACATGGATTTGTAACCTAATTAGGGGTAAGAGTATTTTCACCAAAAAAAAAGTTGAAAAACCAGGACATTAGAAGTGGCACAGTTGAACCATGAATGCCTGCCTCTAGTTCAGTATATGATAGAAGAGAGATAATGGCAAAGGAAAGACAACTTCTAAGTTCCCGAACACAGTGCTTTGAAAATAAAATCAAAACATTTGCCATTGTCAAGAGAAAGAAACAGACGAGTCTAGGTAAATCTACACATATACAGAACCTGGATGTAATTAGGGCTATAGGCCTAAAAAATCAGATACAGGAATCCAGCTAAAACACACAATGTCCAAAAGGTGAAAATGCCACATAATCATTCCTGGAAATTCCAACACAAACATTAACCTTCAGATAATAAGAGGCTAACTGGTTCATATCTTAATACTACGTTTATAATTTGAAATGAAACTTGGGGATATAGGTTGTTTTGTATAAATTTGGTTTTCTCTTGCTCCTGACCTCCATCTCTCTTCCATTCAGTACCATTGTCCATTCTTGTGATTACTTATTTCCCCCTTACCCCTTCCCCCCATTTCATCCCAGTACACTCAGTCTCCACCCCACTCCACAAACACTTTAAAAAAAAAAAAAACTTAAGAGCTCCATTTCCAATCCTTCTAAACCAAACCCATATCTGATATTTGATAGACTTCACTTACACATTTACACGCTAAACCAAACTGCGTAAATTAGATGTGTCTGTAATCTCTTTCTTCAGATTCTCATTCTTTTACTTGACAATACACAAACCAAAAGAAATCCTTTAATGGTTTCCATTCATATGATATGTACAAACATGTTGACAGATATAACCCAGAGAACCATATTCTGAAGATTGATAAAACAATTCGGTGATTCACATAATCTAGTTGATAAATCCAACCAATGAAAATAAATTTTTCTGACAAAAAATACTTAGATCAGAAATATACCGAGAAAATAATGTTTTTATATCCATCCCTCTCAGCAAGACCGCGAGCAAGGTTGATAGCCCCTTCACTGTAGTCAACACCAGTTAAGTTCGAGAACCTGAAGCCAAATAGACAAAGCAAAGTAAGCAAATCTAGTAACGTGGGAAATTAATAGTCCAAGTCTATATTCCTAAAAATGACATTGTTTGACAAATGCACCAAAATCCTTTCTAAACATCACCTATGTCTCTTTTGATAACTACAGAAACTTATAAGTGACTGAGAACAACTCACTATCAACATCCTCTCAATAATAAATTGATAACTACAGAAACTCATATCTTGAGCAAATTCCTATCATAATGAAATAATGTTGACGTGCAATAAAGCCAAAACACAAAAGTAGTAGATCAGCCAGCTTGCTCAGTTAGCGATCAAACAAGCATGGCATCATCCAGCACGTTTTCCTTCTTGAGAAACCATCCAACACTAACCAAGCTACACTACCAACCAAAAACTCAAAGAACTTATCCAGCCCACAAATTTAGGGGTTAACTTTCTCATTTGATGACAAAGAAGTGCAGAGCAAGCTAGCCACAGTATCAATCATTCCAAAAGCTGAGAACCAAAATTCTCAAACTTTTAATCAAAATGATGATTTCCTATCTGAAATAGCATCAGGTGAGACGTTGACTAGAGCAAAATGAATGTTCAAGCTTGAATACACCACATCAACTGTGTCTAAGTATCACCACACCAGCATATCTGGTATATTACTCAAAACCTGCCAATTACATAGAACTATTGGTGCCTTCTTATCCCAACAACAGCTATTGATGTTAAAGAATTTCTAAATTACGAATACCAGGACCCCATAATTGCCAGCCATCACCATGGCAACCCATTTTCATTGATATAACACGCTAAAAAAGCATCAAGCCAAGATAGTCATCCAACCATGTGAAAACATCAATAAGCAAGAGTTCAGATAGTGCAAAACGTAGGAGACTAACAGCATGCATTAATACCCATGCTTAGCAAGCTCTTGGAGAAGCAGACCATTGCCAGTCCCAAGGTCAAGTACGCTCCAACTTGACAAGTGGTGAACTTCAAGATCGTTATGTTCCGTTTTGTCATTACCAATGTGGTTTAACAAGCGACGCCGAGAAATATCAATGCACAAGCTCTTTGTCCAAGAAACAACAGTATCCATGACTTCAGGTCCAAACCTGTCAGAGAGCAGCTGTGAGCAAAATAGAAAAAATAACAAAATGAAGTCCCAGGTCTTCAATCTAAATGATAATAATCCAACAAGTACATATGTCATTAAAGGCTTGTCTCACATAAAATGAACAATGCATATTCTTGCCTACTTTGGGGAGGGGAAGGGGCTCAATTTCGAAAACAGTTGATATCTGTCTGATGATTTGAGCTCAGTTCAGGGGAGAAATTTTCAAAGGACAGACATTAATTGAGAATATCAATCTCAAATTGTTGTCATGTAACTTTAAGCCAATCTATGATTTCTTAATCACATACAATGGCTCAAAACTTTGATCAAAGAATATCTCCAAGCCAAAAACTAGCTATCCCAATATCATTTTGGGATGTGATGTCATGTTACTGCATGATTCAATTATTGCATACAAGGATTGAATATTATAATAAAACAATAAGCTGTCTGTTAGCCTGTCTGCAGAAAAGGTAAACAACAGAACTTCTGTAGTTACATTGCAACATACAACCGTAATACCACATTTAGGATCTTATAAACTCTAATAACACTGCAATAGCATTATATTTAAATAATGCAGGTAGTGCAACTCTTTGTGATGAAAATACTAGCACATGAAAATAGCAAAAGCATGTAATTATATTTTTAGTTCCTGCTAACATAGATCATAAAGGTTAACAAGAATTGAAATTAAAGTCTGCAACAAAAAAATGGAAGCATGAAAACATCACACACCAAATTTCACCAGCATGGCCGTGCTGGCGGAAATTCTCAAGTTCATCCGAGTAAGTAGCATCCCAGTAACTCTGAAGACCTAGCATTGAGGCTATCCCATCACCATCTTCCTCATCTTTCTCCGAATCCTTGTCTGAACTGCCACTCGTCAAAGGAACAAAATCCCAATTCCACATCAACACGAATAAGAAAAGATGAGGTTCAACTCACAACAAGAAATAATATTTCTAGTGGCAATAACAAAACAAAAACAAATAGTAAATTTCAGCAAGAAAAGGAAAAGAAAAAAAGGGTGATTTCATTGCAAAGTCACAGCAACAACCTAATTTCATTAGTACTCCCTCTGTTTTTTTTTTATCTTTCTCACTTTCCTGTGCGCATCTCCCAATGCACATCTTTGAACTTAATTATCTTTCATTATATATTAGTAAAAATTATAACGATTGAATATTAATAATGTACTAATTGAGACGAATCAAACAAGACCCCACATGACTATATTTTTTCTTATAAATTGAAGAAAATTGAGAAGATTCTCTCTAAGTATGAATAGTGTCAAGATTCTAAGTGAGAACGATAAAAAAAAAACAAAGGGAGTAAATCTTAAATGTAGAGAGAGAGATATAGTATAATAGTAATGACCTCATTATAAACAGAGAATACTCCAATAAGAAATAGCTTTCAAATTCAGAAAATAAACACTTATTTCGTGCAATGCTTACATATAATATACTTCCTCCGTTCCATAATAAGTGAAACACTTACTATTTTAGAACATTTCAAAATACGTGAAACATACCTTAAATGGAAAAAAGAAAGTGACAAAATGACAAGAGTACCCATCACAAACTTGTGTGGTTTGCTTTTCTCTCTCCTCCTTTTGATAATGAAAAGGGTATTTTATGACTTTTTGGTTTTTGAAAGTCATGTTTATTAAATCTTGTGCCCAATCCCTATGTTTCACTTATTATGGAACGGAGGAAGTATTACAATAACAAAATCCTAGCTAATCTTGCTAAAAAATAAAGCATTCAGTTCAGCAAAATAAAACCTCAATTGCAAATTTGTAAATGGATCAAAAATGCTACCTTTCTAATCACAACAAGATCAAATTACCCATCTTCAGTGATAAGTCAAATGAAATTCCATGTCAGTGTAAAACCAGGAAGCCAATCTAGAGAGAGACGAAACTAAGCGGAACATAAAAATTACTCCGAGACGAAATTTGTCCAATTTCAGCAAATAAACACTCATTTAGTGGAATGCAGACATTGATCTCAACAACAAAAACCTAAAATCTTATTAAACAAATTCACTGATAACTGATAAGTCCAAGGAAAACCAAAATTGTCAGTGAAACACCAACACAGGAGAGGGAAAGGCCTAATTGATGGGAGATTGGGGGGAGCACCGAATCGATTTCAGCAGATAAACGCTCTTTTTGCATAATGCAGACAATAATCACAACAATAAATCATCAAATTAACAGTTACTTAATCTACTTACACAAAATCAAAGGAAAAAACAAATGTCCGCAGAACTCCAAAAGCTTTCAGCAAACAAACAATCTTGTGGCGAAATGCAGACATTGATCACAATTCACAACAACGAAAAAACCTAATTTCACGACAACAAAACCTAATAACACAAAATCAATAAAAAAGTCAAATGAAAACCTTAAATCAGTGGAATAACAGAAGCGATGAAAGAGAAAAGACGGTTTCAGCAGATAAACGCTTGTTTTGCATGCAGACAATAATCAGAACAATAAATCATCAAATTACATAGCTAAATAATCTAATTACACAAATTCAAAAAAAAAAAACCAAATGTCAGTAAAGTTCCCAAAGCTTTCAGCAAACAAACAATCTTGTGGCAAAATGCAGACATTGATCACAATTCACAACAACGGAAAAACCTAATTTCACGACAACAAAACCTAATCACACAAATTCAATAAATAAGTCAAATGAAAACCGTAAATCAGTGGAATAAAAGAAGCGATGAAAGAGAAAAGACGGTTTCAGCAGATAAACGCTCGTTTTGCAAAATGCAGACAATAATCACAACAATAAATCATCAAATTACATAGCTACATAATCTAATTACACAAATCCAAAAGAAAAGCCAAATGTCAGTAAAATTCCAAAAGCTTTCAGCAAACAAACAATCTTGTGGCAAAATGCAGACAATGATCACAATCACAACAACAGAAAAACCTAATTTCACGACAACAAAACCTAATTTCAAAAATTCAATATATAAGTCAAATGAAAACCTTAAATCAGTGGAATAACAGAAGCGATGAAAGAGAAAGGACCTGTATTCAGAAGATGGACGAAGATTAGCGGCGGCAAGAGCTTCGGTAGCGTCAGCATGACGCTGCTCGTCGTCCAAAGTGCTTCCGTACTCGCTTTTGATGGACCAAGAATCGGCGGCGATAGAGCGATCGTCGTCGGAGATGAGATCTCCGGCGGCCGGAGTTCGCGGTTGCTGTGGAAGCTCCGCTGTTTCCTCCGCCGGCGGAAGTTTGATTCCCGCCATTAATGGATTTATCTGAGAGAAATCGAGTTTTCGGGGGAAGAGAGATATGAGGAGGATAAACCCTACGAGAGGAGAGAAAATGATTGGTTTGAGTATCCGGTGGAATGGAACGGAGTCCTGATGTTTGACCGTTCTTTATATGTGGGACCGCACGATCACGTACTTGGAGGGGTGACGTTAAGTCATCTCGGAGTACCAAGTACTCGCTGCTAGTCGGCTAGAGCCTAGAGTTGGCAATCTCTTATCCGATATAAATACTTCCTCCGTTTTGTTTTAAATGAAACATTGGGTGAAATAATACTATTCATTGATCAATTTTGACTCCAATTTATCACCATTATATAAAGAAAAACATAGTCAAGTGGGATCTTGTTAGATTCGTCTTGATGCATACTATCAAATTATAACTTTTTTATATTTTTTTACGTGTCCACAACTAAAGATATTAATGATTAAAGAAGGGTGTTGGGTTGCGTGAAAAAACGCGTTTCATTTAAAACAGAACGGAGGAAGTATATGATAATAATATGGTCGGTAATGTCACGATACGAACATGAGATTAATATGACAATATATATGAAATAAACTTGATATGATTTCATTAATTTGATAACATAGTCGATATCGTTACGACAAGAACACGAGATTAATATGACAACATACATGAAATCAACTTGTATGATTCATTAACAATTCTAAATCAGCACGAGACTTGACACGGATACGATCAATTTATTCGAATTGTCAGCTCTAGCTCTAAGTAAGAAGATAAGATTATTGATCCTATGTAAGATTTTGCTATACTACCTTGGTTTTTTAGTTGTAACACTTTGACTTATATATTTATATACTTGTTTGACTAGAAGCGTTTGTAATTAATATATTAATACATAATTTAGTAAGATATTGTGTGTGAGAGAGGGGGTGGGTTGAGGGAATTACTTGCATGTTTCTGGTGTTCATTTAATTCTATAAACTGAGAGTAAGGGATAGCTCGGTTGGTTGAAGCCTTTCCTCCAGCTTCCAGGTGATCCCGAGATCGATTCTCATCCCTCCCTCAGAAATCTTCATTCAAGCGAAGAAAAAAATTCTATATACTAATTTTCATTTGTCAATAGCCTAATTTAAGATGATAACATTCTCTAATAACCAAAAAAATTGTTCCCTTCATGCATTTTTCAATCGATGTTCTTAGATCATCCATTTCATTTTGAAAATGAAGAGGATCTCAACTATGTGGGAAAAGGAGGAATAAGAGAATCTACACTATCATATGTTCATATCCCTAACAGGTTGTAAAAAAGTTTGGTACTAAACCTCTACGAAACATTGTTTACCACCAAGTCAAATACCACCTAATTAAATGCACACAATAGTCACTACTCACTAACCATAAAAGCTACTTCTAAAGTTCTAAGACAAAAACAAGAGGAAAGATAGCACTACATCTATATGACTAATGAATGAATGACTCTAACTTAACATACAATAATGTCATTATCCATGATGAATGGACCTCCATTCTCCCCCTTTAAGGCTAAACATGCTAGAACCAACACACGAGGAGTCCTTGGAACATTGGCCCATTTTGAGTGGCTCGTGTCTGCTTGTGGCCCACATGAATACTGTACCAACCTCAGACAAGCCCAACTGGCAACCGTCAGTGGCCCACCATTACGGCACTACTACTACGAGTACTAAGTTTCTGTCCTATGATTTATCAGATATACGTATTAGACTGGGTCCCACCAGTATTTGCATCACATGGTGCCAATGTCTTATGGCCCCATGCAGCTCAAGATGATAACCCATCAACTAATTAAGGTGCCGATACTTGCTAGGAAAATGCTAGTTTGATTCGAGAAATTGACTCTCATAATTGTGATGGTGTAATTAAATGGGATAGGACCACTTAAATCTTTTTTTCTTAACGGTAAAGCCTCAAATTATTATTATTAGAGGAGTATTATTTCCATACTCCATTAATTTTAAAATGTTCTTCCTACTTTTACTTTTTTTTTCGAGAAAAGATTACAAATAAGAAGAGGAAAAAAAACATGGACAGAATTCATATTTCATATTATCAATTTTAATATATTGAAGTGGAAATTAGAGCTTAATGTATATATAAACTTAATAAATAGTTGTCTTATGCATATAATTCTTATGGGATATTATATAAATGTTTTGAAATGAGAAACAATAAAAATAAGAGTTTATTGTATGTATATGCACAAGCATTTTCACATAAATTAATTAAAAGTCTCGACCCCTCTTTTCCCTTTTTCCTATTTTTTTTTTCTCAAACCCTAGTTTCCATTCGTAATTTTTGGAGGGAATTTCATTGGCTTTTATCGGTAAAAAGGCCCAATCTTTGTTTTTTATTTTGTTGGTGTATATTCATCGTTGCACCTTGGTGTCCATTTTCACAGACACCAGCGCTAAATTTTTGTTCATTGTTCATTTGAAACAAAAAAAAAGTTTTGGACGTATGTACCATACTCACCGTAGACCCGGGTGTATGATAAAAAATGAATTTTTTGTGTTTTTTTTCATTTTGTTATGTTTGTTCTTATGTTCATAATGATGCTTTGTAATTTTATGAAGGACTTTTCTCCTTCGAAAGATATATAGGGGTTTTCTTAGCTTCTTTCTTAGCGAGAGACTTTTTTTCTTTTCATAATATGTAGGATCTCACATTTAGTGAATTTTCCGTGAAATTGGTTTTGTTGATAAATAATGTGCTAGATCACAACAATCATTTATTTTTCAAATACATTCAGATAACTAATATGAAAATCAGCCTCCAAACTATCACAAATTGTTAGATTGTCTCTCTAGAAAAGATGTATATTCTAGAGTTATGTGCTCAGAGATGTCCCAAAGGCTATAGCGCAAAATTCACTCAACGACTGTAGTTTAATTTTCAATTTTCTTTTTTTAAATGTCGTATGACTCTTTTATTAATGAATTGATTTTACTACAAAGAATAAAAGTTAATTAGAAAATATTGGAGAACTGCAATTCAATGTGGTAATTATAAAATGTAGCCCTAACATTAGAGTAGTAAATATCATGCATAATTTATAATATAATGACATTATATTTCATACGAAAAATCATATCTTCACTTTTTTTAAGACGATAAAAATCATATTAATTAACACTAATTTTTACCAATTTCAAAGGATACTTAAATCAGAGGGGCAGTATAATATTGACTAAAACAAACAATGAAATTCGAATATTAGGCTCTTAAAAATGAGGGACCTTATTGTAGGTCATTTTACACACTCTCTTGACTCTTATGCATGGAAAATGAAAGAATGCACCTTCCTTCCCCACTCAAGATGTGTATCTACTCAGCTTTCAATATGATCACTATCGATGTTACGTGGACCAAAACATACGCTGAGTATTCATGATTTCTTTGTGATTAAAGCAAGGTTTAAAAACTATAATACGTTAGGCGGTGGCTTAATATCATAGTCCATCTATTATAATCAAATTTATTTAGGGTCAACGTCCGAAATAATATTTTAGGTGGAGCACCCATAACACATTACTTTGAAGCTACGTACTTAATGCATTTTGATAACGTCAAATCAATTTGAAACATGCATGAAGAAAGAAAGGGTAAACTTTGGGGTACATTTTTATTTCTATGTAATTTAACAACATTCACATTTATCAACCAACCAAAATTCCAACCATTCTAAATTTGCGTATTATGGGCATTTATTGTTCGTTGTCTTGGTCATCTTTACTTCGACAAAACTCCAAGTACAGACCCCATAGGCCAAACCCCATGGCTGCTGGCATGTTTTTACATATTGTCTTTTGAGTTGTGACCCAATATAATTTTAGTTTTGCGCGTGGACTTTGGCTTAAGATATAGGATAATACTATTTCTTTTTGTTTGAGGTTGTTATGTGTTAGACATATTTCAAGGAACATAATGGAATTAGTTAGACTAAAGGAGAGGATTGATTTGTTTGGTTCATGTCTTCATGATAATCTTTATCAATTTCTTATCCATCCAACTTCAGTCGCAACTTAGTCAAAAGCCTCAACGTTAACTAATTCGGAAAAAAAAAACTACTTATTAATTAAACTATCCATTAGAAATACAGATATAAATTAGGAAAAATTGACGTGAATAATCCCAACTTTCATCCGTCTTTTCAAAATAATCCCAACTTTTGATTATTTCATAATAATCCTAACTTTTGAGGGGACTTTCTCAAAATAAGTCGAACTATCTTTTTTCTTACCTACACTAATTCATTTTAGGTCTATAATATATTGAAAATTAATAGTTGGGATTATTTTGAGAATGTACTCTAAAAGTCTGGGATTATTCTAAAATAATTCAAAGTTTGGATTATTTTGAGAAGATTGATGAAAGTTGGGATTATTCATGTAAATTTTTCCTATAAATTATGAATTTCGATATGATAATTTAAATATTTTTTTTACTCTTTCTCTCTAGTGGATGCACAATGCATGCACTGGATGGCGGATGCAACCTTCTCCCAACTAACTCAGTCTCATCTCCTAAGTATATTCTCTCTTTGTTAGTTATCACCGCCGCCTTTTCTCTAGTCATTTTGTAGCTTGCTTTACTCTTTAGTATGGTAGAAATTTTAATCCTCATGTATACTCATCAAGGTTGTTAATTTTATGGCCACATTTAACCAATTAGGTTTGGTGATGTTGGAGTTTAAGAACTATGGCATTCAAGTTTGGCCTACCAGTTGGATTGATAATATAAGTTGTAGTTCATGATAGCTTTAATGTATATATAATGCTCAATAAGAGGCTCCCTGTTTCTCTTTTATGAAGTCGATCTATATTATGGATTATAATAAAAGTGATGTTAGGTAAATGAATAGTTATGAAAGCTTAGCTAGCTTGGTCCTGGCATAGTGGCATGGCATGGCAGAGGTGGTGATTGGTGATTAACAGTTTAACACTAGGTGATAGGAAAACTTTAATTTACGTCCACCATTTGACAGGTTATGACACCATGATTAAAAGGAGGGTATAACAAATTATGAAGTTGATAGATGACTAAAAATCAAGAAAACAAAATTCATACTACTGCTTCCATTTTGTTACTAAACTATGAATTGGAGATCCTACTTCCATGTGTTTGGTCATCTATCATACTACTTCATGTCAACTATTAGTATTATGATTTAAAGAACATGAAAAAAGTAATAGTTTCTCAATTCGTAATAATTTTAAGCCCTACCACCAATTGTCTCCACCTTTTTTTTTTGACTTATTTTCAATCTAAACACATTATTATTTATCACATAATATTACTTTAGGCAACATCACATTAGTACTTGATGGTGCGATGCAACCATGCAAGTTATTGAACAATATACAATGATAATATTACCAATAAAGCTCTAAAATGAACCACTATTGTCATTGCACCAATATTTGAGCTTGCTATGCATCACACATTAAAGACAAAATAGTCTATTCCAATAATTTACAATTTGCGTGAATCTCGTCTACATCACCATACTTAATCACTCTCTAGCACCAAAGATAAAATTACAACTTGCTAATGATAGTAAATTAGTAATTGGAGAAAAGAATCAATAACATTGGCAAGCTTTCCATGTCATAATATAGTGTTGTTAGCCCTTCTCTTAGTAAATTGGTAGATGTCAGTATTTCAGTTCAACTTTCTCTTAAATTTCCTCCGTTTAGTTGCAATATTTTGACTTTTGCATTATTCAAGCACTTACTTTGACCGGAAATTTGTGATATACTCCCTTCGGTGTTTATTAGTTTATCCATATTCCTTTTTGGGATGTCCCTTATTAGTTTACCCATTTCTTTTGTTTCTATTTTTGGAATGGGACCACTAACTTTCCATCACACATACATTCAACTTTAATATAAAATAATAGTTTTACTTTTCTTTCTATGTCCCACAAACATTGTTTCTCCTAAAACTCCGTGCAAAGTTAAACGGGTAAACTAATAAAGGCCGGAAATGAAAGACTAATATAAATTTTAGCATGTAAAGTGTTGTAGGATTAATCTCAATATACACCAATGACCCTCGGCCCAATAAGATGACTTCCTATCTCCACATGGGAGGCAGGGGTCAAATCTTGGTGAAGAAAATTTCAATATTGTTGGGGGGTGGGGGGATTTGGGGCTTGTTGGGCCTCTAGGTGAGTGGCCATGTGCGAGGGCAGCCCAATGAAAATTCATCTTACCACAGGTTCCCGAAAAGGAGCCCAAAAAAAAATCTCAATATACATTTACAAGATTTCAATTTTTTATAATTTTCATAAAATATATAACTAGAGATATTAATGGTCAAAATTATATATCTACAAGCTTGAAAATAACCAACTATTTAAAAAAAAAGGAGATATGGGTAATAATTCATTGTATTTAGGCTAAGGTGTTTCTAATCAAGTTGATTCTTTAAGATATACTCCTGATCTTTTCAAACATTACCATATGACATCCACTATTATTTGTTCCATGTTATGTTGCTTAATATGCTAGTTGGTAGTTTGGCACCCTAATCATTAACATAAAATTCCAAGCTTAATTGTAAAGAGAAGAGGGGGAGGATATTGGAATAAGACAGAGAGATATACAATCAAATTTCAATAGTAATATATATATTTCTTTTTTCTCATAATTTACATTTCTTTATTTTCTCATGCCAAGGGTAACAAATAACTTGATTTGGTGATTATCACCACATCACAAGTCACAAAAAAAACCCTATCATGATAAATAAAAATGATAAAAGTCCCTAATTATCTAATAATCCCACATTAAAAAAAATACACCCTTTTTTTTGTATTTTTTCCCCAATACATATGAATTCAATCTCTCTCCCTCCATCTAAAAGCCAGTAAGAGAGCCTCCAAAATTCATACCAAAAAAAAAAAACCCATTTTTTTCCTTTTTTTTTTCTTTTTTCTTTTTTTTAAAAAAAAAATTAAAAAAAAATACTTTTCAGGGTTTTCACCTTGAGAAAACAGTCTCTTCCACAATAGTCTCAAGCACTGGTTTCTTAGACCGGCAAACCGATCTCCGATGATTAAACTCCGACAACAACTCTTCAATTTCAGCCTTAATTTCAGGCGCGTCTTCTTCACGCGCCGGTGAATCACTCTCATTAGAGTATGCCGGAACTACCCTCACCTTCCCTGCGCCACGTTTGGCAACAAGGTAAACAGCACCCATATCAGCTGCATTAACAAAGGAATTTACCCTCTTCATCCCAAACATGACATAAACATTTCCCATCTCTAAATCTTCATCTGCATTAAGAGCTGAAAATCTCTTCCCAATTTGTAAAGACTTTGAATTTACTAGGAAATAGTTTGGGATTTCAAGCATAAGTTCTGCAGCTTTAATTGATTGTTGAAATTGCTTGATTTCTCCTGATGGTAAAATTACTTTTGCTGATTTGTTTTTACCAAATTGTGTTGATAATGCGCAAGATGCATAGTTTCCCATCTTTTTTTTACTGTAAATTGAACTGGGTTGATATCAAATTCCAGAAAAAAAATGGTGTTGCCGGAAAATTTAGTAATTTAGCCGGAAAAAATGGTAAAGTTTGATGTTTTGAGAGTTTATGAAAAGAAAGGAAAGATTTGGTGGTTTTGGAATTTTGATGGGTGGGTTGTGTTTATATATAGAGGAAAATGATTGAAGTCAACTGGGATTTAAAAAAGTGAGGGAAGTGGAAGTTTCATATTGCCAGTTGTGAAAGTTGGGAGTTTTGGTAAGTTGAAAATTATACTAAATGGGGGTTTTTATGTATTTTTATTTATTTTCTCTTCACTCAAAAAAAGGTAACAATTTTAAGGTTATGTTAGTTTGGAATATTATTATTATAGGTGTTGTCGCGTTTTATAGTTGTGATCCGTCAATTGTTGTATTTTTCTTCAGTTGTTTATTGAGTTCAATCATATTACTCTTTTTTATTTTGTATGTGGTAATAATGCAATGGGGTTGAATTTTTGTGGTGCCCATTTTATGAGGAGTTTGCATGGTCCCACTCCCACCACTAGCTATAATAGCATACAATAGTTATACCATGTGGATGCACAATCCTTTCACAATTTTTGAGGCACGTTTGGTTGAAGTTGGGAAGTATAACTTCCATGAATTTAGCGTGCGTAAATTTTATTTCCTAGGAAGTATATTTTTTGTTTGGTTGAGCATGGAAATTCATTTCTTCCAGTTAACTCACTTACTTTGGCAATGGATAGGTTATTTCTCCATTTTGTAGGAAATGGAACTCAAAAAGTTTTATAATATTTTCATCGGAAACCCCGAAATGTCTAGATTAGATGACCAAATTTATCAGCGTCCATGATGCAACATCCTTCCTGTCACTTTAGTCCGGCGTGGTTAACACACTTTTCGGTGCTGGTGTGGTGCAAATTAAGTAAGGTGGAGATATGATGCTTGTGGAGAAGCTGTAATGATTTTTGTGGCGGTGGGTGGAGAAGGAAAGATTGTTGAAAAGAGAGAGAGGGAGTAAGAATCAATAAGGGGTGGAAAGGAGGTAAGTGGTATATTGGAAAATATATATATAAGATTACGGCAGTATCTAATAATTTTTAGGACGGTAAATGTAATTCCCTTGGATAATCACTTGAACCAAAAGAATCTAAAATTATTTGATTGTCAATAGGTAGTTGGTTGCACTACGTACGTAAGATATACAATAATTGCATCAAAATTTTCTTATTACCAACTTTAATGCGCTCTACGTCTTTTGGTAGTTCCACTCTAATATTTGCACTATTCACATACCTCACTTTATATATAAATGCAATAGTTATAATGTACTAATATATGTTATTGAATTTGTAACAATCTATATATTCAAAATATCAACCATTCATACACTGTTTTTTCACAATTGCTAGAGTTTCTTAGTAGGTCAAATCTCTAACCTCTCCTTGAAAAAACTACTGCATAATGAACCGAAATAGATTACTACTTCCTCTTTTTATAAATACATGCAGCATGGAGTATCATATATGTATGCTATCCAATGCACTACTTTATTTCTTAATATATATACTTATACAATTATATACAAGTAAAAATTTATAAATAGTTGATATTATGAAAGTATATATTAAGACGAATGAAATTAGGCTACAGTTGATTAATATATATTCTTATACATTTGTGAGAGAATATATGATAAGTTTGGTAGATGAATAGTGGTTAGTATATATACAAATGTTGCATGTATTTAGAAATGGAGGAAGTACTTACTATAGAGGGTTTTATTTTTTTTGGCAATTAATATAGCTATTTATTGTTTTTCTATTTACTATTCAATAAAAACAAAAAAGTACTTGTACATCAAAGTAGTGCTTCTTGTTTAGGCATAGTGGGCTAAACTTTCCTTTAAGCTGGCAAAGGATGTGTGTTGTCTACTTAATCAATTAATATGTTTTTGTCAAAGACGAAGTGTTAAATACAGAGTATCATTCGTGTTTGATTTATTGTTTTATCTCATTAGATAAATAAAGATGGCTGTCAAAGTATGACAAAGACACGAAAAAATCTTATCACTTATTCTTTAAGATATACAACTCACTCTAACTCACATGGGGTTTGGATTCTTGACGAGTATGTTGCACTTTCCAAATCACAACTCGTCAAGATTCATGGTTAGGTAATTAGGTTCAGTTTTATTCTTTTTCCTTTCTATTTTCAAATGTAAATAACTAAATACACGTAGATCCCCTATGATCTCATGAGGTAAGACTTAGGAGGGGGGAATATTATATTGCATCGAGTATCAAAGTATATGGTATATAGAATGATCCCATTGAACCAACATCTCTCGTAGATCAACCTAAACCAGTTAAATTTGTGCATGCTCGTTTTACTTGATCTTCAATTATTTGAACTTAACTACTTTGAAATAAGTGAAAATAAAAGTGGGAGAACAAAAGCTTCTTAATTGGCCGCACCTTTTGAGGGGAGGAAATGATTGGTAAGGGAATCTTCACTTTCAAAAAGCCCTAAGTGAGATTTGAAACAAATATAAGGACTAAGAAATAAAAATTCCTATTAAAATACTCTAAGGAAATGTATAAAGTCGTCATTACCTTTTCGCAACAATAATGTGAATTAACATGGTGTACTCAAGATGAGATTATCTACTTTTTTGTTATTTGTATATGATACTGTAGAGCTATGAGTTACTCTAAAGTTGGAGTTATGAGCATAAATTAGAATCTCAAGGCTTTAGATATTGAATGTCACATGATTGAGTACGGGGTTTCAATTTAGTATTAATAAGTCGGGGTCAAATGAGGATATAATATGGTGACATTAGATGATTTTGAGGAGGTGCTCTTGATTAAATATATAAAGTAGCCTGGGTCGAACTCTCAAAATAAAGCATGGAGATAGTTACATGATTTAGTATGATTGTATGTGATATCATATGATACGTCTAAGGTTAACGAAATTTTCTATAAGACGGGTATTAGACCAATGCTATCATATGGGTTGAAAATTTGGAACGTTGGAATTGTCATATGAAGAAGATGGTTGTAGCAATGTTAGACATTGATGTGTGGAACACCTTAAAAGATAAATCTCATAATGACTATTTAGACAAAGGTTAATATTGCAAATCTAGATGATAAGATAATCAACATAGTCGCCTTCCTCTTGTCTTATCATCTAGAATAGAGGACAAACAACGCTGATTAGAAGATGCACCAGATGTAAAAAGTTGATATTACAGAGATTTCAAAGAAACTAAAGATATATTCGATGAAGTATATAAATAGTCATAAAAAAATTAAACGATTCGTAGGAGCTAGCAATTAGCATGTAACACTAGTGTAACAAGCATGGATGAAGACTATTCTCATAGACGACCACATCATAATTCATTGGTTGATGGAGTCAATCTATATTATAGCACTAAGACTTTGGCAATGTTGTTGTATAAGAATATTGTAAATTGTTATATTTATCAAAACTATTCATATATGAAGAATCTCTTACCTAATTATTATTGGACTAAAATAAAAAATTTAGAAAAAAAAAACTGAAAAAGGACAAAAATGCTTAATATCTGACAGTACAAATTTCTTCCCAAATGATTTGTCATAAATTATATTCGTAACATAATATAAAAATGGCATAGGCTTTAACTTCAGTGTCAATTTAAATAACTCTTTAAATATTATTATCTGCGTACCAAACTCATACCACAATTACTCAATGTGGAGTAGAGAATGTATGAATGAAGAGGGAATAATTTGTACATGGAACTGATGCGGAAAGATCACAGCACATGATCGTTGGAAAAAAAGCCGGTGAGCAGTCTAAATCGCAACTTCGGTTGAGCTTCTATGGAATTATACACGTAAATATACTCTCGTCGTCTGCTGTTAGGCTCCTATACCATTAATTGGCCTTGCAATTTCTCATAAGATCAACAACATATATTATATTCATAGTTCTGTAAACTTACTAGTTGCTGCATCACAAGATAACGTATATCAATCATTATTGGTAATAATAGAGTTTCATGTATTATAAGCATTATATTTTAATATAGTATGAGTACTAAAATTAATATAAAATACATACTTTTGTTATAACAATCCGGGAGGTTGCACCGTTGCACTACTTAGAATAGGAAACACTTATGTTATTCGTCCTACTTATAGTTAATTTGTTTCTAAAAGATCTGAATTGTTATATGAACTTAGAATTATCCTAATTTTGTAGGGTATGTTTTCAAAACGGTCACATCATCCTACATTGACTTGGTAAATTGGTTAAAACGGTCACATGGAATGATTTCATTTGCCTTGTTATTATCATTAATTTTTTGTAAAGAACTTGATCCATTTTCGCACCCTTTGTCTACCCAACATAGTCACTCACCAAGAGCAAACAATCCGTAAACTTAAGTCGCAGACGCTTTTTCTCGATTAATAGCTTAATCTAAGTTGAGACAATTATGGGAAGATATCCCAAAAGTTAGGATCATTTCAAATCAATCAAAAATTTAAAATACTTTTTTCATACAGATCGTTTATATTGCGATGTATATATGGTATAAGTTCTTCTATAAAATATCGGGAGGGGGTTATGTTTAAGGTATTATCTCAATATTCATCGTAGATAGGACTGGGAGTACAAGACAATAGTCTTTATGCAATTGGATCTCTTAAAGCCGTGCAAAACTTATGAAGAGCAGTAGATTGAGCCGTTGATCACCTGGGACGAGGACGCACACTCTTTCTCTCTCCACCTTAAGAAAAGAAAAAAAATAAGGGTAGCTTATAAATTGAGATAAATTTACATGAGCTTTAGTAAGTTCCAATAAGTTATGATAAGCTCATATGAATTTCAATAAGTTAAAATCACTTAAAAGGTAAGTTATGATGATTTTATATAAGTTTCAATAAGTTTAAATAAGTTTCAATAGATCTAGTTTAGACAAGATGAACAAAATGCAAGTAAAAAGAATGCCCCCTGCATCAATTATTTGCCATAAACAATAGTTTTTTATTAAGCACTATAATATGGCTTGCACACACATTGTCAATAGAGGGTTATACAACAAACTATGTTTATCTTTTCAGTTTTCACTTGTTTACTGTCGAATTTTCAATATGCTACATTTAATTTTGTTGTTCTAAAAAAACTCATAATAATATGAATCGAGAACATTTCTCCAAGGAAGAAGAAACTTAAAGATCCTAATTGATTATCAAATCCCTCTAATTTCAAACTCTCCAAATTTTTCCCATGTTTGCACACTTTCCCCACCTCCCTTTTTTATACTTTAGTTCAAAATTCGTTACAAACAACTAGTAAGTTTATATGGTCTGTGTTATATTCAAGTGTAGCTCAAGAATTTCATGAGTTAAGGATAGGTAGGTTTGACTTCCTAAACTCGTGAACAAACTACATTTATATGTAACTATTCTATTTGGCATATTATAGAATATGTAATTGAAAATCAATTGTAAAAATGAAAACGATACCAGCAAATAGTCCGTTTAAAAGAAGTAGCAAAGTCGTAATCACGAAGTTGTTGAAATGCTTAACTCTAAAAATAATTCCCAAACTTAAGTTGAGTTTTAAGATAAGTTAAAATTAAATGTAACTCGAAAAAATACCGAGTCTCAAATTGAGTTAAAATGCAAGTATTATAAGTCAAGTCGAGACGTCGAGTAGACCCAAGTCCCCGTCCCTACGGGCCTACTAACAACCGTTACGAATTGGAAACCCCTCCATAGTAGAGGGAGGGAATAACAGAACTCTATTTGGCGCACAATACGTGAATTCCGACCACCATTTGCACGACCTTCATTCAAAAAATGCTCCATTAACCACCAAAACCACCATGTCCACCACCAAAACCCTAACCCTAAAAACTACCGAACTTTATCTCCAAGCTCAAAACTATCTCTCTCCTCTCTCTGCAATTCCTTCAAACTTCCCTCTCTCCAAACTCATCCCTAAAACTCGTTTCATCGTCGATGGCTTCCGAAATTCCGGCGAACATTCTCTCTCCTACTTTCTCTCTCACTTTCACGCCGATCACTATTCCGGCCTCACTTCCACGTGGTCTCGCGGCATCATTTTCTGCTCCGAAATCACCGCTCGTCTCGTCGTCAAAGTTCTAGAAGTTTCTCAACTGCTTGTTGTTCGTTTGCCGATGAATGAGACCGTTGTTATCGATGATTGTGAGGTAACCTTAATTGATGCTAATCATTGTCCTGGTGCTGTTCAATTTTTGTTTAAAGTTCCTGTTATTGGTGGTAAATTCGAAAGGTTTGTTCATACTGGTGATTTTAGGTATTGTAGTGATATGGCATTGACACCTGTGTTGAATGAATTTGTTGGTTGTGATGCTGTTTTTCTCGATACGACTTATTGTGACCCGAAATTCATGTTTCCGTCACAAGAGGAGTCGGTTGATTATGTAGTTAGTGTGATAGAGAGGATTGGGAGTGAGAATAGGAATGTGAGGAAGAGTGTTTTGTTTCTTGTTGCAACTTATGTTATTGGAAAAGAGAAGATTTTGTTGGAAATTTCGCGTAGGTGTGGGTGTAAGATATATGTAGATAGCAGGAAAATGGAGGTTTTGCGGGCGTTGGGTTATGAGGATGAGGGTGTGTTTACAGAAGATGAGTCGGCGAGTGATGTTCATGTTGTTGGATGGAATGTGTTGGGTGAGACTTGGCCTTATTTTCGGCCTAATTTTTTGAAGATGAAGGAAATTATGGTTGAGAAGGCGTATTCAAAGGTTGTGGGATTCGTTCCTACTGGGTGGACATATGAAGTGAAGAGAAATAAGTTTGCAGTCAAGACGAAAGAGGCTTTTGAAATTCATCTGGTGCCTTATAGTGAGCATTCTAATTATAATGAGCTTAGAGAATATGTTAAGTTTTTGAAGCCAAAGCGTGTAATTCCTACAGTAGGCTCTGATGTTGAAAATGTGGACAGTAAACATGCTATTAAGATGCAAAAGCACTTTGCAGGATTGGTGGATGAAATGGCCAACAAGCAAGAGTTTTTGACGAGTTTTTATCGTGTACCCCAGGGAAGAGAAAAGGTCGAGGTAGGTGATCCAGTGATTGAGTTGGACGAGGATGTAAAACATCTCAAAGAGGAATTTGACGCGTGTGACGTGAAGGAAGATCATCAAACTGGTTCTAGTTCTATGTGTAAAACAATACATGAACCTGGTTCACAAGATTTAACCTCGCTTACTAATACGGAAAAAGATGAAATCTTGCAAGAGCTTCGCGATTGTTTGCCCATTTGGGTTTCCGTAGATCAGATTGTAGAACTCATCAAAATTTATGGTAGAAATGTTGTTGATGCGGTTTCTCATTTTTATGAGCATGAAACAGAATTTCATGAGCAGAGTGGAAAATCTCTTCCGTCATCTCAGTCAAATTCAAAGAGTCTAAATTCTAGTCTTGATGAGACCAGTCTTGAGACGCTGGTGAAGTCACCTAAGCAAAACCTCAAATTTCCACTGTTGAAGCAGTCAGTTGCAAGCAGCGTTTCTCCTAGAAAACGGAAGAGAAACTCAGAGAATAAGAATAATAAGAAGGGAAAAGTTAACTCTAATCCTGAACCTGGTGGCATAAAGCAATCTACAATAACTAAGTTCTTCAGTAAAAGTAGCAGTGGTTGTCAGGGAAGTATTGCTGTTCCTTTGTCTGGGGGAAGCTCCGAAGACAAAAGATTATCTTCTGCACTTTCAGTTAAACTGTACGAGGAAGAGTTGGAGCAATTTATTCAGATCATTAATGCCAGTGAATCAATGAAAGGATATGCTGCTGAACTGATCGAAAAGGCGAGAGGAAAGATTGACTTGGCACTGGACATGTATTACAGTAAATCTGAAGTTAACCTTGGAGGTAATCAGAAAAAGCTAGATGCTAGTAGCAAATCATTAACACGTGAAGGTCCAGATGCTAATTTTGCTAGCCAAGGAAAAGAAAGTTCTGAAGCTATCAAGAAGGTTTATCATTCTGCACAAGATTCATCGGCTGAAAATATTGCTGTTAGCTATGTATCACTACTGCCAGAGAAGTATAGTCCTGTAGAACATGGTCGGCCTCAATTTTACCCTATATATTATGTCTCTTTTCCTGGGTATTGCTTGCTCAATTTCTTGTGTGCTGCATGTAGCTTGCTGGAAGCAAGGTCAGCCTGCTCCGTATATACACTTGGCACGGACTTTTGATCTTGTTGAAGGTGAAAAGGGGAAAATCAAAGCTACATCTATGCTTTCCAATATGTTTAGAAGGTTTTGTTCTATGTTGTTTCTCATATGCACTGTCTTTCCAAACCTCTCATTTCTGAAAGGTTCATTTTTCCTTTTATTTGCTTGCAGTTTACTGGCTTTGTCTCCTGAGGATGTTCTACCTGCTGTTTATCTATGCACGAACAAGATTGCCGCTGACCATGAAAATATGGTTGGTTTAATCTCTTGCTTCATATTAATTGCTGTATCTTTGATAATATCCTCCTTTTATTTTAGGATTGTGTTTATTACTTCCTCCCTCCGTTCTATTATGATTGCAACCCCATCAACACTTGTTTTAAGAAACCCATGTGAAGAGGAGAGAGATACAGATAGATTAAAAGTAGGAGCCATGTGATATAAGAGAGATAGAGAGAAGATATTACCAAATAAGGAAACGTTGCACTTAATATGGAACTTGCAAATAAGGAAAACGTTGCAATTAAAAAAGAACGGAGGAAATATTTGAATTTTTTTCTAGTATGCATGGCACAAATTAGTGAGCCTGAGACACTATAAAATTATTCCTCTCCCTTCAAAAAAAATAAAAAAAAATTTATTTATGTGGAAAGGAGACTCTAGTAGATGAGATTCAAGTTAAGAACTAGAAAGAGGTAGGAATTCTGGAAGAAAATGAGAAATTCAGTAGAGGAAGATGAAGATGGTGAGTGCATTGATAAGCTTGTAAAATAAGTCTGCAGCAGCTCGAGCTGCTGGATCACTCTACTACTCCAGTCTCCCACTACAATGAGAGCATAGTTTTTAGATGAGTTTTTCTCTCTAGTTATTACCTCTTATGATTCCCCTTTCCGCACTCTAGTTGCCTCTGTTTAATGTATTACCCCTCTCTTTACTGTGCCTTCCATATGTGAAGAGTATTGGTGGTTTGGGCCTGTGCATCATAAACCACCATGGCTGCTCTGTCGGTTTAGATGTATGGAGTCTTCTCCCTTAACAAATAAATCCCAACGGAGTGACTTAGGAAGTAAAGGAGTAGATAAATATAGAAATAGAAAAATAGTGGTTGTTGGCAAGATTTCCTTTAAAGAGTGAAGTATGCATCTTGATGGTATAACAAGCATGAAGCAGAGTAAGGTTTTTATATCTAAGGGAGAAGCAAAAAATATAATAGAGAGAATGAAAGCTGGAGACTAGTGAAATGAACTAAGTGTAGTCAAAAGGCCTCATTAGACTAAACTAGACTGCTTCAGAATGGCCTTTATTCGGCACAGTCTTTGACAATGTGATAAGACATAGGTGTTTTAAGTATCAAGCTAGACTGGTAGATTATGTCATTTCTCTTTTCATATAGATTCTTATTTGGAAGAACTATATCTTCTATATGCCCTATTCACTCTAGCGTTATGCATCTATATTATGAAAATTGCAACCCCATAGGAATCAGATTCTGAATAATTTATGTAGTTGAAAAAAATGTAAGCTTTTGTTGCTTCAGGAGTTTCAAGTGAAGTCATCATCCAGATAGTCGACAGAACTGAATTTGTGTATCTAATTTTTTCTCTTTTCCTCAATGCACAACCATATGGAACTTTTTGCCTATTGGCCTTGAGTTTGATGCGTTTCCTGAAGTGATATTGGAGTCCTCTTGGGTAGGAATGCTCATGATCTTTTAAATCTTTGAAATGTTGTGTTTTGCACTGAATCTTTATTTCTGATCCCCTAAGTTGTCCTCTTGGTAGCCTTTTGCCTAGTGCCTTTACCTGACAATTATGTTCGTGACATGTGTTGTGTGGAGATTGAAATTCCTAACACTGATGAATAACTAATTGAGAAAAAAAACGTTAATATAAAAAAATTCTAGTTTATTCCTAAATCAAGTGCTTTGGGACCTTGGTCTCTTTGATGGTATTGCGTTTGGCAATGTCATTTTTTTTTTGGCTAATTTCAAAAGTCTCAGAATTTGTTTCCCTAATGTTAATGTAGGAACTAAACATTGGTGGGAGTCTGGTTGCATCTGCTCTTCAAGAGGCATGTGGAACCAATAGAGCTAAGATAAGAGAAATGTACAACATCTTTGGTGATCTTGGTACGTGCTATTCAATCATTCATCTCATCATGATTTCTCTGTGTACAGTGATAATGTGCATGCCCTCTATTTATTATAGGTGATGTTGCTCAAGAGTGTCGGCAAACACAATCTTTACTTCTTTCTCCTTCACCCCTTTTGATTCGAGATGTATATTCTGTACTTCGAAGAATTAGGTAAGACTTGATATCTGGTTTGTTTGTACTTGAGCTAAGGCACGGTGGTAGCTAGGGTACTGTGATTGGAAGATACGGCAAGTGGCTGCTGTATATCTCTTCCTTCTTCCCCTGGGGATGGATGATTGGACCAACTCGTTGCTTGTGAAATTTGAGTTGTTTGACCTTCATTGTTCATTTTTATGGTTTTAGTTTAGTAAAGCTTGTTATGTCATCAAATTGTTGACTTCTTTTTCTTTCCTTTTTTGTGATGGGTCATGTTGAGACTAGCCATGCACCCATATAACCTCCACTATTTATCTTCATCAGAAGCCTTCAGAGACCAATCACTTCTACCGATTTCCTCAAAATATTTATGCTTTCCTAAGCAATTTTCATGCCTGCTGAATTGCTGCACATTTTCTTTTCCTCATAATGTGAATGCTCAGCATACAGACAGGCACTGGAAGCACAAGTAGGAGGAAAAACTTAATTGTCAGTATGATGCGATCTTGCAGAGAGAAGGAAATGAAGTTTCTTGTCAGGACTCTGGTGAGTTATGCAAGAAACTGTTCTGACATACAATTATTCAGAGAAGATGATCATGTTTCAACTGGCAAGTAGCTTGGTGTGAACTGCCATGATATAAAGATTACTAGTCTTGAACTTTTTCTTTCTTTTGCATGCTTTCCTTTTGCATTTTCTTGTGCTTACATCCTATGCAGCATTAGATTGCTTGCCTTTTCAGTGATCTGAAAGGCCATTAGTCAATGGGACTGGATCAAGTTAAATGCAGTTAGTAGTAAATGTGAGTCTTGATACGTTCAACATGTTTTGAATGGGTCAATCTGTAATCTGTATATACTGAGATGGCTATCATGGCTACTTAAACATTGAGGATTTTGCTGATTGCGGTTACTTAAACATTGAGGATCATACATGGTTCTGTTATGTTTGGATTAACTAAAAATATGATAAGAAAGCTTATTGTTTGCTAGTCACTTATGCCAACACAGCTGTGTAGGTTACTTAAACATTGAGGATCATACATGGTTCTGTTATGTCTGGATTTAACTAAAAATATGGTAAGAAAGCTTTATTGTTTGCTAGTCACTTATGCCAACACAGCTGTGTAGGTCAATGCATTTAATTTGCAGTGGATGGAAGAGGATTTTGTTAAGCTTTTTAACAATGTTCAGCTTTTAGGTGAGAAACCTACGGATTGGAGCCATGATGAGGACAGTTCTTCCTGCGTTGGCTCAAGCAGTTGCCCTGAACTATTTTGACGAAAAATCAGTTAAAAATACAAAAGAATTGCTTCAGGTTCGACTCCTATTCTGTTAATGGCTGTCTGTTACATTCTTTGCGTTGTATAAGGTATTGGAAATACCACAATATATATCTTGTTGTCAACCTTGTGAAGGGTCTAATCTTTTGCTTGTTGAATGCTGATACAAAAGTGAAATCACTGTTTGTCTTGGTTAGTGAAGATTTGTTTCTTGATTGTGATGATGTTGTCACTCCTGTTTAGTACTAAGTCTTTTCTATTGCTTGTAGGATCTTTCTGCTGCTGTTGTTGAAGCTTATAATATTCTTCCAGACTTGGTAAGCTGTGTTCGTCCTCCTTTTTCTAGTTGTTTTTCTTAAGAAATAAAAGGAAACTGTGCTCAAGTTGATTACATTAAATTAGTGTGCTTGTGGTTACTGAGTATGCTAATAAGTTGTAGTATCCAATTTCCACTCCAGATTTGTCATTATATTTGAGGGCAGCTGCTTACTGCTTAATCTTGGCTGGTGTCTGGTTTATGCTTTCTGATACAATATGCATTTTTGTTTTGAAGAATTTATTGGTGCCCTCTCTTATGAGCAAATGCATAGAGTTTTCCGCCACTACTTTGACTATGGTACCAGGCATTCCTATCAGGCCCATGCTTGCTAAGTAAGTTCTTTTTCTTGGGTACTCCCTTTCTTTGAAGCTTCTCCTGATCTTTATACATGAGCGTTTTTCTTTCACTCAATGACAGAATAACTAACGGAGTTGAGCAAGCACTGAAGCAATTTCAGAATAAAGCTTTCACATGTGAATACAAGTAAGTCCCTTCAATTTGGTTTGTTCTTTATTGCTTTATGTCTTCTCATGTTGGATCTGTTTTCACAGATTGTTTGGATGCCTATTCTTACTTGTATATGCTAGAAGACAAATATCATACTCTTATTTTATGTACCAAGTGGCAGTGTGAAATATGTATATCTGTTTCTTTTTGTGCCGTGATTTATTTGATTTAGCTAATGTGGGATGGTTAATCCATTCTTGTTTTACTTCCCCGGAATTGGTTGATAAAAAATCAATTTGTACAGCAGACATGAGATCTTTTAAAGTGGAAATTTGCTGGTGAACTGTGCCTGTGGTAAGAAAAAAGCAAATACAGATTGCCAAAACAACCACCCCCCCCCCCCCAAAAAAAAGAAAATCCAATTTAATAAAGGACTGGTGATTTGACGAGTTTGAGCATCACAGGAGATGAGTCTTGGTTGTGATGTGCCATGCAAGTTTTTTTTGCATGAGAAAGAAATGCAAAAAACTAAAAAAAGATCCCTTAAGGCAAATTTATCTATAATTTTTTATTGTGTCTACATTTGTGCAGGTATGATGGTCAACGCGCCCAAATTCACAAACTTGATGATGGTTCAGTGCGCATCTTTTCAAGAAATGGGGATGAGACGACATCAAAGTTCCCAGATTTGGTGCATGTTATTCAGGAATCATGTAAACCTTGTGCAGAGTCTTTCATTATCGATGCTGAGGTATTCCTCCTCTTTCTTCTGTGGCCTTCTTCTTGTTATCTTTGTGTTTGAGATTAATTCCTGTTTCAGGTGGTTGGAATTGATCGCAAGAACGGACACAAGTTTTTATCTTTTCAAGAATTATCTGCCCGAGAGAGAGGTGGCAAAGCTACGTTGATTTCATTGGACAGAATAAAGGTTTATGCTCGTCTTTATTTAATATCAATGCTACTGCTATGTATCTTTTCGACATTGTCTTTGAAGTTTGGTTGGTTTAGAGATGTGCTCCTTTTTAATATTTGAATATTAGTAATCTATCCTCTCTTTTTTTTTTGGGGGGGGAGAGTCTATCTTTCACTTTGTGCAAGCGATTATTGTGTGTTCTGTTTATCTCAATTATCAATACAATGCCCGTTTTCAATCTTAAAAGGCTTTGGTAATTGATGGCAGTTTCAGCATGGTGGCACATAGGAAGTTCAGGGTACCAGACAAGATTATTGAGAAACTCAGAGTACTCTGTTTGAAAATTTCTAGATATAAATATTAGGATTACTGTGGAAGTACATCATGTTTTTGCGACACCTGGCAATGCACTGGCCTTATGGGGAGGGGTAATGAAGAAAAAACTGTAAAATCCGACCCAATTTCTCGAACTACCAAGAAGCCTTTAGGCTGCGGAAATGGGAAATAGTAGGTATTGCGTAATTAGTTTGTTAGGAATAGCTTGAGGAAGAAGGAAGAAAGTTAGTTAGAGGAGATAGGGAGAGAAAGAGAACCTGATAATCAGAGGAGATCACAGAGAGGAAAGGCATGCTAGAGAGTTCTTTTAGTTCGTTTCTTTCGGAATCTGGAGAGAACAAGCCTATCGAAAGCTTACATTTATCTTCGTATTGCTGTAGTCATTCTAGATTATGTATCAAAGATCAGTTTCATCTCTTATTCATCTTCTTTAAGCTACCTTAGCTATGTCAGTTTGTAGCAAGGGTGAATTCTTTTAGGGCAAGGTTTTGTCAAGGATTCAAATTATTACTTTGGTTGTGATATCGGGGCCGTAAGAGCTTTAACGCAACAAGATCAGCATCCATGTTTTACGGCAAACCATTATATGCCTTTTTTTTATAATAGCAAGAGGGGTATTATATTGTATTTGTAGTACTTGCAGTACTTTAAGTATATATGGAACTCTCGTTCTATATCAGCATGGGTAGTAAAGAGGACATATCAATGTATAGAAGCCTGGAAGGGAAGCTTCTCTTTTTCTGTTGACTTGCTTTGCCCAACTCCTGAATACATGAGTAGATTGCTCTTTATGGATTCTTTCTGTTTCAGCATTGTGTTCGTTTCAGTGTAGTCAGTTTGCCACTTTGCTTTTTGTAAGATCATCTTCCTTCCCTCTGTTGCTCTATATGATTTTCTTTCCCAAAACTGTGGATTGCAGGTTGACGTCTGTGTCCTTGCGTTTGATGCCATGTTCGTCAATGGAGAGAAGTAATCATCTAGACTCTTCACCTAATTAAACCTCTGCTTTTTCCCTCCCTGTTCTGTTTACACGTGTCTCGTCCTATATTTCTTCATTCCCTTCTGTGTGGAGTTTTGGGGGGGATGGTTAAGTGGCTTGGTTGATGACCTTCTTGCCTCAGTTGGGGGGCAACACTCGCCAAGGCCATTAAATTATTCGGTTTTATTTGGTGCTGATGAGCTTTCTAGGGAGCTCCACTCCCTGTTATGATGTATAATCATCCATTCCGTCACGGCGTTGGTTTGAATCTTAATCTTTCGTTGCTCGTTCACACCAGTTTCTTGTTCTGAAATATGCATGCACATCTTGAACATTGTTATTTTACCTCTGGCTTGGCTCCTTTAGGGTTTTGCTTTTGAATGGGGTCTTCCCCCGTATATGTTTACTTGTCGCAGTTCTCCTTATATGTATCTCTTTTGGTTCCGAAGTATCTGTTAATCCGATTGATCAAATTTTTTTGCTGACTTGTATTGCAATATGTGGTCCAGGCTGTTGGCTTGTCCACTTAGGCAAAGACGGCAGTGTATGTACCTTTTCTTCCTACAATGATACATTTTTCTTTCCCCAGCGAAATATCATGCTGATGGTGGTCGTATTTGATCTATTTTGCCTTTCAATTTCAAAATACGCAGGTATGGAAGATATTTTTAGAGGGGAAAAGCCAGGTTTTTTTGAATATGCAAAGGAAATAACTGTAAGTGCCTCGATTTATTGATTGATCGAGTCTGACTTTTCTGATGGTTATTCGTTATAGCAGTCTCATGTTCCTCAGGTTGAAGCAGATGAAGCTCGTTCAGATTGTGAAGCCAGTTTGGTAAAGATAGATGCTTTCCTTAAAGATGCATTTCTTTCCTCTTGTGAAGGCATCATGGTGAAATCATTAGATGTTGATGCTGGCTACTTTGCTTCAAAGCGTGCTGATTCATGGTTGAAGGTGTTGTCTGGATCACCTTATGGGTTCATCAATATTTTTGATAGCTAATTAGTATGACAGTAATTTTTCCCTTTCAGGTAAAGCGAGATTATATGGATGGAGTGGGGGATTCCCTTGATTTAGTTCCCATTGGTGCTTGGCATGGCAGTGGAAGAAAGGCAGGATGGTAATTTTCCTTACACCAAACTTCTGATACCCTTACTGGTGTGGTGGCCCTTTCTATTTATTCATGATAGCAGTGTGCTGATGCGCTTCCAACTTCCAAGCATGGAATTAATGTTACATATATATCTGAATCTGGCTAATGTTTATTTGTGCTGTTTGTTTTTAGGTATAGTCCATTCCTTATGGCTTGTTATAATCCTGATACCGAGGAATTTGAAAGCTTGTGCCGTGTAATGACAGGTTTTTCTGATTCTTTCTACAAAGAGGTAATTTGTTCTCCTGACCTTGTCAAGACATTTTTATTTATATACCTTTCCCCTGTCTTTTATTATGGGTAAGGAGAGTTGAGGAGGGTTTGCCAAACTGTGATCGAAGATGAATTTTTGCAACGTGAATAAAGGTGCACACTCTGGTGGATGTCTGGATTTGCATCATATAATGGGAAGGATCATGAGTGAGGAAATAAACCTCGTGTGTTTTTCCTTTCTTTGATGAAGCTATAACTTTGTGATACATATTACTGGATATTTCTGAATGCTCTTGGTATGTGTGAGTAATACATTTTTGTCAGCTAATTGATTTTTTGAGTTAATTTGGATAGAAATTCATGACCATCTTTTCTCAATGGAACGTAGGACATATATCAATTTGGGTATCCCAGGTGGGTAGTTAAAGCCCTTTTCAATTATCACTACTGCTTGTTTTTGAGCACTTAACCAAAGTTTGTGTCCTCCTTTCAGACTTTTTCTACCTTATAAGACGAGTTCCTTGTCTCAATATAATGAACATTGAAATAGTATGAATTTTGAGTCCAAAGTAAGATATTTTTTTCTTAAGTGATTATTAGTGATGTCTCACCGGCTCACCGCCATTAACAAGAAGAGGAGTCTTGAAAATTTACGAAATACATGAATATCTCTCCAACATACCATGCTTAGGACAGGATGCATAATCGTGTCCTGAAAGTTCATAGTTGATTAGCAACAATATTCAGTAGTGGTAAGGGATTGACAGCTTGCAGACTGGTTGGTAAAAGTTCATAATTGATTAGCAACAATATTCATAGTTCCTAGTTAAAAATGAGGTAAAAGTTGGTACTGTGAGTCTTTGATTCTCCACTTGAAATTCGAAAATGCATCTTTGGAATGATTAATGACATATTGTACCCCCAGGGTGTCTGCTGTCTGCCCTTCCATATGTTGATCTCTCTTACGTAAATAAATCTGGTCCTGTCTTATATTGGTTTGAACATTTGGTGACATAATTTGCATCTAGGTGATAAAGAGCGTTTCAATTATATTTATTTTTGAATCATACTGAAGGATTTACATTATTTGAAATGCAGATGAAAGAATTTTTTTCAGAAGACAAGACCTTGACGAAAAAGCCCCTGTACTACCGAACAGATGAAGCTCCTGATATGTGGTTTTCAGCTGAAATGGTATGGGAAATAAGAGGTGCAGACCTCACTGTATCACCTGTTCACAAGGCTGCGTTTGGAATCGTTCATGCTTCACGAGGCATTTCTATGAGATTCCCGAGATTTATCCGTTCTCTATTGGACAGGCGACCAGAAGACTGCAGTACCTCTACAGATGTTGCCGAGATGTTTCATTCTCAGACTCGCAAAATGGATGTATCTGGTGTTCATTAAAATTTTGGTCTACAATGTAAATATATAGTATGTATTAATAGTAGTATAATCAGTCATCAGATTCTTCTCCTTTGTCAATGAGCTCCAAGTAACGCTTCATGTAAAATTGTAAATGTAAACTTTCGCAAATTCTGCAATATAAACTAATTTGGTATTAACCATTTCTCCTCCATTTCTTTTTAATTTACACATTTTGCAATTAAACCTGATTCACGTAATTCACTTTGACCGTTGTTTGTGGTTTATATATAAGGAAAAATATAAAGTCAAGTGGCGTCTTGTTAGACTCATTTTAACATATACTAATACTACTTTTCAGATATGAACTTTTAATAATTTTTACATGTTATGAATTAGAAATATTAATTGGTCAAAATTTTGTATCGACAAACGTGAAAGTCAAATTGTGTAGATTAAAAAGACAGGTAAAACGAATCTTGTGATCGGAAGAAAAGAAAAAAAAAAGTCCCTGTAAATCGTGCAGCAATTGCTGAAAAATTGATGTTTTTTGGGGGGAAAAATTTGCTGAAGGTAGCCTTAAAGGACCTAACTTGCCAATTACAACTTATCATTCCAAAATTTTATTGCAGCCTAAACGTATTACTCCATTGGTTCCAGATTTATATTCGTTGCTTTAATTATATTGGAGTAAATGTTTTTTTTTCCCCTTTCTTTGAGACAGAAATACAAAATAATAAGAACAATATTTTGGAAAATGCAAAAAGTAATAACTATATTATGGGTCGGGATAAAAACTTTGTTAATTGACACACAAGGCCAATTTCCAGCCAAATTAACCTGAGAATGAGAATGCCTAAAGTTCTGTATTATAATAATAGAAAATTGTTAAAGTATACATCCTTCACTACAGTCTACAGGTTATAAAACATTGCGTTATGTAACAGCAACCCATTCCCAAGTATAAAATTTGCTTTCGAAGGTCATTCTGCCACACAAAACGTATTTGAATCAAGAAAAAAAGTTGATAACAAACTCGACACAGTAAATCAATCCACATTTTTTCTCCTCCTCTTAGCACGGTTTTCCTTCTGTTGCCCAGAGTTTGGTAGATTAGCAGAACTCCCCTGCTTCTGCAGTAGAATAAACCAACCAAAATTTTATACATCTCACAGTGCATATCAATACGAATCTCACTGTGAAACATTTACAGCATCTCATTGTGAAACATTTACAGCGTGATTACCTTCCTTTTTAACCGCAACCTTTGCCGTTGCCGCCCTAACCCTTTGCTTTTCATTTTAGTTGGCTCCTGAGATGTAAAATGAAAGTTTAAGAAATTCATCAGAATACTACCATCATATCTCAAAGCTCAAAGGGACTGGAAGAGTTGGGATCATATGTCTCAATTTGTGTTTCATCCCATGTCTCCTCTTCTTGGAAGTTTGGAACATCAAGGTTAATGGTCAAAGGTTACTAATATAGAAACAACTTTCACACTGCAAGATATTGAATTCGTCTTATCGTCTCAATATATACTTTAAGATACTAATGGTCAAAGATGTGCGTTGGAAAATGAAAAAGTCAAAAGTGTTGCAAATAAATTGAAAATGGGGGGAGTATTGAAGATTATGCGTAAACATAGGCATGTGTCCTGATTATAGTTAATTGCATATAAAACGGGATATAGGATCTCTAATAGAAGAGACACCCTAAGTCCCCAACTCTTAGTTCTTTACCCAAATTACCTTATTTTCCCTTTTTAAGCTGGGGGAGGGAAGGGGAGGAGGAATTGATTACAAAAATTGCCAACAGAGTAAAAACAAACCTTTGCCAAAGCAACAATTCTTGCATGCCTTTCTGCATGAGTCTCACGATCATCGTCAGAGATTACTTCTTCCTCCCCATCACTATTGAGAATACACTTTAATCTTCCATTACTCAGTAATTTCTCCGATCTTGAATGTCTCTGAATGAGATAAAAGAGAGAATACAATATCATAAAGCAAAATTTAACTAATAGAAGTGTGATGCAGCTTTCAGATAACACAGATGAGATATCAGACCTTGGACTTGAGGTGAGTCTTCAAGCTCTCTTCATTCAGACAGACAATTTTTGGACAAAGCCTGCACTTATAGACTGATTTGCATTTCAAAACACATAGTGGAAGATCATCCACGGCTGACTGGTCTTTGGCTTGTGTGTTTAGTTCACCATTCTCTTCCTTTAAAATGAGATTCTCATTAAGCTTGCCTCCATCTTTCCCAGAATCACTGTCATCATCATTTGCAAATAAACCTGCCAGCACTCAGGATTCTCTAATAAATAAGATAAATCATTCAAATTCACTGTTATACAAAGAATGCTACTAATTTACACATCGGTAATGGATATAAAAGCAATAGCAGTTCATAGTGTTCTACAGTCTACACAGTTGAACAACGTGCCTTGTTATGTTGATATGCCACGGTTTTCCCATAACAATTTGCATTTTCTCTTGAAGTAGCAATGCTGTCTTTAGCCCATACTTGAAGAAGGCGGGGGAGAAGGGAAGAACGAAGAAATTTAACAGCATATTACTGTTAAAACATCTCCTCATAAGCTAACTTTGAGTTTGCCAAACGCTTCAGCAAAGCCCAATAATACTGGCCAACAATTCATGGATATAATGACCTCAAATGCAATCCAGACAAGTACCCTAGAAGGTCTTCCCATCTGTTACTTACTCCAGTAAGGTCTGAGTCCAAGTGAGGAGACAGGTCTTCACAAATGTCCTATGTAAATGCTAAACCAAGTAATGCTTCTCCTACTTTCACCATAACAAAGGCAACGGATAGGATGAGAATCATCTTCCGATTTCTAAGGATGCCTTAAGGCCCATAATAATCCAATCATCATCAATTTTTATAATGAAGATCATAACACATACGCTGATATGATGAATAGCTTATCTCCACAAAAAAAATTCCTAAACTGACCACGCAAGTCGCAATTGTTCTGCTGATATATGAATAGCCTATGTCCACAAACATCATGCAAGGCACAGTCGTTCCCGATATCCTTTCCAACCAAAACATTAATAAACCTTACCTTTACCACTCATCGAGAGCATCTATGTTCTTAACCTAGCTAAAACATGTCTTGAACTCTTGACATGGGAATCTAATAAAGCTACTCAGGAACAAATGCGACCTGCTACAACTTCACATGAAACTCCGCATTCATGTAGAAATGGAGCATTACAGAACATCTCAAGATCTTTATAAAATCTAGTTTCATCTAAAACTAATCCTGTCATGCTCCTATAGTTTATTGCTATGTTACTTACTTCGACACCTTGATTTACCACAAAAATCGAGTGTCGTGTCGTATCGCGTCCGATACGACACTTCACTTGGATACTTGATTCAAACTTAAAACTTGACTTTTTTCTACAAAATAGCCGTGTCAGACACTTGGATACCTGTATCCGAGTACACACTTCATCCGTGTCTGGGTAACATAGCTTTATTATTGTCTGATGTCTCATAGCATTATCCCCATACCAACAACCCAAAAGAATATAAAAACTCCCCTTTCTCTTTCTCTTCTTTTCGAAATCAATTAGGCCAATATTCCAGGTAAATCATATTTGTTTCCTCATTATTTAGGCACAAACCAATTTTCTTACATAAAAAATCAAAATTAGCAAAATATCAAATTTGTCAACAAATCACCTATACAATGCACAAAAGTATGTAACAATTAATTTCAATCTTTCTTATATATCAAAACTATACCAAAAAGAACAAAAACTAAATTACCTGCGGATTCAGCATCAATTTCATTCCCAGAGCTATCTTCACTCTCATATCCTATACTCAATCAATAAACAAGAACCCGTCAAAAAATAACCTAAATAATACAAACCCAGAAAATAAAAATGAACCCAGAAAAAAATAAAAATGAACCCAGAAGAATAAAACAAAAATAAAATGAACCCAGAAAAAAAAAGAAAAAAAATGAACCCAGAAAAAGAGTAAGAGAGAGAACCAGAAGTAGATGAAGAAGGGTGTTTAATTTTTGATAGAGAGCGATGATCATCATCATCATCATCACTGTCAGCTTCAACATTGGAAACGGGTTCGGGTTCGGGTTCGGATTCTGGTTCCGGGTTTGGGTGTTCATTATCTGAATCTTCGGAGCTCCGAGCTTCAACCTCAGAATCTGATGAAGAAGATGAAGATGCATCGTCTCTATCACCACGATCAGCTCTATAAAATCTTCTCTTTATCATCTTATTTTAATTTTCTCTCCTCTGGGTTTTTTGAATTCAAGAGTGGAAAACTGGTAAGAGAGAATGGGGAGATAGTGTAGGGTTTATGTGAGATTTTGGGGGGACCCGGACGACTATGTATTCAGTATATCGGGTCGGGTTCGGTCAGGAGTCAGGACTTCTTTTTTTGACTTGCTCACAAGCTGTCTAAAGAACAACCCACCCCATCTGAGAAGCCTCGCCAAATATTACTTCATCAACGTTTACTAGGAATGGATATGGGCAGGGTGTGGGTCGGGTCTGGTCATACTCTAGACGCGGACCCTAAAAATTTTATTGGACCTAGACTCGGACTCTAAGGGTCTATTTAAGTTGGACCCGGACCTAGACCCCAGTGGTCTGAAGGCCCAGAATCAGCCTCAAGTGACTAGACTATTTCCTTTATTTTTGACAAATTTTCAATACCAATTTATATTTCTTGATTTTTGATAGATTCTATGATATGTAGGGTTGAGGGTCTAGCTGTCTAAGAGCAACTCCAGCGGATGGTGATACGTCCTATCTTGCAATTTGTTAAAAGTTGGAGTGGAAAAGAGGTTGTAGCTTGGCAAAATCAAGTAGCTCCACAAAGCAAGTAGCTTTGTTTAACTTTTTGTGGGCCCTACTTGTACATTTCCATCTCACTTTCCAATTTCCATTAGTAGATGCAATTGCAATTGTCCTTCCATCAGTAATAACGGTAACAAAGCTACAATAAATTGCAACTTTTTTTTTGTTTTTTAAAATTTTTGTTTTGCAAATATTGGTCTATATATAGGAGTAACAATGTTGTAAAAAAATATACCCACAAAATTTTTATAATCTCTTTCTCTCATATATTATTACCTTAAAAACAAAATAATGTAATCTCCTTTTTTTATGCATTACTTATGTAGCATCGTCAACTCAAGGCGGATCTAGTGGAGCACATTTGGACGCATTTTGGAAATCAAGACAATATGTAGTACTTTTTTTAATGTAATCTCGCTTTCTTTTTTATGTATTAATTATGTTGTATCTTAATTAATAATTATGTTATTTTAAACTAAAATAAAAAATGGGTTATTTTAAATTTGGAATAAAAGTCATTTATTTTTACAATTTATTATTTTTACAAGTTAATTGAAAATTATGATTGTATGAACTGTATATTAAAAATTGTTGATATGAAGATGACATGTGGGGCCTACAAAAACCACAAGTGGTTAGAAGCTTTCCATTGGGAGATGTTGTAGCTTGGAAATGTTGTAGTTTGGAAATCATGAACACACAAAACTACAAGTGGTTGTAGCTTGCCATTGTAGTTGCTCTAAAGAACAACCCATCCCCATCTGAGAAGCCTCGCCAAATATTACTTCATCAACGTTTACTAGGAATAAATATGGGTAGGGTGTGGGTTGGGTCTGGTCATACCCTAGACCCGGACCCTAAATAATTTATTGGACCTAGACTCGGACTCTAAGGGTCTATTTAAGTTGAACTCGGACCTAGACCCTTAGGGTCTGCAAGGTCTAGAGTCCGAGTCTAGGGACTAGACTATTTCCTTTATTTTTGACAAATTTTCAATACCAATTTATATTTCTTGACTTTTGATAGATTCTATGATATGTAGGGTGATGCCTTATTTATTGCTTTACTTTTTGATCTCATTTAGTTGGTATTATAGTTGTTTTGAGTTAGTTTAGGCTAGTTTGTTAGCTATCTCCTTAATTTGTGCAATTTTCCTCCTCGTATGCACTTTCTTTGGGCGCTTTAATTCATTTCAGGACTTAGGAGCATGCTTGGAGGATACTTGCACAACCCCGGATATTAAGATCGAAGACGAAGGTCAATGAAGCTTCAAGGAAGCATAACCGAGTTCATGAGGACAAATATAAGAAGTTTTGGAAGGATTTGCGCACAAGGGTCAACTTCAAATGGCTACCACTTTCAGCACACAAAACATTTTTGAGCGATTCAAGTTGGAGATGAAATTTTGGCTCAATAGCTTTCTAACAAGTGGTCACAAGCTCAATTCCGATGCAAAACGAGTGAGATATGGCCGTTTAAAAATGAACTGACGAAACTGAAAATGACCCGAGCGTTCGGGTCAACTGACCCGCCCGGGCCAATCTGCGATAAACTCATTTTCGCTCCTGTTGGTCTGACCCGCCCGGGTCAGGTGTCCCGAGGGCTCGAGGGCTCGGGTCATCTTACCCGCCCGGTCGAGTCATTTTCCCGGAAACCTTTTTGCGACTTTGTTTGCTTTAATGCGGGGTTGTTTTGTAATTTTCTCGTTTTATTTCTTATGACTATTTAAGAGGGACTCCTCTTATTTTAACTTAAGCTAATTTACAATATGTTTTAATAAAGTGAGATTTGAAATTCTTAGAACCCTAGGAGAGAGAAAATCTCATCTTCTTGAGAGAGAATGAGAGAAACTTGTTGAAAACTTGGAATTTGAAGAATCTAAGAAGAAAACTTGAAGATTTTGAAGCTCCTTGCAACTTTAATGAGAATTTCTTACTCTCTCTCATATTTTATTGCTTTATTTTCATATTTCTATGTCATTTTCACTCTATTTACTTGTTCATCCTAGATTATTGTTTTAGTTTATGTTAATAGTTGTTAATGTCTTTTAGTTTATAATTTTTCATGATTTGTGAGTAGCTATTTCTTTGGGAAGGGTTTGAAGCCATTAATGAGTTCATGAACCTCTAAATCCAACATTGGGCTTTGACTTGGGATAATTTTGGTTAATTGATTTGGCATTTTCATGAATGTTTGTGTGATTGGCCATCATAGGAGCATTATTTAGGTACCCTTAGTGAAGGATCGAGAGATGAAGTTAAGGGGTTGCCTCAAATCGATTATTAGGCTTGAAGGACCATGAGAATAGGGACTACCTAGCCTAGGGGACTTAGTTTGCTTGTTTCAGTTCATCATGTTTATGGATATGCTTGGTTGAATGCCTTAGCCATGAGAATAGGTCTTAGGTAAGAGACTAGGCCAATCTAGCTAGCTCGAGAGAGTGGTTAGAGTACCAATGGATGAACAATTCCCCTCAATTGATCCCCATTGTTGATTCCCATTGTGATTGCTTGGTTTGTGAATGAGTTGATTGGTGGATACCCCTTCCCAAAGCTATTTTTCTTATTGTCCTTTCATCTATAAATCTTCAAAAACATTGAGTTTGCTTAGCTTATCATAAATCGATACTTATTGGTGCTTCCCTTAGTCCTTGTGGATTCGACCCTTTACTTGCCCTATATTGGGTAGTTTAGGTATTTTTGGCGTGTTTACAACGAGCGCGTCATAGGGTTGAGGGTCTAGGTCAAGGGTTGAAATGGCAAAAGTTGAAATTTTAGGATAAATACGAATGTTTTTCTCTAAAACACAAAAGGCAAAAAGAATATTAAATAACTTTAGGTTCCAAGTGTAGAGTCTGAGTAGGGTGTGGGTCTAGAATATTAAAACCTAGACCCAGACCCTAAGAAGTTCACTTGGACCCGGACCCTTAGGGTCCAGAAAAAGTTGGATCCAGACCCAAAAATTAGGGTTTGGTCCAATTAGGGTCCTGCACAGCTGGACCTGGGCCTATGCCCATCTCTAACATTTACCTTAATCATCTAGACTGTTAGTCGCTGCTAGTGGCACTAATAATAGCAGTCAGCAGACACATGTTCTCAAGCAGCACATAGTGTCAGTTCAGCCTCCTGGTATGCCAAAAGCAATGAGGATGCGCTTGCAACCACCTCAGCACAATGACGCATCATCCCTCCATACGTATCAGGTCTGAAAATTCTCTCTACCAAAATCTGAAAAAAAAATCGAACCAAGAAATCTGAAACCAAGGCTCGATTTTTTTTCGAGTTCTTCTTTGAATCCACCGAACCTCAAATCTAACACTAAGGAAAAAAAAACAAATCAAAACCCGAAAATATGAACCCAGCAAACTGAATTCCAAACCCAAAATTTTTTTCACCACAAATCTCCTTCGCAGCAAGAGGATGGTGATGATTGATGGCCCGATGCTAACAACACTCATTGCACAGTCAGACGCATTCGAGAAGTTCTCGACTGCAAAATTCGAATTCCTCACCGGCCATCGAGATACGCCGGCGACGCTGACGGCGGTAGCACAGGGACTTGGAAACACGCTGGTGAGAGAGGAAGGTAGCATGTTGTTGAATGCCTATGATGCTGAGATTGTTATAATTAAAAAGGAAAAAGAAGCAGACAAGATGAAGGAGATGAAGCAGATTGAAGAGGAGAGAAAAAGTTATAAGAGTTTGAAGAGGCGTGAAGTTATGGCGTCCATAAACATTATAAGGAAGAATAGTTTTGATTTCTTAAACTCTTAGTACAATTAATTACGTCGTGACTAAAATATGTCCCCCCGACAGGTCAACATCTAGCGGACAGCAGCCCCAAGATCCTGATGACGCGGGTCTTGTGGGCATTACACCAGAACAATGGCAAAATCTTTTGGATTTGTTAACTCTTCCTAAATCTAAAGATCGATTGAATGGAAAATCTTTGTGGATTCTAGACACAGGTGCAACTCACCATGCCACGGGCATTTTTTCACATTTACGTGATGCACGAAAAATTAATGGTTGTCCAGTTGGATTGCTTGATGGAAGTACTACAGATGCTACACATGAGGGAGATGTGATTCTTCCTGGAAACTTGAAAATTACTAATGTTCTATTTGTGCCTAATCTTGATTGTAACTTAATTTCTATTCCACAATTGTTGGATTCTGCAAATTGTATTGTCCAATTCACTAAAACATTATGTGTCTTACAGGATCGCAAAACGAGGACTTTGATTGGAGCGGGTGAACGAAAAGATGGACTTTTCTTTTTCCGAGGTGTTCCAACGGTAAATATAATGGTTGTTGATGGCATGGCATCGATGGATATATGGCATAAGTGTTTGGGTCATCCTTCGGAGAAAGTTCTGCGACATTTACCTTGTGTGAGTCCCTCTACTATTACTAGCTAGCTGCAATAAAGATGGGTGTGATGTCTGTTTCCGTGCCCGTCAACCTAGACCTAATTTTCCAATGAGTGATAATAGAGCTAGTAGGATTTTTGAATTAATACACTGTGATTTATGGGGGTTGTATAGAACTAAGTCTGTCTGTGGTGCTTCATATTTTTTAACAATTATTGATGATTTTTCCCGGACTGTTTGGACTTATTTATTATATAATAAATTGGAGGTTGAAACTATGTTTCTGCATTTTGTGGCATTGGTGGAAAGACAATTTAATCAGACAATTAAACGTGTTAGGAGTGATAATGACATTGAGTTTAATTGTTTACGCCCCTATTTTGTGAAACAAGGGATAATCTTTGAAACTTCATGTGTTAAAACCCCACAACATAATGGAAGGGTCGAACGGAAACATGGACATATATTAAATGTCGCACGTGCATTGCGATTTCAGGCTAATCTACCTTTGATGTTTTGGGGGGGATTGTGTTCGAGCGGCTTTGTCATTTAATAAATCGAACCCCCACTTGTAGTGCTTGATTATAAAACCCCCTATGAGTGTTTGTTTGGCAAGCCCCCTAAGATGACAGATTTTCGGATTTTTAGTTGTTTATGTTATGCTTATAATATTTATCATGGGGGTGATAAGTTTGCCGTAGGAGCCGTCGTTGTGTTTTTGTTGGTCATTCTTATACTCATAAAGGATGAAAACTATATGACTTAGACACCAAACAATATTTTGTTTCCCGTGATGTGAAGTTTCTTGAAAATAAATTTCCTTTTGCTGTGTCTGAACCTGTGAATGAGTTGGTTGTGGAGGGACAGGCAAAAATGGATGAATTTTTTGATGAGGAAAGCATGTGCCTGTTATTGAAGTTCCTGTTGATGTTGAAGGGGGACTTGGACTAGGAGATGATGTGGAGGTGGCGCCGGCTGAGGAGGCCGAGCCACGCGTCGAGGTGGTGCCGACTATGGAGGCCGACCCACATGCGCCGGAGATTGGTGCACCGAACCCTGTAGGCGTGGCCAGGGATGTTGGCACGCAGGGAGGGAGTAGGGAGGATGATGGAGCACATTTGGGGCGAGGAAAACGCACCAAATTCTCAAATAAAAAATGGCAGGATTATGCGACTCATACTGTAGTGAAAAAGAAAAGTTCATCGACTCAGGCACCCGTTTCAGCATCGCCCTCAGGTAATCCCTATCCTATTACACATTATGTTAGTTGTGAAAAGTTTTCTGATAAACATCGCAGATTTCTACAGCCATAACTGCAGGGCACCCTCCAAAGTCATTTAAAGAAGCTATGAAGCATGAAGGGTGGCGTGAAGCCATGAGAGCTGAGATAAAAGCTCTGGAGGATCAAGGCACATGAGAATTGCAACCTCTTCCTCCCGGTAAGAAGGCCTTGGGGAGTAAGTGGGTATATACAGAAAAATATGATGAGCACGAAAAATTACAGCTGTTGAAGGCCAGATTGGTTATATTTGGTCATCATTAGGTGGAAGGAATTGATTATAATGAAACTTTTGCCCCTGTAGCAAAAATGACAACGGTTCGTACTTTCCTAGCTATTGCAGCTGTGAAAAAATGGGATATTCATCAGATGGATGTCTATAATGCGTTTTTATATGGTGATTTGGAGGAAGAAGTGTATATGAAAATTCCTCCTGGGTTTCAGGGAGGAAATACTAATCTGGTGTGCAGGATGAAAAAATCGTTATATGGTTTGAAACAGGCACCTAGGTGTTGGTTTGCAAAATTGGCCACTGCTTTGAAAGCCTATGGGTTTAAGCAGTCTTATTATGACTATTCTTTGTTCACTTTGACCAGGAAAAATATCCAACTGAACGTTCTTGTATATGTGGATGATATGATTATTGCAGGGAATGATCAGGAAGCTTTACTGAACTTCAAATCTTACCTTGGAAAATGTTTTAAAATGAAGGATTTAGGTGCTTTGAAATATTTCCTAGGCCTTGAAATTGCTAGGGGGCCGCAGGGAATTTTTATGAGTCAACGAAAATATATGCCTTGGATATCATATCTGAGCTGGCTTATTGGGTGCCAAGCCAGCTGAGTTTCCTATGGAACAGCACCATCAGCTCGCTTTCGCTGATGGTCCTTTGTTTGATGATGCAGAGAAATATCGCAGATTGATGGGCAGGTTGATTTACCTTGCTGTTACTAGACCTGATCTGACATATTCTGTTCATATTTTGTCACAGCTTATGCACGCTCCTAAAGTTGTTCATTGGGAGGCCGCTCTGAGAGTGGTTAGATATTTGAAGAAAAATCTAGGACAGGGAATATTATTTCGTTCTGATAGTGATCTCCGCCTTGAAGGATGGTGTGATTCTGATTCGGCTAGTTGTCCTATTACTCGGAGATCCCTGAGTGGGTGGTTTGTATTGTTGGGATATTCTCCTGTTTCCTGGAAGACTAAGAAGCAACCTACAGTGTCTCGATCGTCTGCAGAGGCAAAATATCGTTCTATGGTTGCTATAGTTTGTGAATTAAAGTGGTTAAAGCAACTACTAGGTGATCTTGGAGTTCAGCATCCTACCCGGATGAGATTATATTGTGATAGTCAATATGCGTTATATATTGCCAAGAATCTGGTGTTTCATGAACGTACTAAACATATTGAAGATGACTGTCATTTTGTTCGTGATGTTGTGACTGAAGGATTAGTGAGTTCATCATATGTTCCTACTAAGTTTTAGTTGACAGATATTTTTACTAAAGCACTTGGTAGGACTCAATTGGATTTTTGTTGTCCAAGTTGGGCGTTCGCAATTTGCACGCTTCAACTTGAGGGAGGGTGTTAGGACTCTATATATATGATATGTGTTAGGAATAATGAAGTAGGACTCTCTACTTTAGGTTGTATAAATATATTCTGATGATGAATGAGAAAGGGGGACGGAAATTGACCCTAATTTAACAAGAAGAATCGAAACATACTATCTAAGTCTCTTCTTCGAAAAGTGGGGATGAGGCTATTGTTCCCACCTCAATAGTATCACGAGTCACAAAATCATGAAATTAACTAGTTATAAAGAAATGGGAAAATCTGAGCCATGCATCCATGTCTACTACATCTACACTGCATGATTTTTCTCTTCTCCTTTATCACTTGTCTGGTACACACAACAGACTGCTCCTTCAATTCTCACGAGTGCTATCTGCAGGCAGGGCCGTTCCTGACATTTTATAGGCCCGGGGCGAAACTAAAGGTTAGGGCCTCTTACATGTGGTGGCAGAGCTAGATTTTTCGCCACTAAGAAGTACTTTATTTGACACTTACACAACAAAATAAGTACACTATGTTTTTCTTAAGTACACATCAAGATAGATATATTTTTTAGGGCCGGGTAAGTATACTATTTATATAAAAAAATATTATTTTGGATACTTACACCTATCAAGATACATAACTTTAGAGGATTAATATGATCAATTGTTTTGTTAAAGAAGGTAGATCTGATAGACTGATACGAGGTAGCAAAGTAGTTATTTTATTTGGAGGAGAGAGAGTGATATGTTATGTTTGTTGAGGAAAAAAAAGAGATTGAAATAGCAATGGATTGTATCAAAAAATGAAATTACAAAGGCTAATGTAGGACAAATAAAAATAAAGTGTGTAAAAAGTATTGTGAGATAGATAATATAAAATGAAAAATGTGAAAAGTAAAATGTAAAAAAAAAAAAAACTTTTTAATTTCTATCCTAAAGGGATTTGAACCCGTGCCTTCACTGCTTTAGGCACTAGTAAGCATAGAGAAAACCAACAAGCCAAGTTTGATTTTTGTTTAATGTAGTTGTTGTTAATTATCTGAAAGCTTCTTGAAAAATTAGGCCCCTTATGTTTATGGGCCCTGGGCGGTTGCCCCTCAAAACAACCCCCATGGCCGGGCCTGTCTCCAGGTATGTATTATTTTATGCTATAGTTTTTATAAATTAATTTCATTTTTCCCCAAAATTAGAATTGATTTTGACTTCTTAATTGGATTTGAATATAATAACTCTAAATTGACTTCTAAACTGATTAGCAACATAACTTCTCTATATCGAGTTTGTATGTACTGATAAAACAATGCTTAAACTGATAAGAATTATGTGTAAATTGATAACAAATGTGCATAAACTAAGTGCTCGTTTGGTATACATGGGAATTTAATTCCTGTAGGAAGTTTCATTTCCTAGGAAATTTCTTCCCTTATGTAATTCCTAAAAAATGACCTAAATTTATTTGGTTGACATCAAGGAATTTGCAATTTATGTGGGAATTCGATTGACAGTGAGTGGGTAATTAAATTCCCACATTTTTGGGAATTTCAATTTCCTGCGAATTTCCATCGCACCTATTTTCTCAATTTCCTGTCAACCAAACAACTTCTCAAATGAGAAAATTATGAGAATTTTCATTACCTACATAAATTCCTGTCAACCAAACGAACACTAAAATGACTAAATCAAGTCTCAATCATTCTAAATGGATGAGACATGGCACATCCAAGACACTTTATATATGAAATGACTAAATCATATCATATGAGGTACCCTAGTTTGTTGGTGCAGCCAATGTGCTTGGTCATTGCTGTAATTTGCTATTAAAATTTTATTAAAATAAGTGAAAGAAAAATTTATTTTATATTTTTGAGATTTGTTTTAGCTGCTTGTAGTTTAAGATTACAATTTTTCTAAAGCATCGTTAATTTTTTTTAGGATCAAACACAAATGTAGTTAACCAACAACCAAATAAACTAATTTTTTAAATAATTTACCTAAATAGTCCGAAATTGGATTTTTTTTTTGTCCTTCAATATTACAGAATTGTTTAAATTATAGTATGTTGTAACTTGTACATGAAATAAGGCAAAATAAATATAGCAGTTCTATTATGATTTATAAACATTTCGTCATTACTCCACCTCAGTGGTGTTCAATTCATCAAAGTTTCTTAAATACTGGATTACCTTAGATAATCAAACAAAAAAACTATAGCAAATCTATTATAAACATTTGGTCATTACTCCACCCCCAATGGGGTCCAATTTATCGTCAAACTACCAGTATTCAAGGACGATGAGATCAAATTCCACTTCGCTTTTTCCTCAATTCATTCGTCTTCGCGTGCCGTTTACCTAACTCAAGATCTGGACCCTCGCAACAAAAGATAACCATACTTATAAAATTTCATTAAGGTTAATAATTTTGGAAAGTTATTATTACGGCAAATATACTCCCTCTATATTTTTTTATCTTGTAAAATTGTTTTTGCAGTATTTGATGTATATCTTTTATTGTTTTTTTTAAGTAAGTACTCCCTCCATCCCAAAATATAATTTTTGTTTTCCATTTTGGGTGAGTTTCACATTTTTTCGTGATTTGCCTAGAAAAAACGTGTCACCATCATTTATTTGCTTCTTGAAATTAGTTTTTTGTTTTATCTATTCAACCAGATAGTTACATTTAGGGTCTGTTCTGTTCAACTTGTTTTGTCTTATCTTATCTTATCTTATCTTATCTTATCTTATCTGATCTTATCTTATCTTATCTTATCTTATCTTATCTGATCTTATCTTATCTTATCTTATCTTATCTTATTTTATCTGATCTTATCTTATCTGATCTTATCTTAACTTATCTTATTTTATTCTGAAATGAGTGAAGATAAGTTGAACAGACCATCTTATTTATCTTATCTTATCTTATCTTATCTTATCTTATCTTATCTTATCTTATCTTATCTGATCTTATCTGATCTTATCTTATCTTATCTTATTTTATCTTATAAAATCTTATATAAGTTAAAATAAGTTGAACAAAACGGACCCTTAATGTTCTTTAAATTGATAGGTTTTACGCAAACTCCATTGAGTGGAGTGCTTGCCATTGATCAATATTTATAGTACAACCTAATGATAGTACAACCTATTGAAGGAGATAATCTAGGAGTCATTAATTCTATGAAAAAATCCTGGCAAATTCCGTGGGAAATTTCTAACATTGTTTCAGATGCTGGTGCTGATGTGTCTCGTTTTCTTGAGTGCAGGTTCATTCATTGTTTTCGCGAAGCTAATCGTGCAGCGGACTTTATGGCTAGGAAGGCGCACGACTATCCTTCGCTTTTGTATTGGTTCCCTCCCTATTGTATTGATTTCTCTCTTATCATCCGTAAGGATGTTTTTAAAGTGGCCCCGGATTAGGGGTCAAGTCTAAGTCTCGTTTTCCGTATCAAAAAAAAAAAAAATCAACAAACTGATATCTGGTAGGAACATGTAATACCCGGATGTGACCTAACACAACCTTTTCGCGAACAAAATGAATATCTATCTCAACATGTTTGATGCGTTGGTGTTATACGAGATTATGGGAGAGGTAAATAATACCGACATTATCACAATGAACAATAGTAGCCTGTCATTTATTTTATATTCTATCATAAATAAACAAAAAGTCTCTACTTCCTTCTTAGATTCTACTAACCTTAATTTCCGTGAAAAAAAGAGAATTAAAAACTATATTTTGTGATGGAGGAGTAATATTAAACCCGATAACCACAATCACAACCTAAGGGTCTGTTCTCTTCGGCGTAAAACAATTGAACTGAACTGAACTGAACTGAATTGAACTGAACCGAATTAAATTATAACTAATTAATAGTAATGATTATCATTTAGGAACTAAACCGAACCGAACCGAATCGAATTGAGCCGAATCGAATCAACCGAAAATAAGTCTGGGAGAACAGGCCCTAAGAGCAGCTTAGACAAACCTAGTGACCCACCACACCAAACCGTACACAACCAAGATCAACAAGCACAAATACTCACAAAGCTTCTATCCAATTCCTATCAATTCGTACAAGCTTCGATCTAGTATCTTTAATTGTTAATATCGTTAATTAGGCATTAATAAAAGAGTTAAAATCTTGTTGATAGTTTGATACAGAGACTTATATAGAACAATATGTTCGTGATTGTTAGAGTTATTGATAATACACATACTTCATCCGTTACATATTCATTATAGTAATATATAAAATTGACATACTTTTTAATCAAGTCACAGAGTCCGAAATCAAAATAATCAAGTGACATTGACACATTGTTTCCTCAACTCGAACTCAGGAATCCCTTAAATACGATGCACAATAACTCAATAAGTCTTGTTCTATCCATGATCATAGAATTCTGAAGAGGAGAGAGATAAACATAAATTAAAAAAAAGTAGTCATGCCAAGTTTGAACGAGTTAAGGGTACATTAAGGACTCAAACTATCACCTTTTTCACCTTTTAGGACCCATAACTATTTTCTTCACCTTTTAGGACCTGTGGTTGATTTTCAGGCTATTTAACTCACCGTTAACTCAACGGAGATCAACTAAACATAAAAAAATGAGGTAAGGCCCACAATCAGGACCTGAACTTTCACATTTTTTACTACTCAAAACTTTCACATTTTTTTTTGCTCCATTCTTGAAGATCTAAAGAATTCGAACAACAAAACAAAACAATATGACCCAAAAATTAGAACAATTCAAACAAAAAGAATCAGAACAATTCGAAAGAAAACCCAAAAAATTAGAACAATTCAAACAAAAAAAATCAGAACAATTCGAAAGAAAACCTAAAAAATCATAACAATTCAAACAAAAAAAAATCAAAACAATTCGAAAGAAAACCCAAAAAATTAGAACAATTTAAACAAAAACCCAAAGATCATAACAATTCAAAAAAAAAAATCAGAACAATTCGAAAGAAAATCCAAAAAATCAGAACAATTCGAAAGAAAACCCAAAAAATCATAACAATTCAAACAAAAAAATCAAAACAACCTCAACAAAAAAATCACAACAAAGATCATACCACAAAAATCGAACATGCCCAGAAAAATTCGAACGATGCAACAAACCCAAAAAAAATCCACAAGAAAAAGAGAGTTCAAGAGTGAGAAAAGAGAGACCATACGACAAAGATCAACTTTGAGATTCATCCACATTGAACATATCTTGTGCTAAAAACCCAAAAAATGAATTTTTGGGTTTGAAATTTTTAGATTCAAACCGAAAAATTCGATTTTTGGGTTTGAACATCTTCTTCTTCCAACTTCGGATGTCTTTGCCCAAAAAAATCAAAATCATAACCCACAAATTAATCGATCTCATTAATTTGTGATAAAAACCGAATATGTTAAAACTACCCAAAAAACCGAATCTGATAAAACGAATTGTTAGGTAAATTTTGGTAGAAATTGGTGAAGAAATGATATAGATATGGGAAGAAAGAGTAACAAAGGAGAGAGAAAAAAAACTGGGTTAAGGGTTTTGAGTTCTAAGTAGAATATGTTAGGAGAGAGATGAGAGAAAGAGTGAGAGAGAGAGAGAAAATAAAATTTGAGCTTGAGAGTAAATGGAGAGAGAAGAGAGGAGAGAGAATGGGCCCACGATAACCATGGTTAGAAATTATCACGGGAATATGATTTACAGGCCCCAAACGGTCAAAAAAACTAATGGGTCCTAAACGGTGAAAAATGTGAAAGTTCAGGTCCTTGTTGTGCCCTTATTCCATAATAACAGAACCATATTAAAAACCCCAACATTTCCTCTTAATTTCCTCCACACTCCTCCACTCACAAAATCACACCAAAGCCACCAAAACCTTCCTTCAACCTTCAATGGCGGAAATCGACGGCAACACTCTAATCGCCAAAACCCTAGCCCACTCCGGCGTAACCCACATCTTCGGCGTCGTCGGAATCCCCGTCACCTCCGTCGCAACTCGCGCCGTTGCTCACGGCATCCGCTTTATCGCCTTCCACAACGAGCAATCCGCCGGTTACGCCGCCTCTTCTTACGGCTACCTCACCGGAAAGCCCGGCCTCCTCCTCACCGTTTCCGGGCCGGGCTGCGTTCACGGGCTCGCCGGGCTCTCCAACGCCGCCATCAACGCCTGGCCCATGCTCCTCATGTCGGGCTCCTCCGATCAACGTGATTCCGGCAAAGGAGACTTCCAGGAGCTTGATCAAATCTCAGCCGTTAAACCCTTTTCCAAATTCTCCGTCAAACCCACCTCAATCTCCGAACTCCCCATCTCCATCCTCCGGGCTCTCGATCGGGCCGTCTCGGGCCGGCCCGGTGGGTGCTACTTGGACCTCCCCACGGATGTGCTGCACCAGACCGTGTCGGAGTCTGAGGCAGAGGGTCTTATTTTGAAAGCCGAAGAAACTTTGCAAAATGAAATATATGAAATGTGTGATTTTGTTGCGTTGGAGTCTGAGGTTGTGAAGGCTGTGTCTGCGCTTAGGGAGGCGAAGAGGCCGTTGATTGTGTTCGGTAAAGGGGCAGCGTATTCGAGGGCGGAGGAAGAATTGAGGATGTTGGTGGAGAGGACAGGAATTCCCTTCTTGCCTACTCCTATGGGGAAGGGATTGATTCCTGATACTCATGAATTGGCAGCGACAGCGGCGAGGTCGCTTGCAATTGGACAATGTGATGTTGCTGTTGTAATTGGGGCGAGGCTGAATTGGTTGCTTCATTTTGGGGAGCCTCCTAAGTGGGATAAAGATGTGAAGTTTATATTGGTTGATGTTTGTAAGGAGGAGATTGAGCTTAGGAAGCCTTATTTGGGGTTAGTTGGGGATGCTAAGAAGGTTGTGGGTTTGATTAATAAGGTGATCAAGGATGATCCTTTTTGTTTAGGGAGGAATCATCCTTGGGTTGAGTCGATTTCGAAGAAGGTTAAGGATAATGTGTCTAGGATGGAGGTTCAGTTGGGTAAGGATGTTGTGCCCTTTAATTTTTTTACTCCTTTGAGGATTATTAGGGATGCTATTATTGGGTTGGGGAGTCCTGCACCTGTGTTGGTTTCGGAAGGGGCGAATACGATGGATGTTGGCCGAGCTGTGTTGCTTCAGACGGAGCCTAGGACGAGGTTGGATGCCGGTACTTGGGGAACTATGGGGGTTGGTTTAGGTTACTGTATTGCAGCTGCTGTGGCTTGCCCTGATCGCTTGGTGGTTGCTGTTGAAGGGGATTCTGGTTTCGGGTTCAGTGCTATGGAAGTAGAGGTAATGCTCATTCATCGTCTATTTACCTTGTTACATTAAAAGATTATGTGGTAATTGTTTGTTGTGAGATCTAGGTAGATGCAATTTATTATTGAATTATATCATTCTTTGTGGTAGTGGAACATAATTTTGTTGTTGAATGATAGTACTATTGTAGCTCTGCTACTTGAGACATGCTATGAAGTATGAATCCCCATATATTAGGAGTAGATGTCATTGTTAAAGGATTTGATTGCCTTCTTTGGAGTTTTGAGGCAGACAATGAGACATTGGCATATTGTGAGGATTTCATTTTAATTCTATTTAGTTAATCTGTATATAATTCGACTGTAATTGCAAAGCTTGAGGATAACTGTCTGACAAGATAGGAGGAAAGAAATTTGAAGTGAATTATGTTTCCTTGATGAATCAAGATGGGTTCTACATTAATTTTTCACTTCCATATAGCATAGAGTGTTATATTTTAATTTAAATTCGTCTGTATAAGTAACATTAACTGAACTGCTTTAACTGTATCTCATATCTGTAAGCTGGATTCTGCCTGATTTCTGATTTTACTAGAGTACTAACATAGCTGCCGATGCAACTTTTCCTGTAAAAAGTGTGTATCGACCAAGAGCCTTCTTGTGGTTTGCTTATACATTGTGCAGTAGGTTGTCATCTTTGTCTGCACTGTGCAGTCTCTGAAATCTACTTGTATAGTTGTATCTAATATCTAACTCAAAACTGGTTTAGCTCTAAATACCATTATTTAATGTTTTTTTTTTAAATTTGTGGTGAGGTTGCCACCTGTGGGCTGTGGCAGGGTTTGTGAAGGGAACGGCATGTGCATAGCCTTACCTTTAAAGTTCAGAAGGCTACTTCAGTTATACCCTCAACTAAAAGGCATGCATTGGCTTACTACTTTACACTTTACACTTTACAGTAACCAGAAGACAAAACGCCCTTAGTTTGACTTATGCTTTTCTTCAATGTTTTAGCTTTCTCCAATTTGAGCGAAGGAGGTAAGGATTCTTTTTATGTTTTGGCTTTTGGATTATACTGGACAAAGGAACTTTTTTCTTCTTCGCCTGAACTTTTCATCTTATCTTATATGATCTTGTCCAATTTTGTGAGTCTGTTTTTCTGAACTGTTCTTCTGTAAATACATCTGAATTATCCCAAATTATGTCAAAACAAGGCGAATAGAAGGGACCTTGATTCAAAATGGCTCATAAGTTTTAGAAAAAATTGATTTAATCAGTCCCAACTTCAATTTAATATTGTTCAGTCCTAATTTTTAGGGTTATTTTACAATAGTAGTCCCAGCAGGTTGCTAACCTGCTGTAGCAGGTAACTTGCTTTTTTTTTTTCTTCTTTTTTTCTATCTTCTTCCTCTTTCCTTCCTCCTTCCTTCACTGCTACCCCCTCCCACGCCACCCTCCCCTCCCACCCCACCCCCCGGAACCCCCCCTCTTTCCTTCCACCACCTCCTTCGCCCCTAAAACTCCCTCCCCCTGTCCAGTTATCCTACCACCACCTCATCCGCCCCCGAAACCACCTCCCCCACCCCCGAAACCACATCCCTCGCCCCCGAAACCTTCTCCCCTGCCTGCCACTCCCTCCACCACCCTCTCCTTTGCCTGCCACTCCCTTCCTCACCCTAGAAACCACCTCCCCCACCCCCCCGAAACACCATCCTGTGCCCTGTCAGTCCCTCCCCCCACTTCCTCACCTGCACCTCTCCACCTCTATCCTTAATTCTCCTATTAACCTCTCTGCTCAAGTTCCCCACTTCACTCTCAATCTTCCTAACAACAACCTCTACCTAAACCTGAAGCATCTTTGCAGTGGTCTTAAGCGACGATTCGACACCCACAATTCGACCCTCCATATACAAAAACCCCATCAAGCTACCCTCACCACCCCCATTCCCATAATTAACCACTGACTTCCTAATCATCTGTACGCCTCCAACTATCACAAACAACAACAAATTCTTAATTAAAACACCGTTTGCCACCGTGGCCTGGAATGTTTATTCGCTACTGCTACCACCTTTTGATTTGGAGTCCAAGTTAGGCAATTGCAAATAGGGGGAGGGGTGTTTTGGGGTGGGGTGGAGGGGGAGGGGGTTATGGGGTGGCAGGGGAGGGGATGTGTGACGGGGAGGGGGATGTCTGGGGGCTGGCAGGGGAGGGAGGGCAGGGGAGAGGGAAGAGGATGAGGGGGTAGAGGAGGAAGGAGAGAGGAGAGAGAAAGATGATGGAAGATAAGAAATTAAAACAGCAAAAAAAGGTAAAAAAAAAAAAAAAACATTTTTAACCTCTCATACTGGTTACTGGTTAACCTGGATCACTCTTGTAAAACACCCTCTAAAGTTGGGACTGGTCAATATTAAAATAAAGTTGGGACAGTTTTTGTCAGGGGTGCCATAGTTGGGAGTGATTAAATCAATTTTTCCTTAGTTTTATGCATTGTCGATGAAGTTGTCTCACGATCATCACATCTCTATCCAAGGCTTGAATGGAAATGACTACCAGTGGTAACTGGTAAGGCTGTGCAGCTGAGCTGCATTATACACCTCGGTACACTGCCCAGTTCCTAGAACCAGAGCCATCATAAATGCGTTAAGAGTAATGTTGAAACTTGAAACTTGAAACTGACGTATGTGTAGTTTTTAGCAGAAAGTTTGTAAATTTTCATAGCTAAGAGTTGGTCTAAACTCCTTACATAACAATATATGAACAGACAGAATTACCCATTTCTCATTAACTATGGTTCTATTGTTATGCACATAACTTTTAGCTGAGGAAACTTCTTTAGCCAAATGGTTTCATGTTAGAACATTATTGTGCAATCTTCTTAATAGTAAATTTAACTGCGGCCTTCTCCCCACTCTTTCAACTTTTGCAGACAGTAGTCCGATATCAGCTGCCTGTTATAGTTATAGTCTTTAACAACAATGGTGTGTATGGCGGTGACCGGAGAAGTCCCGAAGAGGTCACAGGACCTCACAAAGATGATCCTGCCCCGACTTCCTTTGTCCCCGAGGCAAAATACCACGTCTTGATTGAAGCTTTTGGGGGGAAAGGTTATCTTGTCAGGGATCCCGCTGAACTGAAGGCGGCCTTGGATGAATCTTTCTCAGCAAGGAAGCCTGCTGTTATAAACGTCATAATTGATCCTTATGCTGGTGCAGAAAGTGGGAGGATGCAGCACAAGAACTGAGGTATAATAAACTTTTGCTGAATGAAAGATGCATCTTTTTTTTTTCTTCCTTTTTTTACTATAAAAAAATTGTGAAATGCCTTGAACAATAGCTGGTGCCCTTAAAATTATATCGGAGGACAGCATATCACAAAGCTTAATTGTAATAAGTTGTTATAGGAAGTATAAATCTGTATTTAGTAGTGTTTTCTAGGGATTGAGGTTCGGATGTATACTAATGTAGTAATGTACACTAGCAATACATTATTCAAGCTGAGTGTTTGCAGAAAAAAAAAGTTTGTTGAAGCAAGTACTTTTGTATGGGAAATTATGCTTACTGTAACCTACACCAGTTTAATGCTTACTGCAATCTTCTCTACTTTCTGGAATTAGTTAACCGATCCTCAAACCAGATTATCTGAAAGTAATTGGGAAACCCTTGGATGGTATCAACTCTTTATCCCATTCGACCCTTAAATTTTGTGAGAGTTAGTGAATACCACTTTATTATGAGACAAATGCCATAATATTCTCCTGTGGTTTTATTTATGACTTGTGAGGCCACACAAAAGAGCCTTCTCAAGACTAGTGTACCAATACTACTACATGATATATTGATATTGTCAACGATGAACAAGGCCATCTCAATCCCACTTACTAAAATTATTAGAATAAGCGGTCTAATTTAAACATAAAAGTAGACAAATTTAAGCTTGTATTCTCCTAACAAGTCCATTCGATCTTACTATAACTCAACACTATTCCTAGACATCTCGCAGCAAGTCGTCCATTCTCTTCTCCTTTCTTTGTTCCCTTTGAATCTCGAACAACATTAGATAATTTTAAAAAATAACCCGACAGTCTTACTAATGGATTAAACTAGTTACTAGATGGAATATGGATTGAAGAATATGAATACTGGATGGATTAGATTGGTAACTAAATATATTAAACTGATACTATATTCAGAAAGGTGGTGTATTGCCTTTTTAATATTGGGCTTAGGTTGTTGCCTAATTTTAAATTAGGCGTTCTCAACTCACAAGCTTATACCCATTTGCTATCTAATTTCCAACACAACTAAATTTGTAGGATGAATGAGAATATGCTTCTATTTTTCTGGTAAATATCACTTTCTCCGAGATGCAGACGTTGTAAAACTCTTTTATATATATATCGTAACAAACTACCATCATCGCAACTTCCGTTGTAGTCTAGTTGGTCAGGATACTCGGCTCTCACCCGAGAGACCCGGGTTCAAGTCCCGGCAACGGAATCTCACATTTTTTTTGCATCGTTCTCCACTGATTTAAAGTGGAATAAAAATTCAAATAGGTACAAATAAAATTATGGACAAAATCCAAAATAAAGAAATCATCAACTTGAATTTCATAATTCTTTGCTCAAAGAACCAAATAGGAGCAAATACAATAGCACAAGCATTAACTAAGCAAGCCGATCTATATAGTATACTCTTCTTAATTCTAGCATACACAAAAATTAATTTATTCATATAAAGGATACATAGAAGGAAGAAATTAAATATATATGCGAGCTGGATCATGATCTTCAGCTAGCTAGATCACTTAATAAGGCCGAGGTGGCGGCAGCGGCGGTCCACCATGGCGAGGCAAAGGAGTAGGTGGGCCGTAGGGATCACGATCCATGTATGGTGGTGGGGGTGGGCCGTAGGGATCACGGTCCATGTAAGGTGGTGAAGATGGGCCGTAAGGATCACGGTCCATGTATGGTGGTGTAGATGGGCCGTAAGGATCACGGTCCATGTATGGTGGTGGAGCTGGACCATAAGGATCACGGTCCATGTATGGTGGTGGAGGTCCAGGGAGGTGATGGGGTGGACCCGGTGGAGGTGCATAATAAGGAGGTGAAGGTGGGCCTGGTGGCCCATGATGATGTGGGGGGCTATAGTAATTGTGCCGTGGCGGTGGTGGAGGGCCGTAGTCAGGCCGTGGTGGACCGTGTATCGGTACGTGCGGCGGAGGCGGCGGCCCGTAAGGATCAGGAGGTGGTGGTCCTGATGGATAAGGACCTCTATAAGCCATAATGGTTGTTCTTGGTTAGAAAATAGGTACAATATTTGGAACTTAGGTAGTGTGTGGAAAAAAAGGAAGATGAGGAGAAAAAGTTAGTGAAGGAACTATAAGTATTGTACTAATGTTATAGTCGGTGAAGTAGCTTTCGATGATTGTGTCAAAATTCATTTATTTATGAGTTGAATTATAGTGGAAGGTGAAGGGGGTAGTGTGCAATTTTTCTTTCCTACTAGTAGCCTTAGAAAATCCATGTGGTTCAATCACTTTCAGTGCAAGCTATCACTTGGAGTATTACAAAACATTTTGACATGTTATACATTCACAAGCACTATTTTTATTTATTGGATGTCTTATCTTTTTTTCCTTTGCATGGCCTACCAAAACAAACTTATGAATTTGGAATTGACATTGTTGTTTCAGTGTACGTCTTAACAGAAGTTTCCACTTTGTGAGATGATCACACGGAAATGAAAGTTACTATATGTATTTTATTATGTGATAATAGAAAGTCTATGTGTTTTCAATATTTTTTGATTGACTTTTAGATTGATATAGACTTTATAAAGTGCCATATTGCCATTTGCTAATTCACACTGGCATATACTATAGGCTTGTTCTATTAAAATTATTTTTTCTTATCTGAACATAAATTATTTGAACTTATTATACCTTATCTGAATTTATTTTGTGCAAGTCTCAAACCTTATTTTCGCTAAACTGAACTTATCTGAATTTATAAGACCTTATAAACTTATTTTTTTATAAGGATTGAAAATAAGGTGAACAGAACAGGCTCAATGTGATACGTCATTACAGAATAGCAACTTGTCCTCATTAGTATCATTAAACAATATTGAATCAGTAATTGTGCACTAATTTTAAAAGTGTTTGTTGTCAGAGTTTTTAAAAGGGCTTAACTTTTGCCTAAATTCCTTTAGATTTCATTTAGTTTTATTTTACATATCATCTATCAAAACATGTTCTTTCTTCCTTATGCTTGTAGGAAAATTAGATGGTTTACCTCATTCCATGCTTGATATCCATTTTTTTTTTTGCAAATGAGTCAAATGAAACATGGTTAGAGAATAAAGAACATTCGAGATTATGGGGGATAGATATACTATTGATTAACCTTATGGCTGAAATAACTCATTGCTTATACCATGTAATAAAAAGAGGTTTAAAATATTTAATTGGTGGGAGATTCGACCTCCAACATCATTGATGATACGCTTTGCATCAAAGCTAATGGTTTGTGATATTCCGGCTATTAGTCGATGTTTGTGGTGCTCCGTGCACCCAAATCATAGTTTATGGATTACGGACCAATTTTTGTATAAGATATAAGGGATTGCACGTACATTAAACATGTTTTCATTAATAATGCATGACTTTTCGACATTACATAGCTCAACCCATACAATATAAAGGGGAAAAACACGTGCAATATAGTAGTACTACCTGAGTACCTTCTGTCACTAGATCATGCTTTCTTCACGCTCAAATTTTATTTATGCTCTCATGTAACCCTCAAGCTAAGTACTAACATAGCTACATTACTTGTGATTACTATAGGAGTCATTAGGACTTCATGGAGGAGGAGGTGGGCCTGGTGGGCTCAAAGGAGGTGGTGGCCTTTGAGGAGGAGGACCTGATGGGCCTAAAGGTGGTGGTGGGTCCGGTGGGATTGATGGAGGTGGATGGCCAATTGGGCCTGATGTTGGTGGGCCATACGATGGCGGAGGACGGAAAGGACCTGGTGGTGGTGGTGGTGGGCCAGGAGGTCCAGGTGGTGGTGGGTGTCGCAGTGGCGGCAATGGTGGGTCGTGGCTGTTGTTTTGGCCAGGAGGTGGCATATTGTTTTGCTGTAGTTGAAATGTTGGGATTTCTAAGATGTGTGTTGGGCCTTGGCTAGGAAACGAGGCCTCGTTTATAAGACACAAAGGGTAGGGATAAATGTTTTTTAGACTTGTAGGTGGAAGATATGTGGACTAGCAGGTGAGGTTACTGAAAGACTGGTAGAATGACATGACACTAATATTTACTACTATTTTAACATTGGAGAATTCCTTTCTAAGAATGGAGAATAATTGAAAATCTTTTTTACAAGGGGTGAGAATCAAACCCCTATTACAGGAATGAAAGGAGAGGTTTATAATCACTAAGACAATCTTGATTCTCATGGCATGACACTAATTATTCATGATTTTTTTATCTACTCCTCCATTCGCTATTAATATACATAAAAAAAAAATACAGTCATGTGAATGTTAATGCAGATGGCATGTCTTTCTAGCCAAGTTTTGTATATTGGGCAGTAATTAGGACTTGGGTTATATAAAGAGGAATGAGGGAGGAGCGGTAGAAGGTGTATGTGGACTAGTAGGTGATTGCAAGACTAGTAGATGACACTCGATCACAAAATTCTTAAATAAACACAATAACTTCCTTTTAGATGACACATTCCAATTGTGATATACTACTAATAAAAAGATCCCTAATTTCCTTTTTTATTATTTCAAGCACCATAAAATTACTAGGTTACAATCCCTTGTCAAAGTTTAATAAAACTAGGAGACCAAACCAGAGCACATTTAATAAGATTCATACCAATCCCCTTATTTTTAGATGAAGAAAATAAAGCGGGAGGCTCGTTACAAGATAGTGAACTACCTTTTCAATATTATAATTTACGAACCCGAGAAACAAGTCCTTGCCAGTGGAGCTCACCCGACCCAGACCCACGAAGGGTGTACCTCATCAATTGTACTTGTACCTAGCAAGGTACCTACTACAATGACAAGTGCAGCCTATTGATAGAACTATAATCTTTCCAAAAGTGGAAAGTGTGTAAATTTAACTTGCCACATATGGAAACAGAGTTGGTTGACTAATATGGGAAGCACTCATTTTCATTATTCACATGATGGGAGGAGGACAGATAACATAAAGATCTGCCAAATTGCATGTGAAAAAGCTGAAAACGCGTACTCTTTGATGTATATACACGATCTAAATTCGCCTGATTGAAGTGTTTTTAATCTGGGCCATCAGACAATGCAATCACCGCCCAATTGTACCACATTAAATATTTCTTCTCATGAATGAAAATACAATGCAAGAAATTTTCTTTCTCACCAAAATTTGACCCATGAGTTACTAATCAATAACTTGTTCTTGGTTTAATGACGATGTACGCTATGCACCGTCAAAACTGTACTCTGTTCTTTCTTAATTTGCATTCTTAAATAACGGGTGAGCATAGCTCACTTCTCTGAATTAGGTTGAATATAGGTCGGTTTTGATCAGTTTTACGAATTGGGTCAGAAACTGACACCTCTAAGCTCTAATTTATGGTATTACTTGATATAACTATAACCAATTATTGGATCAATATGTCCAATTTAAACCCGAATGTACTTACAACCTTGCTAAACTTTTGTACTTAGCTTTCAAATGAGAAATGAGATCAAATAACGACATTGATTCAATCAAGATGAAACATGCTTTCTTTGTTTTGAGAAGGTGCAATATTTACTTTTTGGTAATTAAAGTTAACAAACTTTTACCATACTTCCATGTATAATGATAATTATGGTGATAATTAGGGGTGATAATGAGCCTGACAAGCTCGCGAGCAGCTCGGGCTCGGCTCGGTCAAAGCTCGGTCAAAGCTCGGCTCGTTGAAGCTCGACTCGAGCTCGGGCTCGGCTCGAGACTTAAACGAGCCAAGCCGAGCTAGGCAAAGCTCGGCTCGTAAAACTCGTGAACAGCTCGATTAATATTTTATACTAAAAAAATATTTTATATTAAAAAATTATTTATATATATATTAAAAATTATATTAAAGAATCACTTGAAAAAAAAAGTAAAACAAACACTAGTTAATAGTTTTTTTTTTAATATGAAGCACTTGAATTTGACCTAGCACGTGGTATGAAGTATGATGGCTGATGCATTCAATTTTGACCTTATTATAATAACAAGAAAATCAAAGGCAAGATGATGCGGGCAGCAAGGCGTGAACCGGAAGACGCGTGTTGTTGTCGGTAGAGTTTTCATTAGCAAACAATGTGAGTCCTTTATTAAAAGCACAACAAGGAGGGTGATATTTCAATTTGTCCCTAGAGTCCCACATCGGTGATTTAACAAGAGTGTTTCTCAAATGATTCTATAAAAGAAACCTTGGAGTTACATTTTTTCATCAGCATGTCCATCATTTTTTTGGGCTGTGCAAATAACAATAGTTTGGATATTGGGCCTTCAAACAACTAAAGTTTGGGTCTTATAAAATCTGACCTTGGAGTACTTGTTTTAGTTAAATTTAACTTCGAGCTTTTCGAGCCTAACGAACTCGAGCTCGAGCTGCAAGTTATGGCCTAAACGAGCCTAAACGAGCTTATGAGCCGAGCTCGAGCCGCAAATTCTAATCACGAGCTCGAGGCGAGGCTCGCCCCCCAAGCTCGTCGAGCTCACGAGCCGAGCCGAGCCCATGAAAAGTTAAACGAGCTCGAGCCGAGCCTAGTGCTATTCGGGCTCGGCTCGCTCGATAAGCACCCCTAGTGATAATAATAATAATTATTATTACTAAGTAGTACTCCCTCCGTCCCATAATATAGTGCTTGCATTCCATTTTGGGTGTCCCAAAATGTTATTCTTGTTTCTATTTTTTAATTCCACAACTCCCCTTGATTTGCCTAAAAAACCATGCAACCATCATTTATTTGCTCCTTGGAAATAGTTTTTTTTCTTTGTTTATTGAACCTAAGGGTTGAATTAGTCATATATTTAATGCTTTTTCACCCATTATACACCATTCTCTCTCCTAAAATCAGTTTTTTTCCCACAACATTAATTGTTTATCATTTATGTTCCACTTTCCTTAATTCTCGTAAAATATGAGAAATAAGCACTATATTATGGGACGGAGGGAGTATCTTGTTTAATTTTCTCGATGTATATTTTTTTTACAAAAATCAAATTAACATTTGTTATTTGTGCTAATACATATCAAAATGTAATTAAAAAAAAAAAATACTGTAACTAACAAAATACAAATGAAGTTTTTTTTTATATAGGAGTACTTCAAAATAAGAAGTCAAAAAAGGTAATGATAAAGTTCATATTTAATCCCAAATATAAATTATAACATATTACCTCCAAAACTCTATTGACTAAACTAGTTGACTCTTGTACATTATTTTATGCAAACAAGTACATTGATATACAACATATTTTATGAGATGAAATTGGCCAAACATAATTATGAGCAGAGGTATTTATGTTTTTTAAATGCAACTTTGCAATAAGCTGCGAAAAGCTTCAAAGATTTAACTAAAGTTCGTACTTATACAGTTGTACGAGCATTATATTACTAAATTATAGACAAAAGTAGAGATGAGCTAGCTAGTAAGGTGGGGAGGAGTGATAAAACACCCACTAGTGGTTTCAAAACCACTAGTAAGGACCAAAGTGCAAAACAAAAATAGTTGAAGGGTTTAAGATAAAACTATTTATTTACCTTTTTTTTCAGAGATTGTAGTTGAACTTTTTGACAGTAAGTATAATTTTACACACATAAACATGGGTTGATTTATAAATAACAGTTCTCTCAAACACATCAACAATGGTTGGTTGATAAATAACAAGTGTCTTAAACGCACAAATAAGGGTCTTATAAATTGCACTTTTTGGGAGGAAAAAGCAGGCAAATCACGCTAATCGATGCAACTTTTACTTGTTTCAGAGATTACAATTGTACTTTTTGACAGTAAATATGATTTTACACACATAAACCTGGGTTGATTTATAAATAACAATTGTCTCAAACACATCAACAATGGTTGGTTTATAAATAACAAGTGTCTTAAACGCACAGACAATGGTCTTATAAATTGCACTTTTTTGGGGGGAAAAAGCCGGCGTATCACGCTAATTGATGCAACTTTAACTTGTTTCAGAGATTACTGTTGTACTTTTTGACAAAAAGTAAGAGTTAATATAGAAACATGAGTTGATTTATATATAACAATTGTCTCAAATACATCAACAATGGTTGGTTTATAAATAACAAGTGATTTAAATACACAAACAATGGTTCTATAAATAACCAATTGCACTTTTGGGGGGGAAAAAGCTGGTGAAACACGCTTATCGATGCAACTTTTACCTTTTTTTCCAGATTAAAGCTGTACTTTTGGACAAAAAGGTAAGCTATAACACATAGAAACATGGGTTGTTTTATAAATAATAGGTGTTTTAAAAACATAAACAGGGGTAGGTTTATAAATAACAAGTGTTTTAAATACACAAACAAGGTTTCATAAAGTCGCTTTTATTTTTTCCGTATCTTATATTATATTCTGCTGAGTAATATCGGATGGGGCAATTTTTTTTAATTTAATTAGTGTACTTTTCCACCTTTTTCTTGAATCCTCCACCAATTTTTATTTTGCAAAATGGTCCTTGCTTGTGGTTTTGAAACCACTAGTGGCTAGTGTTTTATCAAGAGGAGTTTCAGTGTGTAACCTATGACATACATGATGTTGGCCGGATTCCTAGTTTCCTACCATCTCACTTATTCCCCCTCTGCCCAGTACACTCTCAAGTAACTGGCTTGCACAGGTTAACTGAGTTTATGGGTGAGATGTTCCAATTCAGTAAGGTTATTCTCTTTGTAATATGAGAATAGGCAGGCATCAGCCAAAATTAGCTTAACAAAAAGTAAAGGGCATTGAGCTTTTGGGGAATCCCAATAAAACAAAGGCATATTTTATGTATAGAGAGCAATAATGTAAACGGGGTTCGGCTTTTGGTCTTGTGCTCAGTGGCGGATCTAGGAATTTGATAATGGTTGGTCACACCACCATACACCGGAAATATTAAAATAACCAATAGCTAATAATTAGAAAACCCTTAATAAAAAATTTCATTTCGAAAGCAATAAAAATCCATCTTATAAGCAAATAGTACTTACAAAGTCTCACAATTGTTCTTGGTGAGTTTTCATATCTGGTATCACTTTGTAATCTACTAATCTCATATTAGTTGTTCCCAACCCAAAACTAATATTTGTATTCACTAAATAAGTAAATTACCATACCAAGAATGTAAATCACAAACTAAAAAATAAAATGAAGTAAATAATGGCTTGAACATCACTTCGGAGAATTTTCTAACAAGAAGATTAGAAATAAAATGAAGCAAATAATGCTTTTAAATCGTTCCGTGAGAGAATTTTTTGTCCATGAATATGGTAAAACAATTCAACCAAACACCCTACTAAAATATACAGACCCAATAACTACCCAAAACAAAAATTCACAAATATATATGTCAAACAAAGTTAAAAATTAAGTTCTAACTAATCGAAGTCAAACTTGATAAAATTTACTAAACAACCAATTAAACCATGCTTGAAAATATGTATTATACTGTGTAGCCCATACACGATCTATATTTTAAGAACTTAGTATCATAAAACCTTATTTACTTTTACTTGAACAAAAAAGGGAGGGAAGCCTTTTCTCTCGTGGCTTATTATGGCAATGCCACAGTATTGCTTTGTTGTCAAAATTTTCAACTTTCATCAACATAATAACAGAAAGTCAAAAGTCAAATCCCCCTTCAAATTTTACTCTCTCACTCACTGGTTCTCTCACTCCCCCTCACCCTCTTTGCTGTGTGGATGTCGAGATCTCACCGGCCCACAAATTTCTACTTGAAGAAATCCAAAAACTAAGAGTGGTCAACAAAAACTTGTCCAATAAAAAACTCGACCCTCAAAAGACAACATGAGGGTATTTATACTACTAATAAGAAGGAAAGGATTTAGAAAAAGTAATGAAAGGTAAAAGAAAATAGGAAAAGAAGTAAACTAGAAAGTAAACCAAAAGGAGAGAAATAAAAAGAGAAAAGAAAAACAAAAGAATGACAACAACAAAAAAACGAAGAGTACAGCAAAGCATGGGAAAAAAGGAAGGAAAATAAAAGGAAAAAGAAAATGAAAAAGGTAAATGAAAACAAAACCCCACCCTCAGACTCAGTTCTTCGTCTTTGCTGCTACCAATTCCAAATGTTTTTGGGATTTTCTTTCCTTCGCCGCCTCGTCAAATATCAACATCATCATCATCATCATCATCATCGTCTATATCTAATATCTTCAATCGTGGCCGTTGATGTTACACAAATTTCTTGATTTTTTTTTTCCCAAAAATAGTTGGTCCCCGGACCAACTGGGACCACCATTGGCTCCGCCACTGCTTCTTAATCAACCGTAACAAGACTTTATCAACTAAATTAATTAACATCCAAATGTATAGTATAATTGTCGTTTAAAGAAAAAACAATGATATAAATTATTTTAAATATTAGCATTAAAAATAGAAGATATTCACCAATTATTTATAGTGACCATAATTACCATTATATATATAAACCAGAGACTTTACTATAATGATAATTAAGGTCACTATATATGATATAGGAAATTTGGAATATATTATTGTACTAGTACACTAACAACATGTGACAAGTAAATTCCAATGACAGAGAAATGTTTACATATGCATGACACATGCAAATAGATGCTTCTATATATTAAAAAATATTTCAAAGGATAGGAGAAAAAGTGGTTTAATTTAATTTGTTAGACTATATATTAAAAATAATAGGCATAGTACTATATAGAGGCAACTAATATCATGCATATTGTCAAAAAAATATCATGCATATCATGTATTCTAACATAATTAATTAAGGTGAGGTGATGACAGAAGATAGAGAGCACAAAGGGAATCAATGAAATGCAAGGTTTCATACCATTTAATTATGAAATAAACATAATATGACCACCAAAAATTCCAAGAAAAAAATTACAGAAAAAAATTAGCTGCATATTTGTGAAGTGAAAATCCTTAGAGAAAAAGAAGAAAAAATAAAAATGCAGTTTTTTAATATTTATATAAATTTGTGATAAAAGAGAGAAGGGGGTGAGGATGATGACAGAAGATAGAGAGCACAAAGGAGTGAAATGCAGAACATGTCTGTATATCATCCTCAGTGCTCTCTATCTTCTGTCAGCTTCCATTCACCATTAATATTGCCCCTTCATCAGCTTTTTAGAGAGAGAAAGAGGAGAGAGAAAGAGATAGGGTTGAAGATGAAGATATACAGGAGATGCTTGATCTTCCTTCTTGCTATGAACTTTGGTTATTTGTGGATTGCTGGAAGGTACTAGCAGTACATAATACTTCTATTTATAGGGGAGATTATATACGTGACGCACTTTTTTTGTTATAAAAAAAATGGTGGTCATATTATAATATTACCTTATGAAGGTTATTGTTAGGGTTTTATTTTAATACCGCAAGTGTACGGTGTCGTAGCACATACGGGTCAAACTCAGGGAGGTGCAAGATTAAACACTAGTTGACTCTAGACTATGAAATAGCTACACATTCCAAATATCCAGAAGAATCTATAAACTAATAACAAAATATGACAATTAAAACACTAAGATTAAGCATCACCACTAATATGAATTGATCAAAATATAACTCACATCCCGGTTATTTCAATCAGGCTTAGGCGAGATTGACATTCCCTATGACTCGGTAATAAAAGCACGCCTGCGAACCGAAACTAAATACTCGGTCATTCCTCAATACCTAGAGCTCACTTTCGTGATAGCAAAAGGCCTAACTAACATGTATGTCTCCTATTTTCATGGCTTACACACATAATTAGAAGCATTAAGAACCAATGACAAATAATTTCCAATTCTAGTTCTCACCTATTTTCATGGGAGAATTCAAATCAATAACAAGATTATCTAACTTAAGACCCAACTTTCGTTGATGAACTCAATTAATAAAATAACAATTTAACATCAAACAAATATTCCTAATCTCAACTCCAACTTTCGTTGATAATATAAACTAGGGCTAAATCAAGATGTAAAATTGACAATAAGAACAATCTCATCAAACCCTAAACATATAACTCAATAACATGGGAATTAGAGAAAAACCATAAGATCAATCCATATTATGGCTCAACTCAATCTTAGATAAAAAGACTACTCACTAATCATGGCAAATTAAGCAATAATCATAATAGAAAACATGATTAAAATATAATAAAGAGAAAAAGAGAGAATAAAACTTATTGAATTGAAGATGAATATGAAAGCTTGAATCTTGAATCTCCAAAGTAGCAATAGAAACAAACTAGGGCACAAAACTCGAGAGAAAACTAGAGAAACAAAATAACGTGATATTGAAAAGTGAGTAAATAGATGTTAGATCTTCTAACCTAATTAGAAATCCTCTAATATAAAGTTATAACTCCTAATACTAGTAGGAAACCAAATTACAAGATAAGGAAACCAAATAAATCATTAAATGGCCGAAATTATCAAAACCGCGTGCGCGTAAGAGGTTCTTGGCAGACTGGGCCAACTTGCAAAGCCCATATCTCTCATAATACAACTCGCCTTGGGCCGTGCAACCTATAGTTGGAAAGCTCTTCAAGCGTACTTTCCAATGCCGCTGGAATTAATCAATTATCATAATCGAGTCAAAAGTTATGGACAAAAGAGTAGGCATGACTCAATTTCCACAATTCTTATATTAAATTCCAACTTTATTTTAGCTCCAAATTGCACTCAAAGATGTTCATAATGATCCTTATCAATGTAGCTTGCTTCCAATTGCTCCTAAGTACTCAAACTTGTCCAACAATACTCCAATTATGTTCTCAATACCTGAAATTCATCAAATAATACCAAAAACGCACAAGAGGAGTAATATTTCGCAGATTAAGTAATAGTATGCAATTATGAACTACAATGCATCTAAATGCTCCTAGAATGCAACCTAAATGCACCTAAAAACAATATAAAAATACGACACATCAGTTATTAATAAGTACTTCCTCCGTTCTTTTTCTATTGCAACAATGAAATTTTTACACTATTTACTTACCACCCTTTAACTTTCTATTGTGATTTTTACGTAAGGAAAAATATAGTCATGTGTGGTCTTGTTAGATTCGTCTCGTTATATACTTTCAAAATATCAAATTTGTATAATTTTTACTAAAAAGTAATTAGAGATATTAATAGTTAAAATTATACATTAGCAAGCGTGAAAACTCAATTGTTGCAATAGAAAAAGAACGGAGGAAATATATGCTAGCTTACAAGTATTTTATATTATCTTGATCAATATATGCATAAGATCCAAATTTAGGATTGGGCACAAGTTGAGCAAGCCAAAATGAAAATCTAGTTCATGCTTGGCTGTACAAGAATTACTTTAGTTCGAGCTGATTTAAACAAAGCTTATTATAGATTAATACCTTTGCTTCTGCACGGTTAGATAGTAGATTTTGACTTGGGCAAGAGATATGTAATTCTTTTCATTGTAATTATATTACAAGTTTAGCACTTAGGGCATGTGATCTCTTCGGTATAAAACAACTAAACTGAACTGAAATGAATTAAATTGAACTGAACTGAACTGATTGCAACTGAACTGAACTGAATTGAACTGATTGCAACTGAACTGAACTGAACTAACTGATTGCAACTGGACTGAACTGAACTGAACTGAACTGAATTAATTTATAACTAATAGTAATGATAATAATTTAGCTATCATTAATTAATAAATATAAATTAATAAATAAATAATAGTAATAACACTATTGATATAATATAATATAATACTTCCTCCATTCCAAAATAAGTGAAACACTTGTGTCAAAATGCTCTCACATAAATGAGAAAAGTGTTTCACTTATTTTGAAACGGAGGAAGTATAATATAATATAATATAATATAATATCATATACTCCCTTTGTTTCTTTTTGTTCTTCCTATTTTGACTTCTACGTTTGGCAATGCACATCTTTGACATTAAATATCTTTCATTGTGTATTAGTAAAAATTATAATGATTAAATATTAATAAAGTACTCATTGAGACGAATCAAACAAGATCTCACATGACTATATTTTTTTATCATATGTTGAAAATAATTTAGAAGATTCTCTTCAATTGTGAATAGTGTCAAGATTCTAAATAGGAAGAACAAAAGAGAATGGAGGGTGTAATAAACATTAATTGATGATAATAATAGTTTTTAATAATATAATATGTTAATATTTAATAATAATTATAATAATAAAAATATTATTTAATTAATAATAAATTCATAATAATTAATTATTAAATTATAATAACAAATTATTTAATAATAATAATAAATTATCTAATAATAATTATAAAATATTAACTAGTAATAATAATAAACTATTGAATAATGATAATAAATAAGAATTAAAAAAAAAAGAATTAGCAATGACAAATATTATTGAAATGTGTACTTCTTAGGCTTGAATTATCATTTTCAATATAATTAGCAAAATCATCTAGAAAAAAAATTAGCAAAATAATAATTAGCAATATTAAAATAATTATAATAATATTAATATTAATAGTAATAATAATAATAATAATAATAATAATAATAATAATAATAATAATAATATAATAATGATAATAATAATAATAGTAATTGTAATAATAATAATATTATTAATATTAATATAAATATTAATAATACTAATAGTAATAGTAATAGTAGTAGTAGTAATAATAATAATAATAATAATAATAATAATAATAATAATAATAATAATAATAATAATAATAATAATAATAATAATAATAGCAGTAATAATAATAATAATAATAATAATATTAATGATAAAATAATCGTAATTGTAATAATAATAATAATTATCATTGTTTTATTATCGGAGAAATAAATTAGGAACCGAACCGGGCAACCGATTGCAACCGATCCGAACCGAATCGAATTGAACGGACGAAAATAAGTTGGGGAGAACGGTCCCTTAGGATAAAGGATAAAAGTAGTAAATAACAATCTTGCGGCTCTAACTATTAGTTTAAACTTTTGGTTGAATGGATCCTCTAATAACCCAATTTATTTCAAAGTCAAACTTTAGTACATTTAGGGCCTGTTCACTTCGGCATAAAACAACCGAACCGAATTGACCGAACCGACTGTGACAGAACCGAACCAATCGAACTAAACCGAATTGACGCGGCGAAATCGAATCAATTATATTATAATTAATAGTAATGATAATAATTTAGGAAGGCACCGAATCAAACCGAACCGATGAATCGAACCGACCGGGCGGTGCGGCGAATTGGAACCGAACCGAAAATAAAATGGGGAGAACAGACCCTTACTAAGTTCAAGGTCGATTTTTCTGATCTTAAAAAAAGTTTAAATTCGACTAATATAGAAAGAAGTTTATACAATCAATATTATATATTATTACCATTATACTATCATGTGTTAGTGTTGTTATCTTATACCCGTAAAAAAAAGTGTTGTTATCTTATAATAACCCATATATATCTTGTTATAGTTACAAACTATCATTAGGAGCAATGTAAGCGACGATACCATTATAATGCACAATGTAGGTCTATATCTTTGACCAGCTTGTGCAACAGAAATTATATGAATTGGTATTTCTCCCAAGCCTCAATCAATTGTCTATATTTGGGACACCGAATATGAAAGGAGAATGGCATGCATAGAAATGTCTCAATCTTTGATAGGTCCTGGTAGGTATGATCATTATTGTTCGGAAAATGATATGGGTAGTTTTAAGTATTAAATATTTAAGCATAAAGTAAAAATATTAAAATTTACTAACAATTAATAATAATTGATTAAGATGTGGTATTGTAATGAATTTTAAAATTATCATCATCTTTAGAAATACCGTGATCTTAGTTTATACTGAAGGATTTTGTCCTCGATCAAGTGTAACAAACTAAATATATATATGGACAAATTATGGAGATAACATATTCAATAATATTAGGTGACCGCAACGTTTTCTTCAGAAGGCTTCAATTGCGGTTTGTTGCCCAAGAATATTTTGGCCAACTACTAATATGTATTGGGTCCTATGAGGTCACACAATGTGACAACCCTTGGATATTACCCAAATCCATTTGTGAAATGGGATGGGCGGTTTTATGATGGATGGAAGAGTTGTAACTCATGAGTTTATTAGCCTCATAATGTATGACATTATGAGGCAAAATAAAGCCTCATGAAACACCTCTTTGTAACCACCTTATATAATAATATGGGGTTACAAAGGAGTTAGGACAACACATTATTTTAGTGAAGAAAATCTGATTTTCTTTACTCTCCCCTCTCTCCTCATTTGGCCATCATACACCTCAAAAGCAACAGGGTTCTCATCTCTTCCGTACTAGCATACGTGGTGATCTAAGGATTGTTCGTGGACCAACACTAGAGGAACGGCGTTTGACGTTTTAAAGGATCTCCACTAGAAGGCTCGGGGTGGAAGTGGAATTCACGCATCAAGAGGTATATTCTATACTCTTTATAGATTCATGTTAATTTATGCAAAGATCTTGGTGTTAGATGTTTGAGTATGTGATACTCGTTTTCCGCATTAAGCATCTAAATTCCTACATATACTCCCACCGTTTCTATTCATAAATGCATATTTTTGAACTTTTCTCCTATTTTTGTAACTTCTCTACTATTTCTTGCACTATCTCTCCTTTTATTTTTTTAAGTATTTCTCTCTTATCTTTTGTTATTTAACCAAATAAGGTAATATTCTTGATAGGAAAAACTTTGTAACACATCCTATACAGAAAGCCAAGAAGAGATAAAGGAACAAATTAAAGGAAGTAATACTTTGAGAGCCTATGAGATGTCTCAGTTACGCCCTTATTGTCTTACAATGTCAAAATATCCAAAAAAAATTGAAAAATGATGATCATGATTTGATCCTTTTCATGATTAATTAATTGATGTTCACGATTTCATCATTTCTTTTCATCTATTTCTTTACATTATTGTCATTGATTAATTTGTTTTAAGAGGAGAACTAGTATTTTGGCCCGGGCAATGCCGCGGGTCAGTTATAATTATCAAATATATTATTCATAAATTTTATACTTGATTTTATTAGCTTTTCTTAATATTCCGTCTAGTGCAAATTAAAAATGGACGTTATGGCATGATAAATTGTTATAAAAAACTTCTAAGAAATTGGGGATAAAAATAACAATTTCAATGGAATTAGGGTAAGAGAATGTTATTACTTAATAAAAGTATTAGATATCAAAAAGCTTGTCTGTGTTTTTATGATTACATATAATTATAAGACATTATATTTTACTTTGAAACATTATGCATTGAAATTGTAGTGGATTAGTGGTTAATCACTCACATTTTATTTCAAAGGTCATGTGTTCGAATCCTAGTAACCACATATTGTTAATATTTTTAAATGAGATTATAAAAACGTGTATTAGAAGCTTGAGCAGAGTGCCACGTGGCACCGTTTCTTTGATAGGAACGCCTTTTAATATATTTGTATAGTTATCAAAATTATAATTGGATTTGTGGTTAAATTTTAGAAATTCTATCAGAAACTATCTTATATATTAAAATATATAAAAAAAAACATAATCTAAATAATTTCTGGTGAGATTTATGACACATTTTATTACTCCCTTCGTCCCATAATATTGTGCTTACTTCTCATTTTTCACGGGAATTAAGATAAATGGAAGGAGTAGTAGGATGTTCCAAAATAATAATTAATGAAGTGCTTTTTTAGTGCTTTTATCTTGTAACTAGTTATTTATTGTCTTTTTCCTTTAAACAAATATAAAAAAGTAATAAATATTCCTTGGAATGGTGTAAAACAATAAATAGGGGCACATATTTTTAAAGAAATGTAGGGGTATTTTGGAAAGTTTGTGTACAAATTAAGGATATTTTAGTCCAAACAAATTGATTAAAAAGCAATAGGCACAACATTTTGGGACACCTGAAAAGGAATGTGAGCACTATATTATGGGACGGAGGGAGTAAGATTAATGCATTGTTTTAGAATCGAATATCAACTGAAAGTCAAACAGCTGACCATTGACCCTTCATTATTCGGTTTATCCCCCTTCTTTGCTCATTGGTACCCTTCAAAATGAACAATACTAACATTGGTATTTGGTGTACAAGAAGGGGAGAAAGGCTTGACCATTAGGAACTAGGATAAACTTTAAGATCTACCTAACCAGTTGAATTAAGTTATTTGTCAAGCTAAGTGCCAGTTAAATTATTTGGCCTAGCATTTCTGTTTCAAAGTCAAAAAAGTGGAAAGATGTGAGGAGAAAAAATGTACCTAAGCTTGGACGTCACAGTAGAGTAGGGCAGCAAATTGTTGCGAGTTGAGAAATCATACACACATAAACCATGGTCGATCGACGACGGAGAACCCTATTCGCAAGTGCATGCCTTTTCTAAATCTTTCCATTCTATCACCTGCCTCATTTGTCTCCTATTGCTGCTTTTTACTTTCTTGCTGAAACGGAGGTATGGGCAAAAATTATTCGAAGGATTTTTTTTGAGGCTATTCTTTACTATATCAAAATATTCCATTGTAATAATATGATATGATTATGAGTGCCAGTGGCGGATCCAGGATCTGACCTACGTGGGATCGAAGTATTTCAAAAAAACGTGAGATAAATAAACTTAAAATTGTCTATGTATTATCAATTATATAACACTTATTTAAGCATTCAAATAGATGTACAAAAGGACAACTAAATACTCAATTTTTTTCTTGGAAGAAACATAAATCCAATTAGCCAGGTATTAACTATTTGCAAACTAAAAATTTGAAGGCAAAAAATTCAAAAGTAATATGTAGATCACAGTTGAATAGAAAAGGAAAAAAATAGTAAATGAAAGGTAAACCATTTATTGACATTTTGCCATCAAAACAAAAAAAAAAAACAAAATTAAGGGAAGGGAAAAAGGAGAGAACATGGAAACAGGACGCCTTTCGTGGAATTCGAACCCGCGTGCAATTTAGCAAGGCTTAAGTTTGCGGCCCAACAAACCACTGAACTAAACATCAAAACATTGATATAATACGATGCAGGACAATTATAACAAGTTTTTCTATTTCGGTTTTAGTCGATTTTCTTCCTCTTGTACGTTTCTCCAGATTTTTGTGGGTTCAGTTGAACCCACTGGACCCACGCTGGATCCTCCCCCTAATGAGTGCATACTTTTTATATCAACCCATCTTCCTTATGAAACGATGCATACTCAAATAATGATACAACATTATTATTTTTGAAAGGATGATACAACATTATGACTTATGAGTAAACCTCATATATTCATATATGCATTATTTGCAAACCTGAATGTGCTTGTCAATAGCCTTATATATGCATTAACATTTAACAGTAACTTCATTACGACCTTAACAATTCTTATTAGTATCACAATATGTACATTAATTCTATATATGCTAACACGTTGTACCATTAACTAATAACGATAACACGTTAAATTAAAGTTCAAATTGTGATGAACCATACCTCGTAATTATGAGTAAGGCAATTCCTCCGGTCCATAAAAATTGTGATTTTGGGTCTCAGGTCCGAATCAGTGGACCGTAAATTCTGTTTATTTTAGTAAATTAAAAAGTTTAAGGGTTTAAAAAAAGTTTAAAAGTTAAAAACCTAATGAATCTTTATTGCCTTTAGAATTATTAAATTTTAATGTATCGAATCTATTAATGTATTTAAATTTAAGCAAAAAAGGTTTTTTTTTAAATACAGATTCCAGTCCAACCAGTCCAAAAACCGGTCCTGGTCCACAGAATTTCCAGATTCTGGTTCACCGTTCTAACCGGTCCCGATCCGATCATGGACCGGAGCACACCCCAACAAGTTATTACTATTTACTAATGCTTATAAGTGGTTATTCATATATGCATTAATCCAACCTAACTGTTTAGCTTATCAAGAATCCATGCCACGCTATTATATAATGATGGGAGTGTACATATAAGATTTTGTTAAGCATATTAATGAAATTCTATATGTTTCCATACTAATGTACTTTAGAGCCAGATCATGTAATTGAAATTCTTTTATAAGAAGAAATTGGTCGATCTTGCAGGATTGAAAGTCATGTAACTTCCACCTGTCATCACCCCATATCTTCAACGAATTCTTATTTCTAGCTACCTTGCATTGTCGACAAAATATACACGATGCGATATGATGCTCCTATACTTCCTATTTATCAAAGTAGTGAAGTACGTACTAACCAATCTTATCTAATTTTTCATTCTATGGCCTGCCCCATTCTTTCTTTATTGCATTATCCTGCTGGTCCAAGCGACCAATCGATGAAGATATTTGATGATGTTCGGTCATGAGTCATGATTAATTTCTTTTATGTTTAGACTCAAGTGGCCGTCATGCTTGTGAAAGTTACATTTGCTTTATGAATTATGACTATTACTACATGTCCACATGCATACTTTATTTGGTTTTGTTGTATGAAAGTACTAGATACTTTTTTGAAACTATTCGAAATTGATGAGAAAATTACATGATGATGCGTTACTAACTTTTTTTTTTTTTTTTTTTTTCTGTTTAAGTTCATATGAGAACCACCCTTATGGTGAGAATCGTGATAACTCGCCATTTTCACTTTAGATTTTTCTTTCATTTAAGCTTTTTATCGTCATTTTACGTTTTTCTCATTAAATGAGCAAAAATATAAAATGAGCAAAAAAACATAAAATGAGCAAAAATATAAAATGAGCAAAAAAACATAAAATGAGCAAAAATTTGTAAAATGAGCAAAAACTTCTTAAATTGAGCTAAAGTTTTCTAAAATGAGCAAAAGTTTCTTAAAATGAGCAAAAATCATAAAATGAGCAAAAATACCGGTTTTCAGTATTCAGCTTAAGGCTAATTTTCAGTGGATCCTACCACTAGCTATTTGCTTATTTATTTTGTGATTGAGTCCACAACTCTATTTATTTTTTGATAATTTGTATAGTAAAAATGGACAAGATTGGTTATTCAGCCTACCACTAGCTATTTGCTTTGACAACGAGAAAATTTGCATTGATTGAAAAACGGAAGTAAAACCTAATACTAATACTACTAGCTATTTGCTTGATGAGAATAGTATCAATGATTCAGTGTGCGTGATGCTCTACAGTCTACATATTTGCTTGACTTCAAATATTTAATTTGCAAATTGCAACCCCTTATAGTACCACCACATTTATATACACACGACTGCACGAGCGCCAAGAAAAACTATTACAGATGCACTCTATTCTTTGCAATATTGTCTTTTCTGTATGTAGAAATTTGTATTATACTACATATGGAAACTGACTTAGAAAACTCAATATGGAAAGTTCTCATAATTACACGAGATCGATGGACAAGTTACATTTAAGTCTGCCAATTACATGTGAAAATTGTACTCTAGTAATACTGTTGTCATACAGTGGGTCAAAAAAAAAAGTCTTACCATATCATCACACACGATCTATATCGACCGGCCTAAATCATAGCCCTTAATTACATAGTCCTGACAATCACCGCCCTTAATTCTACCGTTAATCCTCCTCCATCTTTCCTTTCATCGAATCTTGACCAATTAGTTATGAGACCAAATAATTAAGTAAATAATCAGCTCTTGCTTCAATGATGTTCGTCTTCTTGTACACATTTTGGTTCCATATTAACAAGTGAAATATATAATGGAGCATGCAAATATATTTTATGGGACCAAACAATTGAAGTTTCTTTCCTATGTAGAGAAAGAATTTTTCTCTACAAGAAAGTACAAAGGTTAATTATGTACTACTACTAGTCTACTACTCAGAGAGTGAGGGATAGGCTCGAGTTGGTTGAAACTCCTCCGTTGCAGTAATCTCGTAATCGATTCTCATCCCCGCCCTTGTGGCTCATTCGCACCAAAAAAAAAAACTTGTCTACTACTCAAACTAATCAACTATGATTCTATAAAGGCACAAATTTTTCTGCTGACATGAAATTTTACTGATTTTATCTGTTTGAAACATTAGTCATTTGTGTTTTATGCAAATGAAATCCGACAATGGCTTAAATTCAAGATTGTTTCCAATTTTTATAACATTTTCGTTTCTAGAACTTTAGCTGTTAGCTAATCAAAGGGGAATAAAGTACTCCCTGTGTTGGATATCAATAATCAAACAAAAGTAATTTTAAAAGATATTACATACAACTTTCCTATTTTTTGTATATCTTTTCTTTACAAAAAAAAAGTCACTTCAACCCAGTAATTCAAGCAAATGCATTGTATATGGACCAAATTAGGTTAATCAGACTGGTTGCAGAATCATGAGACTGTATATTACTATTTCATTGATCCTGAACCAAGTTAAACAAAATTGATTAGGGAAAATATAATAAAAAAAAATGAGAAAGAGCTAATTTGGTGCTTGAAAAAACAGGGAAAGTTGGAAATATTAGTTCTTAAAAAGTTGGAGAATTACCTATATGTTGTTCAACAAAGCTCCAAAATTAGGACTTGATATGTGAATTTTCAATTGAGAAATATAATATCAAGAATTGAACATGATGAGGGTTTTCTTTATACCTGTAAAAAACGAAAACGCAAAGCAAATAATAGGTTATCTGAGATTACGAACCATAATTAAGATCAAATCACTCAATCTTAAGGAATTATTCAATAGGCGGCTAATTATTAATTAACAACTTATTTCAGTAGAATTCTAATTAATTTACTTACTATCAGAAGTTTGCATGTGCAACGTAAACAAACAAGGCCTATAGCTAGAAATTATGTATGAGCAAACTATATTATATACTACCTCCGTTTTCTATTATTTGCAACGATTAGACATTTTCCCTCTCTACTTTATGTCAAATTGTTGCAAATAATAAAAAACGGAGGTACGTAGTATATAATCACAATATATATGAATTTGTGACAAAAAAAAAAAGAGGGTTTCAGGAGAGATGATGACAGAAGATAAAGAGCACAAAGGAAATGAAATGCAAAGTTTCATGGCATTTCACCCATCTGTGCTCTCTATCTTCTGTCAGCAGTTTCACATTCACCCCTTAGAAAAAATTACCATAAAAATGGAAAAATTAAAGACTTGTCTTGATTAAATAAAATCATATAAAAAATATTTAACTATTTTAAGAATTGAACTAAATTTTTTTTAAAAAAAAAGAGGGGCTGAAGGTGGTGACAGAAGATAGAGAGCACAAAGGAGTGAAATGCAGCATATCCTATCTGCATATCATCCTCAGTGCTCTCTATCTTCTGTCAGCTTCCATCCACCACTGCCTCCTCTTTCGATCGACGAATTCGAAGAAGAAAAAAGAAATAGAAATTCAAAGAAGCTGATATAAGCTTTCTTTCCTTTGAGTTTATTGTTTGTGGAGATTTCTGTGAGGGAGTAAGAAGTACTATTTTTGAAACCTATTTATAAGGGTGGAGGGCTATTGTATCTTTTTCTAGCTTAAGCTTTTAGATGATTATAAAATGTGTAAGCTTTTTTAAATTAATAAATAAGTAAGAAGAAAATAAATGAAAAAGGAGGGATATATATGCTCATAATATATTCTCATTGCAAGGAAAATATTTAATTTGTTATAATAAGAGAATATGCAAATGATTCATTTACCCTAAATGCAATGCTTTCTTACGAAATCCTACTTTTGGTAGATATACATGCTTAGGGTTAGTAAAATAATTTCACTGCTATTTTGGGAAGTTCTTATTTTTGTTTTTTTATATTTAACTTTGAGCATGAAATGGAATAGTAAACCTATACTATGCTGAGTATCATAAAAGATAACGCAGAGAATCCTACTATATATATCTTTTTATTATTATTTATCTCTCAATTCTCAAATTCATGAAATGTCAAAGTCTTTCCATGCAAGTAAATTAATTAAGTTCAACGTATTTGTGTCTTCAATCTTCATATAAAGCAATCTCTGATTGATTAAGTCTAATTAAATCAGAAGTTTCTATTTATATATGTTATGGATTTGTGTAAGTATAGCAAACAAATCTACACTTTATTTTGCAATAAGGTTGCATGTAAACCATTTCTAGCTACTCCATCACAATATTTTCAATCCAACTCTGCAACTCTTAGACTAATAAGTACTCCATGAGATAAAATGAGAACTAATTATGATAGAGTGAAATCTAAGTTGCATGAAACCAGATACAGATTCGAAACTTCCATGAGATAAAATGAGAGTGTCGAGACGATATATATTAACTTTAGTATATGTGAAAAGTTAATTTGATAGTATTTGATTCATGTCTTATTTAAATTGCACCTTCTTTGGCCATCACAAAAAAAAAATTGCACCTTTTTTCATAAGTGTCCATACGACCTAATGAGACGAGATGAACATACAATTTCTTGTCTAATTCAGTTTTATTTTATCAATTTCCCATAACTTAGAACAAGTTGATGATAATATCATATAGGGAGCTTGTCCTTGATGTTTCGGTGTTGAAACAATGGCGGACACAGAGATGTCCGTCAATAATTTAGGGGGGCGTCCGAGATTAGAAATCTGCAAGGAAGACAAACGTAAACTACCCTCGGGGGGGATGCGAGGAAACCCCCTCCGACGCTCAAGTCAGTAAGTGCCCAATAAGGATTTTGAGAGAGAGAGAGAGAGAGAGAGAGAGAGAGAGAGAGATATAAAGAGAGAAAGTTAGGCTTAGAATGTGAGAGAATGTACCTGCAGAATAGTACCCTTTGGCTATTTATAGTAGTACTATTCATCTGGCAGGATGCGTAATCCTTTGACACGTGTACGACTATGGTGAGTCTGGTCAGAGGGAAGATTCCCTTGTTTTGTCCTTTAGTGTGGCCGCGAACACCGTCTCGGCCTGCTTATCAGGAATGGCTTGGACGCTCTTTGTGAGGTCGCGTCTCTAGTTGCCCATGTCGGCCATACAAAATCTGTCCGACACTAGGCTTAGATATACCCATACAACTAGACCCCCCAGCATGATTGGGGGTTGTGACCGGCATTGATGTTGCATTGTGGACACGAGTGAACTTGTGCCTGCTGGAAGCAATTTTTGCGTTGCCACGTGTTGCCCTGGGGAGAACTTCGAATTTTCAAAAAAGTGTAATCATTACTTTTTCCTAGAATCCCACCCACTTTTATTTTTTATTTAGGGTTTGGCACTTGGCGCGCATCCAGCAGGGTAGTTGATGAGACTTCTAATCCTGGCCGCTGAATTTTGTCCTTATAAAGCCATTTTTCATTTTCTTTTTGTTTACTCTTCATCTTCAACCTTAAACTCTCTGGTTTGCACGGTTTCTTCAAGAACTTCAAACCTCCTTTTTCTTGCCAAAATCTTGCCTTTTTGTGACCAAATTTCCTTAAAAGTATTTCAGGTGACTCTTCGTTTCTTATTTCTGAGGAATTTTAATGTTTTCGCCTCTCTTCGTCTGGGTTTATTCGAGGGTTTCTCTTCAAAGTTTTCAACTTTCTGGTAAATTTGCTTTCTCCGGCGTTGTAGAACTTGAAGATTCTTCTGTTCGTGCTTTTGGGACACTTCACTGCGCTTTTTGGGAACCAGCGTGATTTTTTGGCCATTTTCCGTCGATCTTTCTCAGGTACCTTTTTCCAACTTCCCTTCAACTGTTTTTCGTTTCTTTCTTCTTGTAGAAACATGTCGGACTGCTCAGATAGCCAAAATACTTGTGATAAGCTTATGTCCGAAAGTGACCCTTCGTCTCCCTCTTCCCTTTCTTGTGAACATGGCTCGTCTACCTCCAGCCCTAGGGAAGGAAAAACACGCTTACTAGCTGACTTGCCCCTTACTGCTGATAGGGATAGGGAACTTAGATCTAAATTTCTTAATGACCGCTCTACCCCTGAGCAAGAGAATTTAACTTCCCAATATCTGTCCGCGAGGATGAGTGGTGATAGACAAACACTCCGAGAACTAAGACATCAAATTTTGGCTCGTCGTACTGTAAGAGATCCTCCTCCCGATCTTTGTTCCGGACTTGATGTTCCGCCTTTGAGGGAACATGCCTGGTTAGATAGTTTAGCGGACGCTGGAGTTGTAGTGGCGGATGACTTTTATGATCGTTTTGCCCATGAAACCGGCCCTTCTCACCCACCTGTTATTGATTTAGGTTCCGACAACGATTCGATTGCTACAATGGACGAGACTGAGGGTCCTTCTACTTCTGGTCGGGATGAAAATATTCGTCCAGCCGAGATAGTTTTGGGAGAAAGCTCCGACATGCCCCCTGATTCTCGGCCCGAGCCGATTCCTAACCGTGAGGATATTCAGCACTCTGGGATATGGCTGCCAGTAGATTATAGCAGCGGTCCGAGATCCACTGCTATCTGCAAATCTTGGCGACAATGCGCCATAGACCTTAATTATTGCGATGTTGCGGAGAAGTTGTATGCCTTCCCAACGGAGTATAAGTTGGTAATCCCAGACAAGGGAGCGAAAGTGACTGATTGCCCGGCAGGGCATGTGGCTGTTTATGCGCACCATTTTGAATTTGGGTTGCGCTTTCCTCTAGACTTAACCCTGGTGCGAATTTTGAAAGCTTTTAACGTCTGCCTGGCTCAGCTGACGCCCTTGGCCGTTAGGAACCTGATCGCTTATGTCTGGACTTGCCGCTATTTAGGGTTTCCTGAGACGCTCAACCTTTTTCGTCGCCTTCATTGGCTGCGACGCAATGGCTCCACTGAGAAAGGATGGTGGAGTTTGATGACGGCCAAGAATAAACTTACCGTCTACCCCAAGTTGACCGGGTTGAAGGGTTGGCAACCCGCTTTTTATTGGGTTAAAGTACCGGGTAATTTCCCTATTCGCCGTCACTTTACCAAGCCGGTTACTCGGATGGAAGACGTCCCTTCATATGGTTTATCGGCGTCCGAGCAAGAGGCCTTTAATTATTTTGAATCTGAGGTTGTGACGGTCACTATTGTTGGTGAAGATACCGAGGGAAGGATCCCTTGCCGTTGGCTTCCCCATGCAAAGTACATACTGGGGAATGAACCCTTGTCGGCTTTATTTCTCTGCCGGACCCACCCAAGAGGGTTTGCCTCTTATTCTCACGGTCCGCCGTGGGACTTGTACCCCTTCTTTTTGTTAATTAAAATGATATTAATCCTTCTGCTTTGCTATTGCAAGTCCTCTCAGTTTAGATCTTGAAGAGTTGGGACTCAACGAAGATTCGACGCCAATGTCTCGAACTCCTGACGAGCCTATCTTTGATTATGACACTGTTCACGGCCTCACTGGAGGTCTCAGAGGTGCAGATCGTGGCCGTGGGGGTCGCCAATCCGGTCGGGCAGGTGTTCGTCGTGCCGGCCGCACATCTGGGCGTGCTCCCGGCAGATCTGCCGGACGTGGGGATCAGGAATCTCCTCGTCCTGCCGTTCAAGTTCCTGTCCGTCGCGGCGGAGGTGGCGTAACTGTGGGTCAGAGGCGGCCCCGTGAGTCCTCCGATAATAGTCCCAGCAAAAGACAGGCCCTAGATGTTGCTGCTTCTGAAACTCAGCAACCGGAGACTGGCATTACCATCCCGGACCTGAGTCCAGTCCGGGAAGCATCTGCTACCAGGGTTTCTCCTGAGAATGCTGCCATTGACAGCATTGGGACGGCATTGGGGTCTGGCTCTTCCATGCGCCAAAAAATTTATGATCTCCTTAGCTCCCCTAGCTTCTTGACAAATCTTGGGCCGAGAATTTTTTCTCGGATCCATGAGTGGATTGAGCACAAGGAGATAACTCTTAGTGCTGCTGTGAAAGCTGCATTTTTTCGTCCCCCTTCTGTTCCTGGGAAAATTTACCAGCCCAATTGGGACGTGAGGGAGGATGAATCCTTGTATGCTGACATTCCAGCTAATGGCGGTACTCTTGGGTATCGTCTCCTGAAGGGCCTTCAACTGCCAATTGACTGCCCTGCCGACAAGCTGGAAGCGCCGGCAGCCCAACTTGCTCATGACTTGGCCGTGGTAAGCGACCGATATACTTTGTCAGTCACATCTTAAACGGCCCGGAAAGCCGCTATCAACTGGTTGAGAAGATGGCGTTGGCCGTGATAATTGCCGCTAGAAAGCTCAGGCCATATTTCGATTGTCATCCCATTCTCACCCCAACTTCAACTGGGAGGAGATGGAGACCGCTTTTGCAGGGGGTGTTCACATGCGTCCTCTTGAAGATGAGCCCTTCATCTGTGAGGAGCATGTTATTGCTAACGTTCTTCCCGTCGCTCAGGACGAAGAGGCGCCTCTCCCTTGATGTTTTTGGCGGTCATCTCCGGGGCTCTTCGTTGATTCTAATAGCTATTAGATTTTTTGTTCTTCCAATATTTTGTAAACGTTGAATTCGGCCCAATATGGCATGTACCTTTGATAAGCTTTACAATTACAATTACTGCTATGAATTTTTGATGCCTTTTTTGGTGGCTGCCCACATTTTTGCTTGTAGTTGGCCGTCATGCCAGTAATTAGTAATGAAGCTTGATTTTTGTGAGAATTTGTTCTCTTCTATTTTTACTTTGTATCGAAGTAGCATTGCTTTATGGATGTTTTCATATTTGCCGTATTACCGATTTTCGTACTTGGACCAGATTACATGGTCAATTTCGTACTTAGACCTCGTTATATGGCCGTTTTTGTACTTGGACCTGTTATATGGCCGTTTTTGTACTTGGACCTGTTATATGGCCGGTTTTTTTTGTATTTGGCCTGTTATGTGGCCGTTTTCATCTTTGACCTGTCATATGGTCGTTTTTGCGCATGGCCTGTTATGTGGCCGTTTTCATTTTTGACCTGTCATATGGTCGTTTTTGTACTTGGCCTGTTATGTGGCCGTTTTCATTTTTGACCTGTCATATGGTCGTTGTGGATTAATGGAACGTGGCGTACATAAGATAAGCATAGTCAAACAATTTATGGAATGCTCTCGGGCAGTTATATTATTAAAACGAGAAAGTAATGGCCCTTGGCCTTTTACATGAGATATCTACACATAGTACTTTTTTAAAACACTTGTGTTCCAGCAATTCTTTAGTTCAATGCCATCCATTGTTTTCAGCACAAAGGAGCCGGAACCAATTTCCTTAGATATTTGATATGGTCCTTCCCAGTTAGCTGTTAACTTTCCTTCAACGTGAGCTTTTCCGGTGGCTGCCGTCCTTCGTAGTACTAGATCCCCTTTTGCTAATGGCCTTTCAAGAACTCTCTTGTTGTAAGCTTTACTGATACGATCTTTGTATGCAGCAGCTTTGAGTTCCGCTATCAACCTTGTTTATGCTAGAAAATCTAGATTTTCTCTTAAGGCTTGATCATTGTTCTCTAAATCTTTGTATTTGATCCGGTAGGACGGTAAACCCACCTCTACTGGCAAGACTGCTTTTGTTCCAAAAGCTAGCTTGAATGGACTCTCTCCCGTTGCCTCCTTTTTCGTTGTTCTATTGGCCCATAATACTGCTGGAATCATATCGGCCCAAGCTCCCTTGAGTTCATCCAACTTTTTCTTCAGGGCTGCGAGAATCTGTTTGTTTGCGGCCTCAGCTTGCCCATTGCTCTGTGGGTGACATACGGCTGAAAATGCGAATTTTACCCTAAATTCGGACAGAAAATTTTTGATTGGTCGGCAGTCAAATTGCGCGCCATGATCAAAGACTATTGCAGCCGGTATACCAAACCTTGTCATTATGTTTTGCCAAATGAACTTTTTGACTTGATTTGACTTTATCTTTCTTTGTCGGCCTCGCTTCGATCCATTTTGTGAAATAGTCGATACCAACAATCAAGAATCTACGGCCCAGGCAGTGGGTCGCCGTAAAAGGTCCGAGGATATCCAAACCCCACTTTGCGCAAATGGTATCGGACATATTATAGGCCGGAGGTCGTTCGCGAGCCTATTGATGATGGGAGCAAATTTTTGACATTTGTCGCACTTCTTGACATAACTTTGCGCGTCCGCCAACATGCTCGGCCCGATAATCCAGGCTCTCAATGCTTTTAATGCTAATGCTTTGCCTCCAATGTGATTTCCACAAATTCCCTCGTGTATTTCTTCCAAAATCTTTTCGGATTCCCATGCCGTTGCACATTTTAACAAATGGTAAGCTAAACGATTTCTTGTATAGCTCATTCGGTAAATGACATACCAACTTGCCTGCCTTTTCAACTTCCTGGCTTCCATTGCATTCGAAGGGAGTGAGCCTGTGAGTTTATAAGCCACTATTTCACTAAACCATTCGCCTTGCTGATTGACAGTATTTACAATCACAGTTTTTTCGGTGATACTTTTCTCTCTCAAAACCTCCACCATAACAGATCTTTTGACGTTCAAAGAATCAGAGCTTGCCAGCTTGGAGAGTGCGTCCGCTTTAGTGTTGTCGGCCCTTGGAATGGCTTGAACGTCAAAGTGAGTCAACTGGGCTATCAATTCCTTGGCCTTCTCCACATATTTTTGCATATTTGCTTCTCGGGCCTCAAACTCTCCTTTTAACTGGCCATTAACTAGCTGCGAGTCCGTTTTCAAAGAGACACTTTTGGCCCCAGCAGATACGCACATCCTCAGTCCCGCGATTGCGGCCTCGTACTCTGCCTCATTGTTTGAAGTTGGGAAAGTGAACTTGATGGCGTATTCAAAAATATTTCCCTCCAGGGTCGGTCATTACAATGCTCGGCCCCGAGCCACTTGCTGCTGACGAGCCATCAACTTCTAACACCCAAGTGCTTTCTTCCACCTGCTCTTCTTCGTAAGATGCCTCCACGATAAAATCCGCCAATGCCTGGGCTTTTATCGCGGTCCTAGGTTTGTACTGGATATCATACTCGGACAACTCAACTGCCCATTTCAAAAGACGTCCCGAGTTGTCCATCCTCTCGTAAAGCTTTCTCCACGGTTGATTAGTTAGGACTTGAATGGGATGACAATCGAAATATGGCTCGACTTTCTAGCGGCAATTATCACGGCCAACGCCATCTTCTCAACCGGTTGATAGCGGCTTTCCGGCCGTTCAAGATGTGACCGACAAAGTATATCGGTCACGCCTTTTTTCCTTTTCAACCAATAGAACAGCCGCGACGGTTTTTGGAGAGGCCGAGATATATAATTGTAGTGTATCCCCCGTTTCTGGTCTGGTGATGGTGGGTAGGGTCTTCAGATGCTCCTTGACCGCGATGAAAGCTTGGCTTTGCTCCTCGCCCCACTCAAATTTCTTGTTTCCTCTCAATAGTGCGAAGAAGGGCAAGGCCTTGTCGGCCGACTTGGAGATGAAACGAGTTAACGCAGCCCATTCTTCCAGGTTAACCTTTGTACATCTTTTATTCCTTTCGGCTCGGCAAATCCATAATAGCACGCACTTTGTCGGGTTAGCATCAATTCCCCTCTTGCGACCATAAACCCCGAGAAATTTTCTCGCTCTCACCCCAAATACACATTTTTTTGGGTTGAGTTTCATCTTGTATCTTCTCGAGTATTGAAGGTCTCTTTTAAATCATCAATGTGCCCGCGGTCTGTTTTGCTCTTGACGATTGAATCGTCCACATAAACTTCGATGTTCCTTCCCTTCTGTTCGGCAAATACCTTGTCGACCAATTTCTGGGTACGTGGCTCCCGCGTTTCTCGGGCCGAAAGGCATTGCTTTATAATTAAACACTCCACACTCTGTGATGAAAGCTGCTTTCTTCCTATCATCTTCCAGAAGACTAATCTGGTGGTAACCTGAAAACGCGTCCATGAAGCTCAAAAGCGCATGTCCGCTAATAGAATCTACCAAACTGGTCTATTCTTGGCAAAGGATAACGATCTTTTGGACATGCTCTATTAAGATCTCGTGAAATCAACACACATCCGCCATTGACCATTCGCTTTTTTCACCATAACGACGTTTGCTAGCCACTCTGGGTAATCACAGAATTACATAAAGTCAGCCGCTAATAACTTATTAACTTCTTCTCGACGGCCTTGTTCTTTTCTATTGAAAAATTCCTTTTCTTCTCGCTGATCGGGCGAACCGAGTTGTCGACATTCGACGATGGACCATCACGGTCGGGTCTATTCCGGCATCTCATCCGCCGAGAACGCGAATACATCGGCGTTTTCTCGAAGGAGAGTCACCAGTTGATCCCGACCTCTGGATCCATGTCCGTTCCAGCCCACGGTCCTTTCCGGATCATCCGCCAACATTTCTAACTTGGACTCTCCATCAAGGCTTAGGCCTTGGCAAATCTTCTGGTCGAGCTTCTAGCTCCTCCATGGTTACCTCCATAGCATTTTCATTCTTTTTCTCAGATGGTTCTTCTGTCACGGCCTTTTTCTTAGCTCTCTTTTCCTTTCTTGATGGCGGACATGATTCTTCAACAGAAACCTTCTTCCTGCAATTGTTTGGGGCCGTTAAATAACATGACTTTGATGTTTCTTGATTTCCCTCTTATCCCTTCTTGTCGTACCCGAATTGGATACATACAAGCATGGTTAAATGATAAGTAGATACCACTCCCCGAATATCATGGATTAGTGGTCTTCCTATGATTGCATTGTATGCTCCCGGAACGTCTACTACCAGGAATTCGGCCATCACATCTCTGGCTTCACTGTTCTCGCCAATCCTGACCGGCAACTTTATAATCCCTTCTGGTATCGCTGATGCTCCAGTGAATCCAATCACTGGGTACCGAACAGGCTGTAAGTGCTCCCGGCCTATCATTAATTTTTCGAAAGTAGACGAGAATGAATATTAGCGGAACTTCCTCCATCCACCAAAATTCTATGAATCAAACAAGTTTGCAACTTTTTAAGGTGACCACCAAGTGGGTCATCATGAGGGTAAATCACGTGCTTTGCATCTTCTAATGAGAATGACATGGCTGGCATGGCTGGTGGCTTTCTCCATTGGCAACTCTCATTAAAGTTCACTTGATGTCGGAACTCCTTTAAACTGGCTTTCGCCCCACTGACACTTCCGCCATGGATTGGACCGCCACTAATCACATGAATCTCTCCTATCCGAGATTGAACATTTCGATCTCCGGGTTTCATCAAATCGCCCCGCTTGTCCGAGCTTTATATTGGGTGAAGTACCCTCTCGCGGATAAGATCCTCCAAATTATCCTTGAGGTGCCGACAGTCTTCAGTTATATGGCCGTGATCTCCATGAAAATCACACCACTTAGTCTTATCCGGTTTTTATGAAACATCTTCTTTGGTCTCGCCATTTGTCACTTTCCTTGTTCATGGTGAATATTTGTGTTCGGGAAGTAGTGAGCCGAGTATACGCATCAAATCTATCTTTGCGTTCACTTTTTTCCCGCCATCCCGCTCTCGGTCATTTCCTTTTTTGACCATATTAGATTCTCTTCTTTCATCCCGACCACGCTCAACTTCGCGACCTTTATCTTTCCGTGACTTATCCTCTTTCTTCTTGTCGGGCTCCCGATGCTGGCTGCTAGCTGCCTTGTCAAATTCTTCTCCTCTTATGAAATCGTTTGCTTTGCCAAGCACTGGTCCTAACGACGTGAAAGATTTTCGGCCGAGATAACTCCTGAAGCAGTTCCTTCTCTTAATCCTGACATCAAAGCTAAGACCGCTACATCCTGCTGCAGCCTGGGAATAGATACGGCCTCTACATTGAAGCGCCCAATGTAATCCCGGAGAGATTCGGTTTCCCCTTGCCTGATTGACAATAATTCCCCAATAGTGCGCTCACGGCGCCGGTTGCTTACAAAGTGAGTACTGAACATAGATGAGAGTTGAGAGAAACTGGACACATTACCAGGTTTGAGACTCTTAAACCAAGTTTGAGCTATGCCAGTAAGAGTGGACGGGAAAACCTTGCACCAGATAGCGTCTATTTGCGTGTACAAATACATGTGTCCTTCATAGGCCGCGACATGATCGTCGGGATCTGAACTACCGTCAAATTTGCATGACGGCATTTTGATTCTCGGCATTGGGTAATTAAGAACCTCCGGAACAAATGGGGAGAGTTTTGGCTTGATTAACAGATGTCCGCCAACCGAATAGTTACTAGCACCATGTGTGCTGTACTCTCGGTGCGAGCGACTTTGGTTCTCGTCTTCTGAATTATCAAGCTCTTCTGTTTCCATCTCTTCATGCTCGGGATCCTCCAGTTGTCTTTCCAACTGTCGGCCCTCTTGAGTGAAAGAACACATTCTTCTTACTGGCGTACCATCAGCATTTCTTCCCCCTAATGGTGGCAATCGTTTACGGGGTGCTCTAGCATTGGGGGTTGGAGTATTACCATCAGGTTGAGGTGTGCCTGCTAGCATCTGGATGAAGGATGCTACTGTCTTCAACTGTTCCGGGGAGAATTGACTCGGGTGAGCGCATTGATTGGAACTTCATTTGGATTAACCCGAGATACATTGTTCTCGGGAGTTCTTTGTTCGGTGTTGTTCTCGGGCACCCTTGTATTGAACCGAGGTGCACCCAATGGTCCGGTAATGGTCGGGCCGAGTAGATCTCTCGCCCGATCTCAAACCCGAGTGGACCACGACTTGCATTGCTCGTCTTATCCATGATTGCCTTCACAAAGATGGGAGGCCCCTCCTTCTAGCGCCAAGTTGTTTCGGTGTTGAAACGATGGCGGACACAGAGATGTCCGTCAATAATTTAGGGGGGCATCCGAGATTAGAAATCTGCAAGGAAGACAAACGTAAACTACCCTCGGGGGGGATGCGAGGAAACCCCTCCGACGCTCAAGTCGAAAGGTGCCCAATAAGGATTTTTAGAGAGAGAGATATATATATAGAGAGAGAAAGTTAGGCTAGAATGTGAGAGAATGTAACGAGAATAGTACAAGACTTTTGGCTATTTATAGTAGATCTTATTCATCCGCGCGAGATGCGTAATCCTTTTGACACGCGTACGACTACATGGTGAGTCCGGTCGAGAGGGAAGATTCCCTTGTTTTGTCCTTTAGTGTGGCCGCGAACACCGTCTCGGCCTGCTTATCAGGAATGGCTTGGACGCTCTTTGTGAGGTCACGTCTCTAGTTGCCCATGTCGGCCATACAAAATCTGTCCGACACTAGGCTTAGATATACCCATACACTTGATTCAAATTAATAATCATTTATGTCCTTAGTATAATTGAATATGTCGCTAACCTATTGATGTTATATTTAGTAGGATATGATTTTTTTTATTGTATTATTCGTATGCAATACACCCATTATATTGTATGATCAAAGTCGAAAGACAAACAGCCAAACATAACATGGCTCAGTTGTAGGTCTATATCTAATTTCTGCTTTTGCGATAGGAGAATATATTGGTGTTTTGTGCAAGTATTTAATGAATTGGTTATATTAGTGGAAATTGAAAACATAAAAGCCAAAGAGCAAGGATACGTCCCAGTCTTTGATAGCGGCTGGTAAACCTTGTCCCCATCAAACGTGCAATTGCAATTTGCAAGATATGAATGATAGATGGCCACTATTTTTTAAGGCAATTCTTGCTTCACTAATTTGCATCATACTTTAATTTAGAGTCTAGACTGATCAAGAATTCTCTACCTATAGTCACCAATTTCTTTCGAAGATATAGTAATATATTCTCTAGCTAATAAGATAAATGAATTATTTTATTTTATTTTATTTTTAGGTCTTGGTTATGCCTTAGTTCTTTGACAAGTTGCAATTTGGATCATTTGAGACATATATATCATAGAAGATTCATTAGTCTAATGATACCAGTGCCCATCTCTCAGGTTGGAGACTAGGGGTCGAATATGGAGAGGGAGGGAGGGAGTTTGGGGTAAGGGAAAAGGGGGATTATCTTTAGAATTTTGAGATCATAGACTATAGAGTATATATGTCCATGTATTTCATGTGTATTTATCGAATATCATATTAATTCCCTTACTTAATTAAGTTAGAAATGTAAGAAGGTGATAGATTAAAAAAGGGAAATTTTTTGTATAAGACCATATCGTACTAATAATGAGGGAGAGGTGATAGCTCAATGGAGTACCATCCCGAATTTCAGGGCATTGCCCAGGGTTCGAATCCTCATTCCAACAATATGTTGGGGCATTTACTTCCTGCTATTTAGCAGCTTTGCCTGCTCATACAAGTTGGTGTGCGTAGTAGTAGAAGTTAGCGTGGGTTGGTCTTCGGACCAATGATCTTTCCTAATAAAAAAAAAAGATCGCACTAATAACGAAATTGGGGTGATTGTTACTCATTCTTTTGAAGGGCAGCTGTTTTTGTGAATCTTCTCTCCTTTGCTACAAACAGACAACTAGTATAACTAGAGTTCTCCAAGTAAAATTGACATATTATATCAGTAATAACACCATATACAAAGCCCTAATCTTAACATTGATTTGGCTTACAAGTGTAAGGCTAATCCAATGCGGCCTAACCATGCGTCTGGTGCATGGGGTTCTACAAGCAAATCTTCACAGTGCTCACACCCATGAGTCATGACCCAACCCTATAAAATATCATATATATGTGTGAGCTGTTTGTTTGAGTATACATGAAGGGCTGGCAATAGGCAAGAGAGAGCTAGGATGTGGACAATTTTTGTCTATTTTTTCAGATTGCAAGAAAGTCATTGATCGAGATGTCAACTCAATAAGATCTAACTTGTGCCATTTTATATAAAGTGAGAAATGATTGTAGAGATCTTTGTTGTGCCTAACAGTAGGAAGTGAAGTTCATCTTGTTTAGATGAGACTTATATCAACTTGCACATGCAAGGCCCAAGAACTTTAAGAGCTTGAATCTAATCTATGCAAGAATAAACCTAGCTAATTAAGATGATTTCCCAAGCTAGTTAATTAGTAAGGACATTTATAAGTCGAATTGTGTATTATCATGTCATTTTTATACTTTTATTGAGGTTTTCCTTCTAGATGAAAAAAAATTCTAATCAAATGCATTTGAACTCAAGAATTAGAAAAGCATCCACAATCACCGAATCAGTTAAATTAATTGGCATCCCTCTGTCCGATCTAATCTCGATAAAGAACAACTTTTCTAAAAAAAAAAGGTAGAAAGATCTAGAGAGAAGAAAAGAAAATTGAATGTCACCATTTAGAATTTGTTGCAAGTTGGGACATAAAGCACAAGAGAAGATGGAGAAAGTTGAAGAAACCCTATTCACAAGACCCTTATCTTACATATCTTTCCATGTTATCACCTGCCCCATTTGTCTTCCTTTTCTTGCTTTTTATTTAATTTTGTTGGTGAAAACGAAGATATGGCCGAGCAAAATAAGAAAGTCGGTCGTGATCAACTAATGAAAAACTTCCAGCTGTCATCACCCCATACCATCATCAACTCTTATTCAATTCTATGCACCTTTGCTTATTCAAGTAGGGATCCATATCATTATTGAAGTTTCCACAATCTTGATGTGATTATTCGATATTAATGACTCTCAAGCGTTGTATGCATGTTTTATTGCATGTCTTTTCCAATCTGAGGAGATATACCTTATCATCTAACTGTACGTTTTTCGATCTTGCCTAATTCGTCCATGCAAACACTAATTAGCCGATAATCAACGCTTCTATAAACAAAATTAAAGGTTACACATTAATCAATCACCAAAATAATCTAGGTAGCCGCTTCCCTTCTCTAGGTCATCTTAATTAGGCCGAAAAATAGACAAGATTTTGACCCTTTTTCTTTGTTTGATTGAGTTTTTATGTATTTGAGTTTCAATAAATGAGCACTTCATGATTGTAATTTGAATTTGATGTTGTTAGTTAGTTTCCCTTATATAATTAAATTGTGTTCGCTGGAGTTGTTTCTTAGTAGTCCAATACAATTATTTTGTTAATGGGGATATGTATGACGTCAAAAGAGGTTTCAATTCTTCATTTACAATCGGTTGAATCAGATGAAATAAACTTAAATACTACAATAAGTCGATAAAACCTTTGTGCAAGGTTGTATGAAGCATACATTGACATGAAAGAGGATATGATTTTTTTTTAGATCTAATCTGCAATAATTGTAGTTTTGCTAGAGGAAAGTTTTGATTTGATTTGCATATGTTACATTGTTAACTCTAACATAGATGTTGTATTAATTTCAAGTTTCACTAAAATAAATTAATTTTAATTTTAAACAAGTAAAAATTGTTATATTCCTAAAAATTTATTTCATAAAACAACTTGAAATTATGCTTTAAGGGAATCTAAGGGGAGCAATAGGCCGGGGGGAAGAAAATCAAATGATACGTCCAAAGATGAGGGATGAACTCAAAAACAAGTAAAAATTATTATATTCCTAAAAATTTATTTCATAAAACAACTTGAAATTATGCTTTAAGGGAATCTAAGGGGAGCAATAGGGGGGGAAGAGAATCCAATGATACGTCCAAAGATGAGGGATGAACTCAAACTCTTAGCAAAATTATGGTATTACTTTAAATGTCATCCATTCAATATTCACATTACGTGGTACCTGTTATTGCCAGCGATTTCTTTTTCCTATTCTTTTAGTGATAGACCTGTCTTTGTGGAGCTTGGACACTTGTACTGAGGTCCCATAACAACTTTGCTCACAAAAATCAAACTACAAAATTAGGGAAATTCCAACCAAAAGAAAGAATTAACTAGGGAAAATGATAAAAGAAAATCTCAGAAATAAAGTAAGCAAGAAAGGGTGGAAGAGGAGAAAGGAGGCAAAAGAGCCATTCCTGTTCCTTGATGAGTAGGGACCCAAAATTTTGGACTATCCCAAATTTGGTGGAGAGCGTATTATTCCTTTTTGGAATACCAAAATGCTTACAAGTTCGTCAAGAAGAAACCAACTGTAGGCCATAGTTTAGTTGATAAGAATCTCCGCTCAAAAATACTTTTAGTTTTCATTTCATTTCATGCAAAAGCATATAATATCTTCTACATGTCACAAAAGTAAGTAAGATATCTAAATGAAAAGAAAACACACCATTAATAATTGATCATAAGCATATTTCGCTTCATTGTAAGGCACTTTGCTGAATCATGAGTTTATCGGCAAATCAATGGTTTACATCTATGGAGTTGCCATTTGTATGTGACAGATGTAACATAAAAATTCTTAATGTTGGGTGTGAAATGATGGAATTTTTGTTGATCAGTAGGTTCACATTGTGATGTAATGTAATGTCATAAAATTTAGTAACAATATAACTGGAATATATATGGACACGATACACTGTACAATTTTATTGTAATGATTAGGAAAAAAAATTAGTAAAATTGAAAAAAAAAGTATTATTGTCAATCTTGATTTATTAGGTTTTTCCTTTGATAGAAGTCTCCTAAGTTTCCTTGTATACTTTGAAAAAGCAGAAATTATTGGGTATAACTGTTACACCACAACTTATGGTGTAACAACCTAAAACAACCACTTCTTCCCTCCCTATAGACGCGTAAGATCTTCTCCCCTCACTTTCTCGCTCCTCCTTCGCGATAGCTATCGGTGCTCTATGCCGCCGGTAGGGGTGTTTGTGAGCCTAACAGACTCGCAAACTATTCGATCTTGGTTCAAAATTTCTTGAGCCGAACATAGCATAGTTCGATTTAAAAAGTTTGTGAGCAAGCTCGAAATATGTTTTACCTATATTATTTTCCATATTATAAAAATAAAAAAAAAGTTACTACTTAATTTGCACATTACTTGTAAAAAACTTAAAGTAAGTAGGATCTAAACCTATTTATAGAATATTATGTAATATAATTTTTAACTCAAGTTGAGCTTTAAACTAGAAAATTTGACCTCGAAAAAGCTCGAGACTTGGCTCGAGTTCGAGTAAAAGTGTTACGAGCCGAGCAACCACATGCTCGGTCTCGATTCGGCTCATTATATTAACACCCCTAGCCGCCGGTGCTATGGTGGTTTTGTGCCCTTCGCTAGTGCCTCTGAGCTATTGTTGCTTTGTTCTTTCTCTCCTTGAGCAATTGTTGTCTTTGTTGTTGCATTTTTCTTTTCTCTCTCCTCTGCCTTGTCCTTGCAACTGCAGCAGGGTGCTACGGCCGCCGCGAGCTATTTTGTCGTCGGTGCCGCGGTAGTTCTGTGTGCTTCGCTAGTGCGTCAGAGCTATTGCTACTCCGTTCTCTCTCTCCTTCGAAGCTCCTTAGGCGTGTCGTTGCCACCATGGAGCAGCAAAGGTCAGGCGTCTTGTCGCCGTGTGGAGTATCAGAGGTCAGGCGTTGTCGCCGCCGCCGTGGAGCAGTAGAGGTGAAGTTGGTGAAGAAGGGGCAAGGCTGCCAATTATGAAGGAGGAGAGAGAAAATGTTTGGGGATTTAGTTGTGGAAACAGGAGAGAGATGGAGGATTTTAAAATTTCATATATCAAACTCAGAATGATATAAAACATACCAATAATGACATGAAATAAATTTAAAATGACATGAAACAGTTCCATAATATCATGGACCAAAACTCTAAATGATGTAAAACATATCAACAATGACATAAGACAGATCAATAATGATATAAAACAGTTCTAAAATAATACGAAATATATCAATAATGACATGAACATATAAAAAATGACCTGAAACAGTTCCAAAATGACATGAAAGAGTTATATAATGACATGAAACAATTCCAAAAAAATATGAAACACGTCAATAATGACATGACAAAGTTTTATAATGACATGAAATAGTTATATTAGTTTGCACGTGTAAGATTTTGTTATATACTCCCTCCGGTCTTTATTAGTTTACCCCTTTCTTTTGCACGGAGTTTTAGGAGGAATAGTATTGTGGGGCATACAAAGAGAGAAAAAAGATTAATTTATACTTAAAGTTGAATGTATGTGTGATGGAAAGTTAGTGGGCCAATTCCAAAAAATAAGAAAAAAAAGGGGGTAAACTAATAAGGGACACCCTTAAAAGGAATAGGGGTAAACTAATAAAGACCGGATGGAGTAATACATTATGGTGTAACATGTCCACCCAAGACGCATCAAAAAGTATCATGACTCAAAAGAATCATTTTTTTTTTTTTTTGATTAGGAAATTAAGTCAAAGCTTCAACTAACCCCTACTGCGCTACTTGCAGAGGAAACACCAACACATTTGGTAAGGCGCACGCCAAGATCTATGAAATACCCCAAAGATAACTTTGGGGCAGAAGACCTCGACCTCAAGGAGTCTTCTACCCACTTGAGCTAACTCCTATCCTTTGACTCAAAAGAATCATGATAGACATGTTATGATATTCAAATATGATATATGTTTAATTTATAAGGGAATTTCTTAGTAGAATGTCAAACATTAATTTTGTCATATGTCTTAAATTACCTTTATTTACTCTGTGAATCTCCTTTACTCCGATATATCTTATAACCTTACATTCTTTTAATGGTTTAAACAATCTGCGCTATTTACAGATGGAACCTCATTATAATACAACTTAGTGGAAAGATGAATATTTTAGTCAAAGAAGCTCCAACTTAATAAAATGTCAAAAAAAAGCTCCGACTTTAAATAATGGAGTTGACGTCTCCTTCCATAGCTTAGCCCGGGTTCTAGGCAATTCTAGAGTATTCCCGCCACAAGTTAATTCTAATATAGGAGACAAGTGTGTAACGGATTTAAGTGGGGATTTAAGTGGGCTCGAAATAGAATTACTATATTATAGTGGGTTACAACAATCAATTTTATAAGAAGATTTTCAAAAATCTCAAATTGTGTAAGGAAATTATATTTAAGTGGAGTCAACTGACCCCACTAAACACAATGTACATCCGCCTGTGTTTCTATTCTCACGAAATGCTAGGTGCATAACAACATCTAAAAAGACGAAACTACCCCCAGATTATCATAAATGTTCTTTTCATATATAACAACTAGCTATGAAGAGTTATTCATTATCATAGCATCTACAACTACGAGTATAAATTCTACTCTCTGAGTCATCACTCATTACATGTCTATGGGGAACATAAAATTCTTCCAAAACGAGAAAGTTATCTACGCAAGATCTTTGAGAGAGAATATATATGAAGAAATTAAATTTGGAGAAAGTACACTTCAGTGAAGTGATCTTATGGGCTATCCAATTTCAACTTTTTCTCCCCCTTCCCCTTTTGTCAAGCTACAAAAAGAAAATTCCCTATTCCTTCTCAATGTTCAGTTGCTTTGACTCTAATTAGAGCATATCCATAAAACTAATAATGATCATATTATATATGAGCATATTGCACAATATATGACGTTACTTTAATTTAATTTGCACTAAGCATATTATGGCATCCAAAAGTAGAAGCACAGATTACACTTTAGTTTAGATGGACATGTCGTTTCCAGCACTTCAAATTCGATCCATATATCTTTGATCACAGTATCACACATTTCAAGCTACTGAAAGATGGGAGAGCATAGGTTCTGTCAAATAAGAATATCTTAATTTCTTTAGAAATATAACTATTTGGTTTATAATGAACGTCGACATCTTAGATATGTAGTTATGTACTTTTTCGACATCTGAGATATGTAGTTATGTACTTCTTAATGATAGGTTGTGTTTGGTAACACTATATGAAAATGAGCTGTAATTTAAGAATGCACATAGTGAAATTGATGAGTTACCTTTTTTTTTATGGTAAGAAGAAAAAGGGAATTAGGAAACCCTCCGCACGAGGGGAATTCCTAATTCATCGTTTACAAGGATAGTATATTTTTTTTTTTTTGAAAGGTAACTAATATCATAAAGCAACATCAAGCTCCGCAAGGGTTAACACTCCTTGCGGGAAGTCATAAACAAAGAGTTGTTCCGTACCCACAACGGGAGGAATTCTTGCAACTAAGTGGGCTACAGAATTCCCACACCTTCTAATATGAATAACATTAAAAGAACGAAACAAAACACCTAAAGCACAAATATCATCTATTACAAGATCCAACGGAGAACGACCTGATTTCTTAGTTATAATAGCTTTCGACAGATTCAAGGCATCCACTTCAAGTTCCACATCTTCTGAGTATATAATTCTGAGTTATTACAATCATTAATAAAGAAGGAATCTTGGATTAAGTGGCCCACGTTGGCAATCCAGTCTGCAGCTTTGTTTGCTTCCCTGTAAACGTGCCGAATTGACCAAGTGTTGAACTACTGAAGTAGGTGCCTGATGTCTTGAATAATGTGAGCAATTTCCCATGGTGTTGACCAAATATCTTTGATTGCATTAATAACAAGGAGGTTGTCACCTTCAATGTGAAGATGCTGGACTTGATGTTGAATTGCTATAAGAATACCTTTGTGAAGGGTTGTGGCCTCTGCCACATAGACTTTGGCCTCACCAAGGTTGAAGGTCGCTACTGTATAAAGTTTACCAAGTGAGTTCCTAATGATGATACCCGCTGAGGCTGATGTTTGGCGCACTGAACCATCGAAGTTGAGTTTGAAGGTGTTATGTGGTGGTGGTTCCCAAGCAATAAGTTGAGTGTTAGTAGAGTGTTTGGGAGGTGAGTTGTTGATGTGGAAAGGTGTACCAGTATGGTGACAAGAATCGATCTGATTTCTGATAGACCATTCTGTGTAGTAGAACTTGGCTCTTTGCAGTATTCTGTGAACGTTAATCGCCTGATTTTGGAAGACGATGTCATTCCGTTCTTTCCAGATATGCCAAATAAGGAAAACGAGTTTATGAATTAGAGTTTTCTTTCCACGTAACTTTTCTAAATAGAGCAGAAGGGGAATATCGGGGAACTCTTTACTCATCCATTCCTTTACTGAGTCTAAAAGCCATAAATGTTGGATCATTGGGCATGTGCAGAACAGGTGATCAATTGTTTCTGAGGTTTGTTGGCATAAGGGGCAGAGGACAAGGGGTATGATTTGACGATGGTGAAGAATCTCCCGGACTCCAATGCTGTTGTGGCATATTTGCCAAAGGAATATAAGTAGCTTGGGTGGTAGGTCGAGTGACCAGAGCCAACTAAATTTCCATTTTTGTGATTTTGGTTGGATGTTATGGGCTAGCCAAGTGGCGGATTTGACCGAGAAGTTGCCAGTTGAGGAGGAGCCCCATATTGGAGTGTCTGGGAGTGGAGATGAAGGAAGCGGAATGCCTTTAACAATGTTAACAAAGTGAGCGGGAATGACACTACTGAGCTTATGTAAGTCCCACATTTGATTAGGTAATATGAATTCCTTTAGACGTAGATTAATATTAACTTGTTCTTTTGAGTAGTTAAGCATGTGGAGGAGGTTGTCGTTAGAGCACCAGTTATGTTCCCAAAAGAGAATATCATGGTCTTTACCAATTTTTCCATCTAATACCTTTGCGAATAAGATCCCGTTGTTGGAGTATTTTCCTCCAGATAGGGGAATCTGTTGGTTTAGGTTGGTATGATAAGAACGATGAATTATTTAGATATTTTTCTTTGATAAGCTATACCCAGAGACTATTTTTGTTGGAGATAATATTCCATCCTAATTTGGCTAAAAAAGCTCTATTTAAAGCCTGCGTTTTCCTGAGCCCCAGACCCCCTTGGGCCTTAGGTTGGCAAATCCTATCCCACGAGATAAGAGGAGTATCATTTTTTTTCCTTGTGTTGTTTCCAGAAGAAATTTTTATGTAGTTTGTCAATAGAGTGTGCTATATTGGTCAGAAGAAGGGACGAACTGCAGATATAGGCTGGCAGAGCTTCCAAATTTGATTGGATGAGGGTAACGTAACTCTGCCCGCTTTTGAAAGGAAGTTGGCTTCCCAATGGTTAATTCGTTGTTCAGTGTTTTGAATGATGCATTGAAAGTCTAATTTAGTGGGATGGAAGGAACTAAAATAGACTCCCAGATACCGACCCAAGGAAGAGTTGGGTGACATGTTAAATTGGGCAGCTAGGGAATTTTTCCTTTGGGTGTTAACTTGTTTAGAGAAAATAATAACCGATTTATGAAAATTGACTAATTGTCCTGATGTGTGACAAAATTCATCGATTAAGTTTTTTAAATTCCGACAGGCTGTGGTGGTAGCTTTGCAAAAGAGTAAGCTATCATTGGCGAATAGAAGTCCCGGTATTGTAGACGATCTAGGACAAACTTTGAAACCAATTCCAGACTTATGGTTGTTGCTTTCAATAGACAATCGTTTAATAAACACATACATACAGAGAATGAAGAGATATGGTGATAGGGGGTTCCCCTGTCTTAAGCCTCTTGATGGTTTAAACCATGGTGTAGTAGCACCATTTAACTTGATGGAATAAGAAACATTTGTAACGCACTCTTTTATCCAGTTTATCCATTGGAATGGAAACCCCAATTTGGATAAGCACTGCCAGAGGAATGGCCATTCGATCCTATCGTAAGCTTTTTCCATATCTAATTTAAGCGCACACCAACCAGTCTTATTTTGTGATTTTTGGAAAGTATTGAGTACTTCTTGTGCAATAGGAACATTATCATGTATTGAACGATCTTGGGTAAATGCATTTTGGAAAGGACTGATTTCTCGTTGGAGAATGGACCTTAAACGGTTAACCAAAATTTTGGAGATTGTTTTGTAAACAGTATTGATGAGACTAATAGGTCTGAAGTGGTTTGGACTTTCAGGGGCTGGGGTTTTTTGGATAAGTGCAATAATGGTGTGATTGAGCGAGGGGGGGAGCTTACCATGGTGGAAAAAACTTTGTATCGTAATACACACATCGTTACCGATATTTGGCCAGTAAGCTTGGTAAAATTTGCTTTCGTAGCCATCTGAGCCTGGTGCTTTATGAGGATTTATATCAAATATGGCGTTTTTTATTTCCTCAAAGGACACAGGAGTTAGTAAATCCGCCGAGTCATGTGGTGATACAATAGGATGAATATAGTTTAGATCTGCATAGAGATGCTCGTTAACTTGGGAAGTAAACCGATGTTTAAAGGACTCGAGTAGAATATTTTGCATACCTTCGTGAGATTCTTCCCACTAATTTAAGGTATTTTTTAGGCGAAAGATGGTAGTGGACGCCATAGTCTTGTTCATCTTATTGTGAAAAAATTTGGAGTTACGGTCACCTTGCGTAAGCCACGATCTTCGTGCCTCTCTCCCCCAATGGCGTTGGTTGAACAGTAGTAGTTTTTCGCGTTGCAGAATGAGTTGATTAATATGCTTAATAAGGATGATATTGAACGGTTGTATCCACAACTTTTGTTGTATTTCCTTAATTTTATCGTCATTGAGAATGAGTTTATTATTGGTATGACGATATTTTTCTGACGCCCAATGTTTAAGCTTAACTTTTATTTGTCGTAGACGATGTTGGACTCTATAAAATCTGGATCCCCTACAGGGTGAATTCCATTCATTTTTAACAATATGATGTGAGTCTTCATCTAGTGTCCAAAAATTTTGGAAGCGAAATGGCGAGGGGTGAATTGTGCGGTTCTCATTTGAAGAGAAAATTACTGGTGCGTGGTCTGAGACTGAGAAATGGCCATAATGTATAGTACATTGTCGAAAATCATTGACGAAAGTGTGATGGCAAATTGCTCTGTCTAGACGTTCGTAAATTGGAACGTTATTAAAATTGCACTTCCAAGAGAAAGCTTGTTGAAGACATGGAACATCAATACTATTAGTATTGGCAAGCAAATTAGGTAGTCTTGTTAGCTGGTTAACTGATAACGGACGACCTCCGCATTTGTCGTTAAGAGATAGCATTTCGTTGAAATCGCCAATTAAAGGCCAAGGCAGTGATAGTCTTTGTAGGTGATTATTAAGGCGTTGCCAAAACTGGTCTTTTTCACAAGTCTTGGCAGGGCAATAAATGCCTATGATTGAATATTTTCTATTGGTCGGTTTATAGCAAATGTCTAATTGTGCGAAACGGTCGTAAGTGTTGACATGGTTCACAATTATGTTTGAATGATTCCAGCAGACTTATAGTCCCCCACTATGGTTAATGGGGTCTATAGTTATTTTATTTTCAAAATGAAGAGCTTTTAAGATTCTGTTGCTATTGGTGGTATTAGTAAGCGTCTCAAGCACAAACATTACATCAGGTCGATGTTTATATTTAAGATATACTAATTCTGCTAGTGCTTGGGGTTTCTTTCCCCCCTGTATGTTCCAACAAAGGACTTTCATGATTTAATACATATAACAAAGGTACGTTGGACTAAATTCCTCAGAGTATGCATATGATTACCTTGGCTGCTTTGAGCGTGGGAGCATAAGGAATTTACAATGTGGATGCTTGAAATTAGCTGCAGCCATTCGCACAAATTTGCAGTGTTGGGACTCAAGCAGCAGGTGGTTAGTTCAATTATTTGCGATGGAAAAGAGATGTACTTCTGATTGAGAGGGGTCCTGACAAAGATGAACAAATAGTTAGGGGATAGAGAACCATCCCTATGCATTTGCAAGCTACAAAGAGCTCGATTCCATAAGGTTCTTTGAACCCATTCCATAGAAGAAATCCTGGATTTCTTAGTCATTAATGTGAAAATAAGTCGTCCCGTAAGAGTTGGACAAAGCATGCAGCTATCCAAGTGAGTGCACTGCAAGAAATTAAAGAAGAGATTAACTAGAGATGTGGATAAAGGAGGAGAGTTGCGGTAGGTTTGGGGCGGCCAGCATAAAACATAGTCCCATATCATGACATGAATCGACAAATGAAAAACGTGGGGGCGTCCCCTACTCAGCGACGCGCTGCACTTCATAGACCCGGGTGTAGTGATAAGTATGCAAGGGTTGCTAGGTCGTCGCCCGGAAGCGGCGCGCCATCCCGGCGCCCGGGGGTGGTGTCAAATATGCAAGGGTTCCCGCATCAGGGACGGGTGCGGGTAAAGAAGTTAGTCCAGGGTAGTGGTAGTGGTAGGGGTAGTAGGTTGCGCTTTGGAACATGGAACATTGGCTCTTTGACGGGAAGATCGGCGGAGGTGGTGGAGGTTATGAGGAGGCGAAAGATTCACATAATGTGCCTTCAAGAGACTAAGTGGGTTGGTGGAAAAGCAAGAGAACTAGCCCCGTGGGGTTATAAGCTTTGGTACTCCGGAAAGGATAAGTGTAGGAATGGAGTAGGCATCATTATTGATAAGGAATATATTGATGATGTGGTGGAAGTTTCGAGGAAGAGTGACCGCATTATGAGTATCAGGCTAGTATTAGGGAGTAATGCGGTGACTATCATAAGCGCATATGCGCCGCAAGTAGGATTGGAAGCATTTATTAAACAACAATTTTGGGAGGATTTGGAGGAGGTTGTGCAACGAGTGCCTATTAATGAAAAATTGATCATTGGTGGGGATCTTAACGGACATGTGGGCACTAGTCGAGTTGGCTTTGAGAGCATTCATGGAGGTTTTGGGTATGGGGAGAGAAATGAAGTGGAAGTGATATCTTGGATTTCGCATTAGCCTATGGTCTTAGTATTATGAACACTTGGTTTGAGAAAAGAGAATCTCACCTTGTGACGTATAGGAGTGGAAGTAACGCGAGTCGAATTGACCTCTTTTTAGTAAGGAATGGTTGGCGGAAGAGTTATACAAACCGCAAGGTGATACCGGGTGAGAGCGCGACCACCCAACATAGACTAGTCGTGCTTGATTTCGGGGTAGGGAGTCTTTAAGAAAGCGAAAACCCAATGTGGAGCCGCGAATCAAGTGGTGGAAGCTCCAAGGGGAGCACAAAGAGAACTTCTTAGCTAAGATGGCTAATAAAGATATTTGGGCTTGTAACACGGAAATGGATGTAGATTCGATTTGGACAAAGATAGAACTTGGTATAAAGGAAGTGGCGAAAGAGGCCCTTGGAGAATCTAAAGGAACTGTACCATCAAGTAAGGACACATCTTGGTGGAACGAGGAGGTGAGACAAGCGATAAAAAACAAACGAGAAAGTTATAAACTTTTGGGAAAAGATAGCAAGCGATGTGAACTATGAGAAGTACAAAGAGGCGAGAAAAGAAGCCAAGAAGGCAGTACGGGAAGCTAAAGCACAGGTAAACAAAGAGCTTTATGCAAGATTGGATACTGACTGAAGGTGAAAAAGACATTTATAGAATTGCGCGTATGAGGGACAAGAAGACAAGAGACATAAGAAAGGTAAAATGTGTCAAGGGTGTGGACCAAAGAGTGCTTGTGGAGGATGAAGAGATAAAGGATAGGTGGAGGTCGTACTTTGATACCTTGTTCAACGGTGATAAAGCACAAGACATCGGGGATGTACACATTCCGCCAAGTATGTTAAATCGAGAGTTTATGAGGAGGATTCAAAAGGGAGAAGTCGTTGCAAAGCATTAAAAAAGATGGGATTGAAGAAAGCTACGGGGCCGGATGGCATACCTATCGAAGTTTGGAGGTGTTTAGGGGGAGAGGAATCGAATGGCCGACAACATTCTTCAACATGATTTGGAGACACAACAAAATGCCATTAGAATGGAGGAAGAGTACTTTGATTCCTTTGTATAAGAACAAAGGCGATGTACAAGATTGTACCAACTACCGAGGAATCAAACTAATGAGTCATACGATGAAACTCGGGAAAGGGTGATTGAGCAAAGACTTAGGAAACATGTGAAGATATCGGAGAACCAATTTGGATTTATGCCCGGAAGATCGACTATAGAGGCCATCCACCTCTTAAGACAAACAATGGAACATTACCGTGATAGGAAGAAGGATCTACATATGGTTTTCATTGATTTGGAGAAGGCATATGATAGAGTACCAAGAGAAATACTTTGGTGGGCGTTGGCAAGGAAAGGTGTTCCACAAAAATATATAGATATCATCAAGGATATGTATGAGGGGGCAACTACGAGTGTGCGGACTACGGTGGGGAGGACAGTAAGAGTTTCCTATTACGATCGGAGTGCATCAAGGTTCCGCACTTAGTCCCTTTCTCTTTGCCCTAGTCATGGACGAACTAACGAGGTCAATTCAAGATGATATACCATGGTGTATGATGTTTGCGGATGATATTGTGTTGATTGATGAAACAAAGGAAGGTATTGAGAGAAAGTTGGAATTGTGGAGACATACATTAGAAGCCTAGGGTTTTAGATTGAGCGTAAGTAAGACGGAGTATATGGAGTGCAAGTTCGGTGGGGTTACAAGCAGCGAGGCGAGGGCGGTCACTTTGGATAGCAAAGTGGTTCAAGGATCGAACGTCTTCCGTTACCTAGGATCCATTCTCCAAAAGGATGGAGAACCTGGATGGAGACGTGGCTCATAGAATTAACGCGGGTTGGTTAAAGTGGAAAAGCGCCACCGGATTCCTTTGTGATTCCGGCATTCCCCAAAGCTTGAAGGGAAAGTTCTACCGTACGGCAATTAGGCTGCTTTTGTTATATGGCACCGAATGTTGGGCGGTGAAACAATGCCACGTCCATAAGATGAACGTGGCGGAGATGCGTATGTTGCGGTGGATGTGTGGCCACACAAGGAAAGACCGATTAAGAAATGAAGTGATCCGGGAAAAAGTTGGAGTTGCATCCATTGAAGAAAAGATGAGGGAGAATCGGTTAAGATGGTTTGGTCATGTGAAAAGGAGATCAGGTGATGCACCGGTGAGAAGAATTGAAGAGTGGAGGAGTAACCAAGTTGTAAGGGGTAGGGGAAGACCTAAGATGACTTGGATGAAGGTAATTGAAAGTGATATGAGGTTACTTGGGATTGAGGAGAGCATGACGTTGGATAGAAGTGAGTGGAGGGCAAGATCCATGTGGAGGAAGGGGGTGTGATTTCGCATTTATTTGTTTTTCTCAATTGTGTTGGTATTAAAACCTTTTGTTGAAAACCTCTTTTAAAACTTGTTGGTGTAAACCTTGCTTTAAAAAAAAAAAAAAACCTTTTTATCACTCTTGGCGATGCCATCTCCTTTGGTGACGGTTTCAGTTGACGATTCATGTTAGCCGACCCCAAATCACTTTGGGAATAAGGCTTAGTTGTTGTTGTTGTTGTTGTATTAACTAGAGATGTGATAGACCATCCATAACCCAACATAAAGTGAAGTATTTGCGTTAGAGAGTAATTTGCATTATCAAGATATAAAGGCAAAGTAGACTTATCCTGAGAATAATTAAGAATGGCAGTAAAGCAAAAACTTAGCAAAAGTAGTGCAGAGCAAATAATCATAGCAGAAAATAAAGCTTTCATTAATTTTAAAGAACTGAAACTGATTACAAGGAGACTGAAAATAAAACATAGAAATCAAAAGGAAAGGTTGAGGATGACAAAAGGTGTCACGATCTAATAAGCGCAGATTCTTAGGAAAGATTAACGTGACAACAGTTTTGAAGGTCCCAAAAGTCCTCAACCTAGGACAAACAAAGCAAAAGGTCCTTGATAATATCATTTGGAAGGGGGTGCAGGGGGAGGGGAGTCCTCAGATTCATCACGTTTGCGCCTTTTCTGAACATCTTTTGCGTTCTCTTCAGCAATAGAATTGGTGGAGTTGTTGAGAGTGGCCATGAAATCAGTCATATCAGCATCGAAATTGATGAGTTACCTATTATAACTTGAGGACTATCGATGACAAATTAGCACATAAGTGGAAGAGAGTCAATAGCTTATGTTTGAACTCTCTCATGTCCATACACTACAAAAAAATCACTCTATAGCGACGGACATAATCCGTCTCTAAATCGTCAAAATCCGTCGCTATATGTACTCAGAGACGGATTTAGAGACGGATTATGTCCGTTACTAAAGTCCTCGTCGCTAAACGAACTTAGAGACGGAATCCCAAATATCCGTTTCTAATTTAGCGACGGAATAATATCCGTTTCTAATTCCGTAGTAAAAACTTAGAGACGGATTTCAAAAATCCGTCTCTAAGTTTTGGAATGGTTTTTTTAAAATCACCTATTGTTAGTTGTTCGGTTCAACCCGGTCCCATTACCGGTTCACAATCTCACTCGGTTCGGAACCTCACTCTGGTCAACCCGGTCTGGCTTTGTAGGCAAGGCTCTTGGAAGCAGTGGAAATGGGTAAGGGGAATCCCCATTCTTAAGAACCGCAGTTGGTAGGAATCGAACCTGTAACCTCTAAGTCACAAGGAGAAACTCATACCAACTACACCAAGTACTACTTATTTACTTTTACGTGTGGAATTGATAATAATTGAAAGAAATATTAGAAACAGATCTTAAAAATCCGTCTCTAATTTAGAGACAAATTTGAATTTCCGTCTCTAATTTAGAGACGGATTTGAATTTCCGTCTCTAAAGTGCATTATAAAAAATATCTACTTGTCTAAATTAGAGACGGATTTTCAAATCCGTCTCTAATTTAGAGACGGAAATGAAAATCCATCTCTAATTTAGAGACGGATTTGAATTTTCGTCTTTAATTTAGAGACGGATTTGAAAGTGCATTTTAAAACATATCTACTTGACTAACTTAGGGACGGAATTTGAAAATCCGTCCCTAAATTAGAGACGGATTTTGTAAATCCGTCCCTAAATTAGAGACGGAATTTGAAAATCCGTCCCTAAATTAGAGACGGAATTTGAAAATCCGTCTATAATTTAGAGACGAAATTTTAAAAATCCGTCTCTAATTTAGAGACGGAATTTCAAAATCCGTCTCTAATTTAGATCTAAATTTTGACAAAGTCTGGAAAAATTGGTATAACACACCGGAAACGGATTTTATAATTCCGTCTCTAACTTAGGGTATGTGTATGTGTATGTGTGTGTGTATATATATATATATATATATATATGTATATATATATATATATATATGTATATATATATATATATATATATATATATATATATATATATATGTATATGTATATATGTATATATGTATGTATATATATGTATATATGTATGTATATATATGTATATGTATATATGTATATATGTATGTATATATATGTATATATGTATGTATATATGTATGTATATATGTATGTATGTATGTATATATGTATGTATGTATGTGTATATATGTATATGTATATATATATGTATGTATATGTATATATGTATGTATATGTATATATGTATGTATATGTATATATGTATATATGTATGTATATGTATATATGTATATATGTATGTATATGTATATATGTATATATGTATGTATATGTATATATGTATATATGTATGTATATGTATATATGTATATATGTATGTATATGTATATATGTATATATGTATATGTATATATGTATGTATATGTATATGTATATATGTATGTATATGTATATATGTATATATGTATATATGTATGTATATGTATATATGTATATATGTATATGTATGTATATGTATATATGTATGTATATGTATATATGAATATATGTGTATGTATATATGTATATATGTGTATGTATATATGTATATATGTGTATGTATATATGTATATATGTATGTATATGTATATATATGTGTATGTATATATGTATATATATATGTATGTATGTATACATACATATATATACAGACATATATACATACACATATATACACGTACATACATACATACATACATACATACATACATACATACATACATACATACATATGTATATGTATACATACATATACATATATATATATATATGTTAAGGTAAGATGAAGGGGACTCACTTGAGGGGGATAAGGGGAAATCCTCACATGAGTCCCATGTATGTATATATGTATGTGTGTGTATGAGAGAGAGAAGCGCTAAAAGCAAATAAAATAAGTATTATGAATATTGAACAACGTATAATTTTTGTCATAGATTTATTGTTAGGTACAAGTGTGAATGGTTATCCTAGCCTACGGTTTATAACCTAAGTGGACAACTTCTCCTATTACTCTATTGTTTCAAGATTAAACCTCATGTGGGCTTTTTTTCTCATACTAGTTGTTGTTCGACGCGCGTTGCGCGCCGAACCCCAAGAAAGTGACAATTAGTATGAATAGTTTTATGGCAATATAAGCGAAAATAATTTAAGGCATTTTAAAGTATCTGAACGGATAGGTTAGATAATAAGGCAATCGGATTTTAAATTGATAAAAGGTCCCACTCGATGTTAATTTAGCCAAAGAAGAAGGGTTTAACGGTACGATTAACGGACCGCAAAAAGTTACGGGTCAACGGCACGGGCACAACTATTATCTTTGAGTAAGTGGCTAACCAAAAATCCCAACTTGTTTGTCATCTATTTTATTATTGTGAAAAGTTGTCAACAATTATATGAATTCTAAGAGCGGTATAATCTATAGGACTTAGGAGTAATGTAAAGGTGGCAAATTCTTCATAATGTATTTTTTGTTCTGTGGTTGTAAGAATGAATGTAATGATTTCTTGCAAGGTATAATTGTAATGTAATCATTAAGAGGAAATTGTGCATATTAACTTTTCTTAAAACAAAGGGTACTATGTAATTTTTAATAGGAATAGGGAATTGCTCATAGTAACATTTTTTTTAAAAAAAAAAGTATTAAGGGGAAATTATGAGTACATTTTTTTTTGGTGTATAATATCTATCATGGCTTGTCAGTGGGATATTAAAAGTGGTATAAAGAGTTTAAAAGGGTAGGCCAAACTGAAGACAATAAATTGGCAAAGCCAAAAGAGAAATGAATTTGGGCGACTTTGACAGAAACAAAACGCATCGTTTGGTTTCTTATGGTTGGCGATTGGCACTATATTGGCGCCACAAAACATTTTTGATGAAACAATATATAAATAGCGACAACAATATTGTTAAACAGAAATTCCTGCTATTCTATTCATGTCAAAAAAAATTGCTACATTTAATTCATATCTAAAATAATTTCTTTCAAAGCATCCATTTCTTCCAATGCCCTAAAAATAAAGTTTCTAAATCAAATAATATCCATTAAAAATAAAATTCTAAAAAATCTAATAATATGTACAATTTAAACTTGACCGTCAACACCAAGTTTGTGGCTGTGACACCATCTCGCAACTTTCCAGTCACCTTGAATCCAACAACACCAGGCAAAACCATGTTCATGGGCTGTCCAAATAAACCATTACCCAGCATCGATGTCTGCAAAAACAAAATGTCCTTATAAAAATTGGGAAAAAAAAGGTAAAAAGGAGTGCACTAACACATACTTTTTCCCTCAATAATCTTCACATCTTGGGTTTGCACATCTTGGGTTTGCACAGAGATCATAAAAAGTTGTTAAGTGGATAGATAAAAAAAAAAAAGTAAGATTAAGCGAATAGAGTGAGAGAAGATTAAAGAGAGATGAACATTACTTTGTTATAATCTAAAATAGATGATTTGAATTTATTGAAGACATAAACTATCATTTAGAATAAGATTTTTGGTAAAGCAGCAAACTTACCAATGAAACACTTAACTCTTGTTCACATTTCCTTCATAAAAGCTAGACAAAAAATAACCTAAGAAAATCAAGAACAAAAGAATTGTACTCAGAAACAGAGATATGTAGATAAAAGGAGGTTATAGATCATAAACCAAAACAAATCACAAAAATCATAATTTTAAAAATAGCAATCAACTCCATTTCACAATAAGACCAGATTTTCGGCGTAAACGAAATCAATTTGGAAATATGAGACCAAACTTTCTTACAGGGGAATTAACTTATAGCAATCGACTCCATTTTCACAATAAAACAGATGCGCGCCGAACCCCAAGGTTGTAAATACAGGGGAATTAACTCTCACCGGTGTAACTATTTTAGTAAATTCATTATTATTATCATTAGGCAATATATATGCAATATTCGAATTAAGCTTAAACGTAATCAGGTAAGGGAAAACAAATGCACTTAAACTTAGTAGTTAAGGACATAAGTTAAGTCACTTGCATAATATAAATGTTAATGGTTCCCCATAGGAGCAAACCTGCTTAGCATATATTATTAATTTGCAATTATTACACACAAAAGAAAAAAAGAACTCAAGTGATAATTGAACTTGTTTAGGATAAATAAACCCTTGTGAATTATATATAATTCTAATTAATTCTTTTAGATTGATAAGATGAATAACCTACAGGCGGCTTTCACACAAGCCCTACCCAGAGGCCCAAGCACTTAGAAGAGGGGATTATAAAGGAAATCCTCCTCTCAGTGTCTTTCACTTCCTAGGATCTGAACCCTTGAACTTGAAGTCGTGAGTAGAGCTGGCAATTATCAACGGGTGAATGGATCATACACCCACCCACCCAAGATAAATGGGCAGAAGACCCACAGGGAGGCAGGTGGAGCAGATGGCAGGCCGTGTCGAAGGTGAACTTCTTTTGACTCATTAATCGCCTCATTACCCGCTCCATCCATCTATCCATAGATGTTAGTACATTTATATCAATTATTAGTATTAATTTTCATCGTGTGAATTGACAAATTATATTTGGTCATTTTGCTCTTAATCGATGGGCAAATATTTTTTAAAAGTGTTAAGTCTACAAGTTTTTTTTTTCTCTGGTTGTGGGTGGTGGGGCGGGTTGAAATCCACCGGCACCACCTCCGACCCATTGTCAGCGCTAGTCATGAGATAGAATCTACACCAAGTCAAGCCAAGTTTGGCATATAGTTTTAGTTAAAGTATCTCAATTATGATCGTCTTTATATAATAATAATTTTAATATATTTACAACAATGACATTTTTTGTTTTAAAAGGTAACGTTTCTATATATATGGTAGTTTTTCAAAAAAAGATGTCTCTAAAAAATTTGCCAATTATATATATATAATCGACTAACAATTCGAATTACCTACCAGTAAGAACAGCTTCCAAGAACACTACTCTAGATATCACACAAATTGCAATCGAATTACAAGAATATTCTCTCATGATTTCAGACATTCGCTTTAACTTAGCTTTACCTCCTTCTCTACCGAACTTGAGTAATTAAACCTAGGCATAATATAGGCCTTACTACCGAACTTGAGTTTGCCTAAGCAATAATAGGATGGTGAGTGAGGAATCTTTAGAGTAAATCTATACAGTGGAGTAGAAGAGCCATTTTCCTTTTTTAATTTAGCATTGATTCCATTCTTTCCTAAAAATAGAGAGCGATTAGAAAGAAAAGAATGGAATCATATTTATTTAATAAGAAATAAGGTCGAATAACTCTACTCTTCTCTCCAAACTCGACTCATTCTTTTTCATTTTGATATTCTTTTTTTTCCCTCTCTTCCTCTTCAGATCTTCTGCTCAGCTCTTATCTGCTCATCTTCCCTCTTCTATACCTTTCTCCATCCTTCATACTAATTCTCCCCTTTCCTCGTATTACCATCATTTTTTGTTCAAAAAAAAAACTCAAATGAATATAATATTCTCCTACAAGTGCTTATTCCCACATTTTTATTAAGTGAAATGTTTGCGTTTTGTAGAAATTGTCTCAAATTTACTCTCTATCTTTCTCAAAAGAACAGCGAAAGTGTATCATATAATACAATTGATATTAGACATACTCCTCAAACGCCCTAATTCTCTCCTTAATATCTCTCTCTATATACATACTTATATATATATTATACTTGATCTCCTTCTTGCTTTGTTTATCCATCAAAACTGTCCATATATTCGCCTTGATTATCCCTCTCTCTTTGTCTATCTATCCATTTATCTATTCTCCATAATTTACTCTTTTGTTTATTAATAAATCCTTTTATGAAATTCTCAAAGTCATCTCTCACTCTTTTTGTTGTTTCGCGAATATATAAGATCTTTTGAAAGTGCTCCTATCTACTCCTCTCTCCCATTTGTTATGTTTTTGTAAATTTTATAAAGTCAATTACTACTTTCTCCTCCTCTATTTCCCGTTCTCTTTCTTTCATGCTCTCTTTTTTTCTGGTTTTTTGAATTTTTAAAAATCTCTTAGAAGTGTTCTTTATATCATTCTCAATTACACTCTAAGATTAGTCTTCTTAGGCTCTCCATCCCTTCCTCCATTTTATCTCAGTTCCTCATCTTCGCTCCTGCATCCTCTTTCTTACACTCTCTCGTGTCTTGATCTTATTTAGTCTCACTCAACCAACTGTTTGCTCCCTCTTTCACTCTACGTATCACACTTATTTAATTATATAGCTTTGTAAATTAAAAAATTCTCGACTACTGTATCCCTCCTCCTTCCCAACCAATATGCTATTTGCAAGTTTTAGGAGATGATGTAATAGTTTTTTTTATCTCTTTCTTATCGTCTATGTCATGACTATCTCTTCCTCCTTCCTTTTTCTCTAATCTTGGCCCTCATATTCTTTCCCTCTCCCCTTTACCATTACCCCATCTTGATTCCTCCACATATCTCCATCTCACTATTCTTTTATGTATTTGTCTATTAACCTTTTCACCTTTTCTTTATCTTTCTAGCAATTATTATAATAATTGTATTGATTGCATTCTTCCGTTTTTAATTTTGCATTGATTCCATTCTTTCCTAAAAATAGAGAGCGATTAGAAAAAAAAGAATGTAATCATATTTATTTAATAAGAAATAAGGTCGAACAACTCTACTCTTTTATCCAAACTCGACTCTTTCTTTTTCATTTTGATTTTCTTTTTCTTTTTCCCTCTCTTCTTGAGATCTTCTCCTCAACTCTTATTTGCTCATCTTCCCTCTTCTATACCTTTCTCCATCCTTCATAATAATTCTCCCCTTCCCTCGTATTACCATCATTTTTTTTTCAAAAAAGAAACTCAAATGAATATAATATTCTCCTACAAGTGCTTACTCCCTCATTTTTATTAAGTGAAATGTTTGCGTTTTATAGAAATTGTCTCAAATTCACTCTTTTCTTCCTCAAAAGAACGGCAAAAGTGTATCGTATAATACAATGGATATGAGACATGCTCATCAAACGCCCTAATTCTCTCCTTAATATCTCTCTCTCTCTCTCTCTCTCTCTCTCTCTCTCTCTCTCTCTCTATATATATATATATATATATATATATATATATATATATATATATATATATATATATATATATATTATTTGATCTCCTTCTTTCTTTGTTTATCCATCAAACTGTCCATATATTCGCCTTGATTATTCCTCTCTCTTTGTCTATCTATCCATTTATCTATTCACCATAATTTCCTCTTTTATTTATTAATAAATCCTTTTGTGAAATTCCCAAAGTCAATCTCTCACTCTTTTGTTGTTTCGCGAATATATAAGATCTTTTGAAAGTGCTCCTCTCATTTGTTTGCTCCTCTCTCTCGTTTGTTATGTTTTTGTAAGTTTTATAAAGTCAATTATTACTTTCTCCCCCTCTCTTTCCCATTCTCTTTCTTTCCCTGCTCTCTCGTCTTTTCCGGTTTTTTGAATTTTTTAAAAATCTCTTAGAAGTGTTCTTTATCTTATTCTCAATTACACTCTAAGATTAGTCTCCTTAGGCTGTCCATCCCTTCCTCCCTTTTATCTCAGTTCCTCATCTTCATTCATGCATCCTCTTTCGTACACTCTCTCGCGTCGTGATCTTATTTAATCTCTCTTAACTAACTGCTTGCTCCCTCTTTCACTCTACGTATCACGCTTATTTAATTATATAGCTTTGTAAATTTAAAAATTCCCTAAGAAAGTTTGTAGAATAAATTATTGAATTGAGTTAATATTTGTTTTCTGGAGCAACTCCCTCATTTGAATTCTAATCATTCTCTCACTACCTTCTTTTACTTCTCCTAAATTTCTACACCTGTACTCGGTCACTCTTTTTCCTTACTCGAATTGAATTGAGTAAATATACCCTTACAATTTTGCAGGATCTAAGCCCCTAACTCAGGGAGTACTCAGTTAGAACAACAAAGGAGCCAGGGGAGGGGGAATGAGGACTCAAACCTGAACAGGAGTTTAGGAGATGTTGAGTGCATTTCCTTTCCCTAAATGAGTAATTTATCCTCGTTTTACTTAATTATATGTTTCGCCTTTTGAATTGAAGTATTACTCGTCCAGTTACTCGTAGAGTATGACATATCTATGATTTAATTAGTCCATCAAAGGACTTCCCACAAATAAGAAATAACCTAAAGGAATCATACAAACTAATTAGTACATAGTAAAGAGTGCAAACCTTATTAGCTGCTGCCTCAAGAGTTAGATGGTCTCCCCATTTCCCTATTCCTGCAATATATTAACAACCGTATCCAATTATATTATCTCTATTAACAACCATTTCCCTATTAACAACCGTATCCAATTAAATTTTCTCTAATTATCCTAGTATACCCTTACTTTCAGTAAGATGTTCTTTTTCAATGAGACATCAACACTTACCTGTTTAATCACTTCGTTGTGCACGTGCTTGATATTCTGGTGTTTTGAACATCTCGCATCTGGTCTGAGAGAGCATGGAAATGACATTGAAGCATATATCAGTAGCCATGAACAGAAACAAAACTGGATATTCTTACTAACAGTTGTAGCGGAATACTGCCTTTTTTGGTGATATGGTGAAGATTTAATAGAAAAGAATAAAAAATTGGAAAAAGAGCAGAAGTTATGCTATGTTCCCTAAAAAAATAACATCAGATCAAAAGTGGCCTATTATTTAGGAACTGCAGGAGTATATACAATAGGCAAATATATTTCCAGTTAATAATCTCATATCCGTGGGATAATGCAATTTTCTGCTCTCAGAACAAAGTATTTGGCCATTTAAAGACAACAATATCACATTCCATCATCTAAGCTTCCAATGTTAATAAGGAAAATGTTATTTTCAGAGAATCAAATTCAGTCTTCAACAAAGACCAAAACAAACAAAGAAAGAGAAAAAAAATACCTCGTTGTTATAATACATTCGGCGAACTCGAAATGACTTAGGAGGGATGAAATTAGCAGCAGAGCTCAAATTCCTCGCACATATTACCACTTGCCTGGACATTATAATCCGTCTTTAAAAATAAACCCACATATAAAAATAACACAATTAACCCAAATATTAGCAATTATAATCCGTTCTTTATCTCTATCTTAATAACACCAAAATATAGTTTAAGTTATAAGACCATCTCTTACTCCCTCCTCTTTCTCTAATCTTCATCCTCATATTATCTCCTTCTCCTTTTGACCATTACCCCATCTTGATTCTTCCTCCTCTCTCCATCTCACTCTACTCATATGTGTTTGTGAATGAACCTTTTTACCTTTTCTTCTCATTCTAGCAATCCTTATCATTTATTATCAGTATTCCTTCTGAAATATTATACCAAGAAAGAAGGTTCAATACCTCATCCTCCCTGAATCTACTGGCATTACATATCCGTTCAAAGAGCTCTTCGCAATTCGCATTACAATCACCTATCCACATCAGTATAAAAAATGATGCCCGAATCCGCTTTGTTATTAAGAACTCTTGAGTGATTGCTCTCATTGCAGCCTTATCTTTTGGGTTTGGGATATGGTTCGGAAACATACCTAATGCAGAAAGATATGGTTAGAACGAACAAAGACCCTCACTTGAATAAGTCAATAATACCATGAATTACCATCCGGCTCCAAGAACTTACCGCTGCTCGTGACAGCACCCAGAGGCTCAAGCACCTTAGCCTAAAAGAAACATGAAAGAAGGCCAAACATTAATGTTGATAAAATCACTATTCAGACAGCAATTGTAAATTTGTACCCTTGGTTCCCATCTGTTTCTTATAATACAGTTATAATGGAAGCACATGTTAAACAACCACCATACCACATAGATATTTATTTCTGCCAATACTCCCCACACAACCCCATTTCACATACAAAGGCCATCATTATAACAAATATTTAGGCTAGCAAAAATCTTCACTGCTAGATCTTTCTATATTATAAGCTCAATTTGCAGACCTCCTCCTGAGGGATCTTAAAAGATCATATCGAAAAATTTAGGGGGATGTTTCTCATCCAGATAATTCTATCAACATCATTTTATTTCAGAACATAAACCATATATATAGAGAAAGATTGTCTCAAATGAGAAAAGTAATTATAGGCTGACACGTAATTTATGAATCTAACCCAATGATGTATTCTCCGACATCATATCAACCATAATAGTTGAGATGACTACCACATGGAGGGGAACCAAGATCCCTCATCAATGACCATGATAGACCATAGGAGCCTCACAAAAATCATGGGCATTTATCAAGACAATGAGATCATATAATACACAGTTGTGAAACAAAAGCAATTTTTTTTACATACAGCAAGCTCGGGAGGTATTTTACGGTTCCTAATCTACAGTAAGAAACTTCTCTCTTTTTAATGGTTGTAGGATTTATTATCATCGTAGCGTAACTTATTTGTTAGTATATCAAACCTTATTTTTGCTTGTCTAAACTTACTTTTCTTATGAGGATAGGAGATAAGGTGAAAAAATCAGACCCAAAGTACATTTCAGTGCCGTACTTGGCTTAAAATTTAATTGAACTCAATTTCAATTCAATTATCGATTTTATTTCCATGTTACCTTAGTTGACTGTGAAATAGGAAAAACAAGCACAATGGGGGACCAGAGTTTGTAAGCAAATCTTTTGGCTTGCTATAGACATTAACATGAATCAAATCAACTTTACAAATAAAATCCAGAGAAATCACATGTATTAATTTTGCTGCTGTAAGACATATCGAGGAGAGAAAGCCAGAATACTCAACAATCTATCAGCTAACCAGCTCCTTGAAATTTATACAATCTACAGTGTCCTGTACATGGCCTTGTAGCAGTGAAGAACTTGATATAGCAAACTGAATGTACATTTCTGATCAAAATCAACATGTCACGATAAATCAATACGGAAACCACACTTCACATGAAATTATCAACACTGTTTTTCCAATATGAAAATAGAAATCGAAACCTTACCGGTAGAATGATTTAGCCCAACAAACACATCGCACCAAAGTCAGCCCCACGCCATAGAACAAGCATAATTGACAACCAGCTTACCATCAATTCCAAAGTTCTACAATGAGAGATCCAGAATTAGCTGTTTGAAGGAATGAAAGTTGCTTCAACAGCGTAACAGATTATTTATAATATAACCTTGGAAAAATCGACACCAACAATCAACTATGTATGCTCTGTTCCTTAAACAGTCCCAATGAAGGATTAGCTTGGAATAGTTCTAATTTTGGGGGGATGTCTTCCAAAACTGTCTTATGTGACTTATAACCTAGTAAACAGATTAGAAAAAGAAAGGTGGTGATTGCCAAAAGAGAGACAACGGATCTAAAAAAAAGTATATTTTTTACATGTTTACCAGTTTATAAGTCAACCGAAACTGCTTTCAGAAAAAAAAAAAAAAAAAACCCAAAGACGGGACTATTTTGAGTTTATCAATAGTTGGGACTATTGAATAAAGATGGGACATAGTTGAGAATGTTGGTGTCATATTTTCTAATCTTTTTCGGGTAGAGAGGGGAAGTGAGTCATAGTGGCAGCTAATCCAAGAAGACATAGGCGTGACAATACAGAAGAAACACCATATTGATGTAAAACTGCCTACTTATTAAACCATAAAACTAAGTAGTATCTGGCAGATGACAGATCTAACCCCCCACTCCCCTTTGGAACAAAAGTCAAGATACCAAACCTTATTCAACTGGAAGAACATTTGAAGCGTCTAGTAATGGTCTAAAAAAAGAGATGACATGGCAAGTCCACAGATGAAGATAAGAACCGAGAAAACAAAATTCTATGATAAGACAAGAATATACAACCAGGTTGTCAAAAAGTAACCTAGTTTTTATTAACATCATATGATCATCAATCATAGAAGGAAAAGAAAATTGAAGCAGGGGGTGATAGTGGGCTAGCATTATTAGTCCAAATATTCCAACATTAACATAAGCAGGAGTTACAACCACACCAGACAGGCTATGACCTGAATGAAGACATCAGAGAGAAAAAATCAATAACAGCTTTCTTCTTATTCTATCTCTTTCTTATCCCCCCCCCCAACAATTATCTCTTTGAGTGTGTAAATGTGCGTGTGCACCTGTTCAGAAGAATGATTAGGAAAGAGTGGTGAAGGTGGGAGATTTCAGCCTATAAGCAAACAGATTAAGGGAACAAAAGATAATTGACAAGCACAATGCACAGGCAAAAGCATACAATCACACTAACAAAAACCTGGACTTTCAACCTCTTCTTGCTACAACCATATGAAAGCATGAGAAATCTCATCCAAGTGTCCACCTGATGAGCAGCCATCATGACCTTGTATCTTATAAACAACTGCATTTGTGATATATTGATTTAACTTTGATATTCTGATGTGTAAATGCTCACATAAATTGTTATAATATCAATGCTATTCTAGTTTTAGAAATGGATATATTGAGAATACTATTGAGTATACTATTGAGTTTATCTAAGTTGGATTTGGCAACCCCCCTGGCAGCCCCCCCTGCACAGGCCCCCACCTTCCCCATGCACCCCCTTCCCAGCACCCCCCAGCCAGCCCCCGCACCCCCGGGCACAGCCCCTCCCCAACCTAAGGGCAGAACAGCAGTTGTTTATCATTGGCAATGAAACTAAATCTTTGTACTTTTCCAAGTAACAAATGGCACTAATCACATAAGCACACTGAAAAAACAAAGACCAACAACATAAACACAAGTTACAAGGTAGGAGTAAAGACTAAAGAGTTATGAGAATAGGTTTAGCAGTAGAAAGGTTATACCTGTATGGTTTTGCTAAAATCCTCAGCGTAAGACCAGCAAATATTCACTCCAATGCCAATGATAAACAAGCAGGAAAAATCAAACTCGTGCCATTATTCCTGCAATTTGAAACCTGACAAAATTAGATGATAATTCAACAACGAAAATTAAAACACACGCAAATTATAATGAATTCAGATGGTTTTTCGCATTAATTGAATAATTGAAGATGGAAATAAAAGAGAGGAAGTGAGGAGAGAAGAGCTTAGGGTTTGGACTTTTTTTGTTTCCTCTTTTTCAGAGCAAAGCCGGTTGAGAATAACATATCTACCTAAGTTATATCAATGAATCTGAAAACGAAATCAAAATCCAAAAACAAAATCGCGATCAAAGAAAATAAAGTAGAAAATTAAGAATTGAAAAATCTGGGGTTAGACATTGGAACCCATCGCTTGAATTGTTTTTGAACCAAGGCCTAAAACGAAAAAGAAGAGAGAGAAAATGGTGAGGAGAGAGACGAAGAAGATTGAGAAAGTGAGAATGGAGGGGAGAGTAGGAGGCGCTGGTTGGAAATGAAGGGGAATTATCTAGGTTAAGGAGGACTGCTGGACTGATGAAGATGAAGATGAAGATGAAGATGAAGATGACGATGAAGATGAAGATGAAGATGGAGGGCTCAGAGGAAAAACGGGGAAGAAAAGAAAGCAACGTGGCAAAGGAAGGGCATGGGAGGGGGTTATGTGAGCTATGAAGGGCAAAACTGTCATCAAACTGTTCCTAAGCACAGTAGAGCAACTCCTCTCTTTTTAATGGGTATAGATTAGTCAAGGCTTCATGACTATGGACTGAATGATATTAGCAACTGAAGGATCTCTCCTTTGGGTATTGGCCCAAAACGAGTATCTATGGTTTCTCGCCGCTTTAAAGAATGGAAGACAAAGGCCCAAGTTTTTTGTTTTGTTTTTCATATATAGCGTAGAAAAATGGCTTAGAGATAATGAACGAGTAGACTTAACAAAAGCAAACAACATCTTTAATTCAATCACTGCCAAAAATAATGAGAAAGTCTGGCAATCAATGGAGTAGCTCAGTCTACTGCCACTCTTAATTTTCTACGTGGGACAACTTTGTCTCACCCTAGAAGTTGGTTGCTTCTTTTAGTAGCTAGCTAGTTGGATTATTACATAGTGTAAAACAGCCATATCATTCGATCAACTAGTGCATTTTGCACCCTCTGTTTTCTAAGTGATTACTTTTATTCATTTATATTTTTCCACGGTTTTAATACAAGTATACTTTTATTGCAAAAACTTATACAGTTTTCGAAAATGAACATTACGATTATAACTACATCTCACTTGACTATGTTTTTCTTAGATATAATAAGATGTTGTAGTCAAATTTGTGCTTAAAAAGAGAAAACATACCATCTTTTAAAAGATAAGAGGAGTATAAGTTTTTTTTTCCTTGAGGAATGTATATTAAGAATAACATCAAATATTTAGCGATATATTAGTATGCATGACTAGCTTCATAGAGTGAAAGAATCAATTTCACATGATAAAATACATCTAAAAGCTTTAAGAGGTATATATTATGACCTTGTATAAGATTATTAACAATATTTAACATACATGTAATCCACATCCTTGCCATTACAAGCAATGAGTATAAGTATATAACATTAACTATAATACATTTCAATAATACACTTTCTTTAACAACTCAACTCCAATAAAGAATAAGGCACATATTATTTGGTTGTTCCCGAACTTATTATGAACAAATGACAAATATAAGAATTGATGAGTTTAGGAGAGGGAGTGGCGGAAGTGGCAGCGGTGACCGTAGGGGCAGGTGGCGCCGGAAAGGACCATACGGCAGACCTGGGTCTTGTATCGCGGGTGCCGGATCACGGGGCGGAGCTCCGATAGTCCATGGGCAAATTGGCATTGAGGACCATAAGGGCAAGTACCTGTCTCTTGCCATTTGTTGCATAATTCGGTTTTGTACATGCCTTGGTTGAACACATCCATTTCTAATGCGCTCTCTTCTTTTTTCACCTTCAATTTCTGCCATGAATTATAACCATTACTTCTATAGATGTTTCCTAAGACTAAATTATGTTTGTAGAAGAGCAAGTTATTACACTTCTTGCTCTTCTATCTAGTCTCTTTTCATGGTGTCCATTAGAAAACAATAGAAGCATATATTTGAGCATCTAGTAGAGATTTGTTATATTGACCTATAATTGCAAGAAAATTATATACAAGAAACGAAGTAAATAATTTTAAATATATATATATATATAGAGGTAGGATCCACTGAAAACTAACCTTAAGCTGAAAACTGAAAACCGGCCTTTTTGCAGATTTTTGCTCATTTCATGTTTTGCTCATTTTAGCAAACTTTCACTCATTTTACGAAGTTTTTGCTCATTTTACAAACTTTTGTTCATTTTATGTTTTCGCTCATTTTAAGAAACTTTTGCTCATTTTACAATTTTTTGCTCATTTTATGTTTTTTGCTCATTTTATATTTTTGCTCATTTTAAGACCTTTTTGCTCATTTTATCTTTTTGCTCATTTTCGTAAACTTTTTGCTCATTTTATGTTGCAGTTTTCAATTTTCAGCATAAGGAGGGATTTTCACGTGATCCTATTCCTATATATATATATATATATATATATATATATATATATATATATATATATATATATAAAGGCAACACAACCGTATACTTGTATATATTGAGAAATTTTACTTTCCCCAAAAATTTGATCTAGCTAAACCTAATTGAAAAAAATCTAGAAGTCTAAATTGACCAATTTAAATTTGACCCGACAGACTCATAACCTCAAATCCATAAAAAAAACAAAGACTTAAACTTATGGTTCGTCTAAGTTGACCCGACAGACTCATAACCTCAAATCCATAAAAAACAAAGACTTAAACTTATGGTTCTTCTTGAATTATTTAACATAAAATTATTAATTTGACCCGACAGACTCATAACCTCAAATCCATAAATAAACAAAGACCTAAACTTATGGTTCGTCTAAATTGACCTATTTGAATTTGACCCGACGGACTCATAACCTCAAAGCTATTAAAAAAACAAAGTCCTAAACTTATGGTTCTTCTTGAATTATTTAACATAAAATTTTTGCATGCACCTACCGTCTCCTAAAGGCTAAAGGACCCGAAATCTATTCTCATAATCCCTCTTGAACAAAAAAAAATCACGGTATCTTTAAAATATATATATATTGCATTCACTTGTACGGTGAGCATAAATTAAATCATTCATTTCCATACAAAAGAATTTAGTCTCGTGCTCTCTTAGCACACAAATCATGCACAAGTCGCAATGTGTTTATGTACATATGCATTGCAACATTTGTTGTTAGAGGTCAAATTTCATAAAATTTTGTTGTATATCTCTAGTAAATTACGTAGAATTTTTTTAGAATTACATCAATGTGCATTTTAAATATATAAACTTTTTTTATAATTTTATTAATTCGTAATCAATTTTATAAATGATAAAAAAAAAATGTGCATTAGGAGCCATGAAAAATCAAATGTTACAACTATATGCTTAAGATTAGATATTGAAACTCACAGTTCCATTGACATGTTGAGATGGACTTCGAGACTGATTCATCACTGTAGTAGGCAAATTCACAAGCTTAAAGAAGCCCGGAGATCTTACTGATATACTCTTAGGCAATATAACCCTCTCATCTTCTTCCTCTTCCTCCTCATCATCAATCACACTTGTGGAACTATTACTACTACCAAACACATTATTCTGCTGATCACCACTAGTACTAGTACTCCAACCACCCGTCACAGGACCGACACACGGTTGCTCGGATACCGACAACGCTTGGTTGAGGCGGCGAGTGAGGTCTTCATTGGCCAGTCGAAGCCACTCGTTCTCCTCTTGGAGGGCAGTGGCTTCCCTGGTAAACTCCCGAAGGCGCGTGATTGCTAGCTTGTACCGGCTGAGTAGCTCATCATAGAGGTGGTTTTCGAGGATGAGACGAGCCCGGTAGTGGCGGGAACCGGCTGCTATCGAAGCATCGATGGCGGTAGCGGATGGCGTGGAGGGAGGGGAGGTGGAAGTACTACTAAACAAACAGTAGGAGGTGTTGAGATTATTAGCATGATGATCATCATTCTTGTAGCAGTCCATAATATTGAAGTTGAATTAGTACTACTATATGAATTATGATAGTAAGAGAAAAACATACCATAAAAATATATATAGTAGGGAATTTGTATAATATAAAGTTGCTTAACATGGAAGGAGAAAGAAGGGGGTGGAGGTGGCTTCAAGGCTTCAATCGTTGGGTCAATCATGAGGTCTTTTGGTTGGATTTGGCACACTTTTTATTTAATTTTTTGGTTGAGTTTCTAATATTGATCACATAGTTTCTGAAAAAGAAAGGTAGAGAGACTAACAGAAAATAATCATGGCATTGCATTGCTTGCTCCTCACAATTGTAACTAACACACACTCTCTCTCTGGTTGCTAGTGTAATATTGTGCACCTGAAATAGACAACTCTTAAGTCACATCCCAATTCCCATGCCTTTAATTTCATATGCAAGTGATATACTAGCTGCATTATCTCTCAAAGTTTGGTGGCTAATTTACTTTAATTGTATCCTCAACAACCACCATTTTTTCTATGAATTTTTTTTAACTTGAGAATTAGTGTAATTTTGAAAATAATAACTCCTCACTCCAAAGACAGACATGCTTTCATGTTATCACAAAACTGGAAACGATTGCTTCGCACACATTATTAATTAAATGATGGACCACATTTTTTTTATTTTGAACTATTCATGATTTAATAACTATATATAGGTTGCTTTATAAAGTTAGTAATAAAATATTATATATATATATATATATATATATATATATATATATATATATATATATATGTAATCCATCTGTTTACTCTTCGGGTGAATAGTACCGTTCAATTAAAACGCATTTTTTTCACCCAAAAACTTTCTCTCTCCTCTCTCCTCTCTCCTCTCTCCTTCCTTTCTCTTCTGGAACGTTTCTTTCACTCCAGGAAGCTCATTCTTCCTGTTTGCAGCGTCTTTCATCCTCCTCAAATGATAATCCAAGTAAGCTTTTAATTGTTTTTTGGTTTTAGGTTTAGTTTATTTTTGCTTACAGTATTTTTTCTTTGAGTTTTAATTCTTATAATCTCTAGATCTAGTGGTTCGAAATTTTATTGTGAACTTCTTGTTAGATCTAGAAGATAAAATTTCGTATATATTCATATGAATTTTTGCAAGATTTCTTCATTTTCGTAATATTTTTTTTCGAAAAAGCTGATTTTCTGTTTTTTTTTTATAGTCGAATTTTGTAAAATTTCGTATATATTCATATGAATTTTTGAATTTTGCAAGATTTCTTAATTTTCGTAATATTTGTTTTGAAAAAGCTGATTTTCTGTTTTTTTGTATAGTTGAATTTTGTTAGGATTTAGATTATTTGTTATTATGTGTTAGCTTTTGTGATTTAGATTATTTTGTTTGTTTTCAAGTATAGTTGTTATGTATCTGTTTTGTGTAGCTGAAATGGAGAATGTAGGGAAGAAAAATAAAAATCTTCCTGTCAAGAAGTCGAAGAAAAACGCTCAAGTTCAACCAAACGAAGGTAATCTATCTAACTTATCCTTTATTTGACATGTTCATACTGTTGTTTCTTGACTGTTGAAATGTGGAGAATTCATATCTTTGTTAGGTGTGTGAAATAAGTAATTCGATGTTTATGTGATAATATAGTTAGGTTTTTTAGGTTTCGAATAGAATAAATTGAAGCATTGGTGGAAGCTTGTATTGGAAGTTTGAATTTTATACAATTGAAATGTGGAGAATTCATGCTATAGAAGTAATTTGGGGTTTTTATGAGATATTTGGATAGGTTTTGTAACTTATTGATAAGAGGAATGATGTAGCTTTTATGCAACTAATAATTTGGATTATCTGATCTATATCAAGAAATTTTTGGCTTTTTGCGGCAACTGTATTGTTGATGAAGTTTTTCAGTTATCATGAAGATAGCTGAAGTCATGAGTGTTGCCAATGTGGTTTCATATCTTTGTTTAAAGCGAGGGGAAGAGCAAGGAAATTGGAGAGGGGAATGCGTTCATATTGCTTATATCCTTGTGAATGTATCATGTATGTAGCTTTCTGAAATTTATCTGCTGCACCTTTGTGCTAGCTATATGAGGCATATGAAAGGCAGTTAAAACCATCAATTAAATGTTGCAGTTTAGCAGATAGCATCTCTTAAATAGCTCAATTGCATGCAATAGCATAATATCCTCTTGTCTATTAAGTTTATTATCTGATGGTATGAACTATGAAGTATGAAGTGAATTTTTTAATTACTAATCTTAGGTTATCTGCTCTACTTCTAGTATAGGTTATGCAATATCAATATATCACACCCTATCACAAGATACTATAACTATTTATCATATCATTAATTGGTTCCTCTGATCTTCTGGTGATCTTACATATGAGACATTAAAGTTATCCCTTGTAAGACTTGCAGTCATTTAAGTTTAACTTTGTTGAAATATGCCTTATGTATGGTGTCTACATAGAGTGTGATTGTGACTTGTGAGCTTTGTTTGGGTAAAATTGGTTTTGATAGATGATGAACATGAGGATGATGTGGAGGAAGCTATTGACAATAATTATGAGCCTGACGATGAAATTGAGCCTGGAACAACATGATATGCGTGTGGTTATTTCCAGGTGGTCGGATGAAGAACAAAGCGATTATTAAAAAGATGGATGTTCCCAATGAATCTATGTATGTTACATGTGTGTTAGTACATTATCTAATCATTTCAATGTAATGTTACCTTTATGAGCTTATAAGTTACCCATATTTCCTTAATAGTACTTTTTGTATTTTAACCACTAGTTAAGTATATAAAATCGTTAGTTGCTAAAATTTGCCCTCCTAAAAATGTCTTCAGAATCTGCAGAAGAGATGCAATCAATCTTCTTGCAATTTTAATTTTCAAAATCTTTCGTTTCATGTGGTAATGTCTAGTTTTATGCTTTTGGCGTCCTCTTTGTTATTTTTATCTTGTTCATTATGGTATAGCATAATATGTGTTTTATTAGTTTCCCAAATATTGTTATTAGTTGTTGTTTTAAAGCTATTTGTTACCTCCTCTCTCTCACATATCTTTGGCGAATTTCATACAACCTATTAGCTCAATTGGTAGAGCATTGTGTAATACACAACGATGTAGGTTCGAATCCTGCATAGGTTTAACTATAATCAAAGTTACACTAAAAGAAGTTACCCTTAAAATATATAAAGTTGCCCTAAAAGTGGTAAAAGTTACCCTTAAAATATATAAAGTTACCCTAAAAGTGCTAAAAGTTACCCTTGAACATATATATAAAGTTACCCTAAAAGTGCTAAAAGTTACCCTTGAAGTATATATATAAAGTTACACTAAAATTGCTAAAAGTTACCCTGTTTTCAATTTTCAGATTAACAGTTGTTTTCAGCGGATCCTACCCCTATATATATATGTATATATATATATATATATGTATATATATATATATGTATATATATATATATATGTATATATATATATATATATATGTATATATATATAGTTCCGATAGGCGGTCTTCAAGGTAAGTCCGCTAAGAGTGGAGTGGGTGACCGCTAGGAATAGCTGCAAGGAAACAAACGTAAACTACTCTTGGGGGGATACGAGGAAACCCCCTGCGACTATCAAGTTAGAGCTTTGTCTGTGAAGATTTTAGAGAGAAAGAGTGTGTTCATAACGTACCCGCATAATAGTACCAAATGGCTATTTATAGTAATACTATGCTCTGACAGGAGTCTAGTCCTTTTCCACATATATGGCTATGATGAGCCTGAAATAGGGAAGATTGCCTTTATTTTGTCCTATTAGATGACTACCAATGGTGTTATCGAACCACTCATGGACTTCATCTCAATCGTCATATAATAGTCGCGTCTCTGTATTATACTTGCGGACATATATATGAATCAAGTCCAATCAACTATGTTACCTAAATACGTCTATGATCTTAGGATTGATCCCTACTACTACTACAAGAGTTGTAAATAATCACCATCATACATATGTATTACGTAAGGCCTAATTCAGCACGGAGCCATTTTTTTTAATTATCAATTCACCAATTTCAATAAAACACATTGAAATAATTCAATGATATATATTAATGTAAGTTAATTATGTCTATAGTACATATGTTTCATGTATAATGGTCATAACCCTCCAAATAAATGTACAAGGTAAAATTGACCTTAACACAACCAACTATGGTTTGGGTGCGAGGAGCACCACCAATTCTTTGACTAAAGTCAAAACATCACCAACTATCGGCATGCATGCAACACGTATTATAAATGACACTTACAACCAACCATCTGTCGGAGCAGGGGAATCTCTGACTGATTGGTTAGACGTTGGTGTCATTATAATATGTATTGCACCCATGACAAGAGTTGGTGATGTTCTGGCTATCAGTTTAAAGGTGGTGTTGCTCCTTACATTATATCCAATTTCATAATGTTATTATATATTGATCTGAAGCCAATTCTGCATAGCATAATGTTTTCATCTTTCTGCCTTTTTTTAATCCGTCTTTCTATTTTCTTCTAGTTGTGTTAATTTATATTATTTTATCTCTATCTCTTATAACCACGAGTTACTATGATAGTTTTATGTTTTCTACTTTATTATTGGTCTTCTTCTTCTAAGCATAATCAAAGGTTACTCACCCTTTTTCTCTTTTTTTGATTGATGGAGTTTTAATTAATTTTAGTTTCATCATGGGTTTGCTTTCTTGTTTAATTTTGCGTATTTATCTTTGTGGTATACTATATATATTCTTTTGTTGTCCATTTTTCATACTTGTAGCATGTTCACAACCTTGTTTCAAGAGTTTATATTAGTCTTCTTTGAGTATTGAAGTTTTTTTTGGGTAAAATGGGAAAAAAAAATAGAAGAAAATAGTTGTAAATCAAAGGTGGTGTTGGTCATTGCATACAGGTCATAGCTCGTGCTACTAAGGCCAGCTTTGTCATATTAATATGACAAAGATTCCTCGGCTCTAGCGAAATCTTTGGTTGCATATGTCATTTATGACACGCGCTGCTCCCAAGCTAATAGTTGTGATGTTTTGACTATTAGTCAAAGTTGGTGGTGCTCCTTATATCCAAGTCATAGTTGGTGCTACTGAGACTAATTTTTTTCCTGTGTAATGGTCATAAAGTTTTAAGATTTACTTTCATCCACATGATGCATACGTTTATCATAAATTTTTTCCCCAAGTTTAATTTGTCCCCGGGCTAAAATTTGTGCCCTAAGACAGTGACTCCAATCTGTACTGACAGTACAAATGTTGTTTCAATCAGTTAACCACCAATTTGTTTTATGCATATTGTGTTACCATCGTTGCTCTACTTTTAACGGTTGTCACTATAATGTCATTTTTAAGCAAAACATATTATGTTTCCACTACATGAAAAGAACTATGCATGCTGTATAACATGCATAACAAACTTTGTCACCTCAAATTTATCTAGTACTATTAGTTTAATTAGCAAAAGAAAGTGGGATAAATATAGATAACAGAGACATAAAAACAATAGAAAATTGAAAATAACGAAAATTCTTATTACCGATATGGTTAAAACACGTGTCTTATGTGCATTCACTAATCACGTGTACATAATGTGTACTAGTATTTTTTGCACGCGATGCGTGCGCTAACATCGCGGTGATATTGAACATGTTTCTTTTGTTTTCAAAAAATATAGAAGTTACTTTTACTAAAAAAAAGCTTGTAGTTTTTTATTTTTAGGGAAATCTGGTAGTTACATTAGAGGTTTTTTTTTTAAAAAGTTACTTTTTTGTCCTCATAAGTTATCCTGGAAGAATAAAAACATAAAGGGTATTTTAGGGAACTCAGGTGGACACCAAAGTCCTCAAGAGTTCCCATATATAATAGAGATATATACGTGTGTATATAGCCTGATAGAATACACAATTTTCTTAAACATTGGAATGCTTTTACATCATTACAACTGGACGGAGTTACTTATATGTCATGTTAAGAGAAGTGTCAGCCTAAAGCTAATAGTCATATGAAGATTCAAGCCTAAGCTATAGTCAATATGTCTATCGATAACAAACATATGGTTGGAGTGGGGAAAGGGTCAAAAACTCAAAAGGCTAAGATAGAAAACCATTATCTAAGGGCCCGTTCGTTATCGTTTTTTATTTTCAGTTTTTTTGAAAACTAAAAACCAAAAACAGGAAACCAGAAAAAGTGGTTTTCACTTTTTAGTTGTCAGTTTTCAAAATCATCATATTCCCAATAAATTTGACTAATGTTTTATTCATTATAGGACATATATCATATGACTTTGAAAATCAAAAAATCAAAAAACAGAAAACCACAGTAATACCGAACGGGCCCTAATCAATTAAATATATCAAATCATTTTAGTTACCAAAATCTGATTAATGTTCTTTACTTCACTCATAATTACATTGAGCTAAGATTCAAGCTTAAGTTACAGTCAATATATCAAATCCTTAGGGTTGTAAATAAACATTAAATACATTTCATATACTTGTTTTAATTTAAGAATTTAGGATATAATTATGCGTTAATCAATGTAATTAATGTTAATTTATTGTTGAATATTTTCATTATTATTAACTTCTTATATGCAACCCATACGGCTGCATATATCTTCTTTCTTTCATCACAAGAGATATAATTAGGATACTAGACTTATAGTAATTAGGATACTAAACTTACCTGATTATTATTTGTTTGAATGACCGACTGAGCGAAACCTTTACATCACTAGACTAATGTCTGGAAATTTGATTATATAATAATATCAAACCAAAACACAATGAGATGATTCATGACACGCACTAAACTAATTCACATCGATACCAATTGGAATGTTTTGTTCTCTACCTCTAACTTATGTAGAGAATTTTAATAATTTCAGAAAATATGTATATAGAAAACTATCTTTTATAAGGGCGTGCTGGGTAAGTATCACCTTCTTTTAGGAAAAACCTACTAGCGTATCGAAGAGGCTAAATAAGGGATTTGGGTAAATGAGGGGGTTAATTAGACATAGAGAGGAATAGTGCAACTCAATGTCAATCAACACCGGAAAGTTGGCTTATCCCACCAAAAATTAGGATGGGCTAGAGACTAGAGTTGTGCAATAAACAAAGACCCAATTAAGTAATTCCTCACGGCTTTTGTTATATATAAAAAACGGTTTGATCTTATAAGTTTGCCCTTACAAAAGATAGTCCCTGAAAAGAATTATACTTATTTCAAAGGCATTTATGAGAAAAATCGAATTCCACATGAGTTCTGATGTGCACTAGACTTGTATTTTCATAAATATATATTCATCTACCCCTCTAAAGAAATATAATATTCATCTCAAGAGAAATTCAGAGAAGTATTTCAATAACTCTCATATCCATTACATGAGTGAAAAAATCTCGAACAAATCATGAAGAATCTTGTTATCCCAGTCCGAAAAATGTCCGACCTTGAAGCAGATTTTTTAGTCCCGAATTCGGGGGCCTGTATTTTTTTTGATTTTGGACGGGTTTTGGGCAACCTAAAAATGACTTTTTAGTCCAAATTTTGCGGGGCCCGATTTTGGCCCGAAAAGCCCCTTTTGTTTTTGCGCGGCCCGACCCGCCATTTAATCACCCTCAGATCTTGTTAGGTTCGCGCTCAATGTTTACTTTCATGATATCAACATTTTATATTTTTTATTATCACGAAAATTGAAGATATTGAAGGTCAATATATATAAGTTATATGTATATATTGTTAGTTAGCCGAGTCGGCAAAAGTTAGTTTTGTTTGATATTAGTTTGTTAGAAACAGATTAGCTGCTGTGTATAAATAGGAGTATGTTAGTTGTGGTTAGTTCATCTTGGTGATGACTGTAATAAACACTTTGCTTCTTATTCTCACTAAATGAAATCTTCTCTACAATCTTCATCTTGATTGTTTTTATATGGTATCAGAGCTGCAATCTCACGCATGAGATTGAGGTTTTCGATAAATTTTTCTTGCTTAATTACAGATTGATTCTCTTTTAAATCAATTGTAATTGCTGATCTGAAATTACTTAATTGTAATTTCTTGATTTTGAATCTGAAATTCTCACTGAAATTTGTTGTTTTATCAACATTTTCTGGAGATTCTTGAAGTTGCGATTAATCGATTCAATTCTCTATAGATTAGAGATATTGTTGATTAAATCGATATTTTCCGTTTCCGGAGATAATTGAAACTATCTAGATTCGTTGAAGTTTGTCATTAATGGCGGAATCGATGATAATAGAGTTTCTAATGCAAGTTCTCGGAATAATGAGAATGCGGGGAGGTAATCTAGATCCTCTCTTTATTGCAAACTCAGATAATCCTATTGCTTCTCTAGTTTCTGCTGTTTTTAATGGAACTAATTTCATGAGATGGAGTAAAAATGTTAGAAGAGCTCTTGTAGCTAAGAATAAGGAAGGTTTTAATACTGGATTATTACAAGTTCTTGATGTCACACATAAAGATCATGCTCGATGGATTAGAGCTGATTATATGGTTATGAGTTGGATTTTAAGCTCTATAAGTGCAAATATTGCTGATGACTTTGCATATGCATCAACATCTGCTGAATTGTGGAATTAATTGAGTGAAAGATTTGGACAATCTAATGGTCCACTCATATATCAGTTGAAGAAAGAGATTGATGCATTAAGACAAGAAAATTTGACCATTATTGCATACTATGGAAAGATCAAGAAGTTGTGGGATGAGCTTAATTCATTAAGACTTTCTCCAATTTGTAGTTGTGGTGCATTGAATAAGTGTACCTGTCAATTCTTGAAGAAACTTGCAGATATTGAAGATGAGGATAAACTGATGCAATTTTTGTTAGGGTTAAATAGTGGTTTTGATCATACAATCACTAACATCTTGTCCATGGAGCCTTTGCCAACAATAAATAGAGCATTCTCAATTACTCAACAAATTGAGAAACAAAAGGAGATTTCTGGTGTAATGGATATAGCTGAAAGTAGTGCTATAGCTGCTCAGAGGTACTCTCAAGGTGGAACAGGACAAGGTGGATCAGGTTATGGAACACAAAAGTTTCAAGCTAAACGTGACTGGAAGAAAGAGAAACAAGACAAGAAATGTGACCATTGCAAAGCTAGAGGTCATACTGCAGATCAGTGTTTTAAATTGATAGGCTATCCAGAATGGTATAATGTTGTTAAGTCAGCTAAATTAACTGGAAATGGTTATGGTGGTGGTAAGAAATTTGCTGCAAATGTTTATGTGTCTCAGGACAATGGACAGGGTGAACAAGCTGATTCTCCACTGGATTTTGATCACAATATGGCTGGAAATTCTGGAAATGCAAATCAGATGGTAGATCAAGAAATGTTAAGCTCTATTTGTCAAGAAGTAATGAAGACAATGAAGGGCAAACATTATGCATACAACAATACTTCATTTGCTAGTTTTGCAGGTAATGTTACTTATGCATTTTCTGCAATTGCACATGATTTTAGCTGTTTATGGATTGTTGATTCTGGTGCTTGTGATCATATAGTATATGATGAAAGGATTCTAGTTAACAAAAGAAAATTAAAGAAGGAAATCAGAGTAGGATTGCCTGATGGAACCTTTAGATGTGTAAATATGGTAGGCAGTGTTATATTGGGACATAACATTGTGATTGATGATGTTTTACTGGTAAATGGATTTAGGCACAATCTGTTGTCTGTTGGTAAGTTAGTAGACAAATCTGGCGTATTGGTGCAATTCACCAAAGATGGTTGTTCATTTCAGGATCAATGTAGTAGACAAGTTCTTAGAGTTGGTAAGAAACAGGGTGGCTTATATTACTACTACAGTAATGGTCATTTTGATTCCTCTGGTTCATCTGAAGATTCTGGTATGATTTCTGCATGTCATACAGTAGATAATTCTACTTTGTTGTTAGATAAGACTATTGTTGGTAGAAAGAATATAAGTGATAATGTTGGACAATTGGAAATGTTACATAGAAGACTAGGACATTTATCCTTGTCAAAAATGCAACATATTCCAGGATATAATTGTCAAGGAGTTCATGAATATAACTGTGTTATATGTCTTCATTCTAAGCAACATAAATTGCCTTTCACTATAAGTACAAGTAGAGTAGAATGTTGTTTTGATTTGATACACATTGATCTATGGGGTTCCTATAAGGTTCATGCTTTGAATGGTGCAAGCTATTTTCTGACAATATTAGATGATCATAGTAGAGTCACTTGGACTTACTTGATGCATAACAAGCTGCAAGTTGCTAAGGTTGTAGCTGATTTTCTACAACTTATTGAAACTCAATTCAATAAAAGAGTTAAAACTGTCAGATCAGATAATGGGATAGAACTTATTAAAGAAGAATGTTTGAATATTTTTCTTTCTAAAGGTATTTTGATGCAAAGAAGTGTACCTTATGTTCCACAACAAAATGGTCGTGTGGAGAGAAAACATAGACACTTTGCCTAAGAAGTTCTGGGGAGACTGTATCTTGACTGCTACATTTCTCATAAATAAGATGCCTACCAAGGTTTTATCTTGGAAGTCACCTTATGAAGTCATGTTTGATAAAGTTCCTGATTATGACAGCTTAAGGAGCTTTGGATGTATCTTGACTGCTAATGGTCCACTCATATATCAGTTGAAGAAAGAGATTGATGCATTAAGACAAGAAAATTTGACCATTATTGCATACTATGGAAAGATCAAGAAGTTGTGGGATGAGCTTAAGTCATTAAGACTTTCTCCAATTTGTAGTTGTGGTGCATTGAATAAGTGTACCTGTCAATAATTCTTGAAGAAACTTGCTGATATTGAAGCTGAGGATAAACTGATGCAATTTTTGTTAGGGTTAAATAGTGGTTTTGATCATACAATCACTAACACACTAGTGGAAAAAACTCTATCTGTCACTTAGTATCTGATGCGGTTTTTACAAAACCGCATCAGAAAATCAATTAAAAAAATAGAGAGGAAAGTTGGGAAGAAAATCTGATGCGGTCCTCTTGTGGACCGCATCAGATTAAAAATCTGATGCGGTTTTTTTGAAAATCTGATGCGGTTCTTAGGACCGCTTCAGATTTTCTTATTTTTTTAAAAAAAAATCGGAAACGTTTCCTCATGATGCCTCACTCAACTCAACTCATAACCTTGGCCCATTTACTTTCACCATAACCCCAACCCACCTCACTCAACTCACTATCCTCTCCCCTCTCTCCTCACTCAACTCAACCCTAATTCTCTCTCCTCTCTCCTCACTCCACGGCGCCTCTCTCTCTCCTCACTCCACCCACGGCGCCTCTCTCTCCTCACTCAATAGTAATCCTCTCCCCTCTCTCTCCTCTTCCCTCCTCCCTCTCAAACCCTTCATCGTCGAATCATGCACGAGTCTTCACGAAGACGAAACGAGGACGAAGACGAATCGAGGACGAAATTAGTGTATGCACGAGTCGAAGACGAAGAAGAATCGAGGACGAAACTAGTGTCGAATCGAAGACGAAAATCTAGAAAGGTTTTTTTTTCGTTTTTCGTTTCTTAGATCTGAGTTTTGTTATTATTTTTTCTTTTCTTTAGTTTTTTTTTTGTAATTTTCATTAACTCAACATTTTTTGGTTTCTGTTTATGTAATTTTCGTTCATTTTCTGTTTATGTAAACATTAGATCTAGTTCGTTTTTTTTGTAATTTTCCTTCAGTTTATGTAAATTACGAAAATCGAAGGAAACGCGAAGCGAATTTAGATCTGAAACTAGTGATTTTTCGTTTAATTTCTCTATTTTTTTGTTTAATTTCTCTAGTTTTTTCGTTTAATTTCTCTAATTTTTCGTTTCATTTTTTTTTCATATATATTCTGGTTTTTTAGTATTTTCGTTCGATTTATTTTTGTTTTTATTCTGTTATTAGTTTTTTTTGTAATTTATTTTCGTTTTTATTATGTTATTAATTTTATTTGTAATTTTTTTTCTTTTTTATTCTGTTTCTAATTTTATTTGTAATTTATTTTCGTTTTTATTCTGTTATTAGTTTTATTTTCGTTTTGTTTGTATTTTCTCTTAGATTTTTGTTTATTTTTTTTGGTTGATTTTTGTATTTATTTGCATTATTAATTCGGTTCTAGATTTATTTGTATTTTTTTTTAATCACTTCTATTTGTATTTTGTTGGCAATGATATAAATGTTAGCATGTTTCATTCATTTTTATTTTTGTAATTTTGTTGCTGTAAAATTGTGTTGTTGGAGACTTGGAGTATGCGGTGCAGACCTGAAAATGAAATGTGGTAGTGCAGACCTGTAGTTTGCAGGTCTGCACTTTTTTTTTGACATTACATTACACAATCTGATGCGGTTCTGACGTAAAACCGCATCAGATTATCGTTTTCTGATGCGGTTCTGATGGAAAACCGCATCAGATTATCACCTAATCTGATGCGGTTTTCTCTACGAACCGCATCTGATTATCGTTTTTTGATGCGGTTTTGGACCGCATCAGAAATTATTAGTGAGCTGCTGCGCCCCTACCTGATGCGGACCAAAACCGCATCTGAAAGGCTAGTTTTGACCGCATCAGTTGGGGTTTTTTCCACTAGTGACATCTTGTCCATGGAGCCTTTGCCAACAATAAAAAGAGCATTCTCAATTACTCAACAAATTGAGAAACAAAAGGAGATTTCTGGTGTAATGGATATAGCTGAAAGTAGTGATATGGCTGCTTAGAAGTACTCTCAAGGTGGAACAGGACAAGGTGGATCAGGTTATGGAACACAGAAGTTTCAAGCTAAACGTGACTGGAAGAAAGAGAAATAAGACAATAAATGTGACCATTGCAAAGCTAGGGGTCATACTGCAGATCAGTGTTTTAAATTGATAGGCTATCCGATAATGGTATAATCTTTGTTAAGTCGACTAAATCAACCGGAAATGGTTATGGTGGTGGTAAGAAATTTGCTGCAAATGTTTATGTGTCTCGGGACAATGGACGGGGTGAACAAGCTGATTCTCCACTGGATTTTGATCACAATATGGCTGGAAATTCTGGAAATGCAAATCAGATGGTAGATCAAGAAATGTTAAGCTCTATGTGTCAAGAAGTAATGAAGACAATGAAGGGCAAACATTCTGCATACAACAATACTTCATTTGCTAGTTTTGCAGGTAATGTTACTTATGCATTTTCTGCAATTGCACATGATTTTAGCTGTTTATGGATTGTTGATTCTGGTGCTTGTGATCATATGGTATATGATGAAAGGATTCTAGTTAACAAAAGAAAATTAAAGAAGGAAATCAGAGTAGGATTGCCTCGATGGAACCTTTAGATGTGTGAATATGGTAGGAAGTGTTATATTGGGACATAACATTGTGATTGATGATGTTTTTTCTTGGTAAATGGATTTAGGCACAACCGTTGTCCGTTGGTAAGTTAGTAGACAAATCGGCATATTGGTGCAATTCACGAAAGATGGTTGTTCATTTCAGGTTGAATGTAGTAGACAAGTTCTTGGAGTTGGTAAGAAACAGGGTGGCTTATATTACTACTACAGTAATGGTCATTTTGATTCCTCTGGTTCATCTGAAGATTCTGGTATGATTTCAGCATGTCATACAGTAGATAATTCTACTTTGTTGTTAGATAATACTGCTGTTGGTAGAAAGAATAAAAGTGATAATGTTGGACAATTGGAAATGTTACATAGAAGACTAGGACATTTATCCTTGTAAAAAATGCAACATATTCCAGAATGTAATTGTCAAGGAGTTCATGAATATAACTGTGTTGTATGTCTTCATTCTAAGCAACATAAATTGCCTTTCACTATAAGTACAAGTAGAGCATAATGTTGTTTTGATTTGATACACATTGATCTATGGGGTCCCTATAAGGTTCATGCTTTGAATGGTGCAAGCTATTTTCTGACAATATTAGATGATCATAGTAGAGTCACTTGAACTTACTTGATGCATAACAAGCTGCAAGTTGCTAAGGTTGTAGCTTATTTTCTACAACTTATTGAAACTCAATTCAATAAAAGAGTTAAAACTGTCAGATCAGATAATGGGACAGAACTTATTAAAGAAGAATGTTTGAAGATTTTTCTTTCTAAAGGTATTTTGATGCAAAGAAGTGTACCTTATGTTCCACAACAAAATGGTCGTGTGGAGAGAAAACATAGACACTTATTAGAAGTGTCTAGGGCATTGAGATTTCAAGCAAACCTACCTAAGAAGTTCTGGGGAGACTGTAATATCCCGTATCTAAGTAATACTAATTGTCGGATTAATTATAAATTAAATCTTTTTAAACTAACAAAAACAAGAGTTATAGATAATAGAAAATATAATAACTTATTAAATCTGACTATGGACAATAGGAACAACAAGTATATACTTAAAAATGAGAAATTAAATAATATCAAGATTTACGAAGAATACCCCTATGTTCTTAACTCTAGCCCACCTTCTTTTTCTCTCCGTGTTTCCTCTAAGCAAGAGTGAGTAACTCTTCATCCATGAATTAGTTGAAGAAAACACTACAAGTTCTACAACTCTACAATTTTTTTCAAAGCTCATGTCAGTAGCCACCCATTTCAAGCACAAAGTCAGCAAAGACAACTCCTCGAGCCAACAAAAATCTGAAGTGAAGATCACCATATCTCTTCCATTAATGTATACCTTGACTAAGCAGATTTCTCATGATACATGAACAATGGTGAAGCATTAAACCACTTTTGGTTCCTATAAATAGCCATGAAAATCTCTCACCAAGAACACCATCACCAACAATTTTCATCCTTTTATCTCACCTTACCACCACCTAAGAACTAATCAGAATTTTTCAGTCAACAACTCGCCGGAAAACGCGACCCAAAGAAACCCAAAAAGAAAACCCCAAATTTTCTCTCTATCTCTCCTCTGTTTCGGGCTTCAAACACCACCACCACCGGCTGCCGCCGGCTCGCGCGACACCTGCGCCACGCTCACCCTGCCTCGGCCGTCACTCGCCGGAGCTCCGCCGACCACCAGCACTCTCTTCGCACGTTCCTCTTCTTCGCGCGTCGCTGTACCGCGCAGCACCACCGGCGACCTTGGCCCCACATCGTTCCGCCGTCGCTCCGTCGTTTCTCGGCGCCGACGCTGCGTTGCTCGCCGTCCACCGGAGCCGAATTCCCTCGCCTCACAGACCGTCCCCTCGCTCTAAGAAGCAGAGGTAACGACATTCCTCTCGTTTTATTTAAAAGAAATTTCGATTCTTCTTTTTATGTTTTAACCCAAGCCCAGTTTAGCTCCTTTTCTATTTAGGATAGTTTTGGGCCTAGGAGAACCCAAGTTGAACTAAACTTAAGTATTTATAATCCGAATTTTATTATGTTGGGCTAAAAAGATGTTTGAACTTATTCTATGGACTGATTTGGTTAGTTTAATTAAACCACTTAACTTGACTCCTAAAAACTATTATTGGGTTATATTTCATGATTACAACACTAGTTGAGTTGTTTAAAACTAATTAAAATCCAGTAAGCTTGTTATTTATATTATGAGTTTAAGTTATGATTACTCCATTAATCCTTAAGTTTACTTATAATAAGAAGATAGCTTAGTTTATTAGTTTTAAGTGATTAAATAATATTAAAATAATGTTAATGGTTATAGTATAGCAATAAACTTAATTAGTATAGTGATAGACGATTAATGGATGATTGACTATGAACTCTTATAATATGTGTAATTGTAAGTATAATGTTTCGATAATTCTAAAAGTATAACTAAAGGAGTTATTTCACTTATTAATCGATTAAAGAGTCACCTTAAGAAGTTATTAACGACTAAGATAAAAACGACCTTTAATAAGACCTTTACGACGTTATAAGGAACGTTATGACGTTAATAAGCGCTAGCTAATATTTAGGCTTAAAAGCTAAATAATGAAATGTTCATTAATAAAATTATTCTTGAATAGATTAAAGAAGATAAAGGATATTACAAGCTTCCCCCAGCTATCAAACTTACTACGCAGGATTTGAGGTAACGTCTACTGCTAACACCCGCATTCCCCTTCTAAGTATGTTTTATAATGATGTTTACGTTAATAGTATTCTTTTGTACATGGATTGCGGGATATGGAATATTTTGTGATGCATATGATGATATGAAATAATGACGTTATGAAAATATGATGATGTTATTTTATGAATGCAATGAAATGAAAATGTTATATCATGATGATTATGAATATGCTTAAAATATATGAAACATGATAAATTCAAATTCCAGTGAAAGATGGTTCTTGGCAGTACTATGTTATGTTGGTCGTGCACGTACCGTTCTGTTCTATGGCGGAAACGCCACCTTCTGGTTAGGGGCAATTGTCCCTGGTGGCACCGCACTATGCATGGCTTTATGCCACCTTCTGGTTAGGGACACTGTCCCTGGTGGCTATTGCCTTATGATTATGATGATGATGATGATGCTTATGGGAGACGTCCCTTATGTTATACTCGCCAAGTTACCAATAAGATAATTATGATGATGAACATGATAAAAGGTTAATAATGAATTCATGTTTACATAAAATATTTATGAAATGTTTTTTCCTTATTCTCTCCTCCCTGTTTACAACTAAAATGAATTGAAATGAATTTACGATGTTAGAGTAGTATGTTACTGAGCTTCGGCTCATGACGTTTTGTTTTTCTGTTTTAGGTAATGGCGGGGATGACGGAATGGCGTAGCAGTGAGGAATAATTACTACTTAAATTATGCAGACTCTTATTATTATGTATTCTAAGCTTAAGAACATTAGTTTATGAACCTTAATTATGCTTCACCTAGTTATTTATGCATTTCAAAGTTAGTTATGAAGTTTCATATTTATAATGTTATGTTCTTTAACGAACTTATGTTGCCTTGTATTTTCCCAAATGGAAAGTACGGCAGTAACGCTCCGACTAAGATAGGTCTTCCGCTGCTAATCAAGAGTTAATTAATGAATTAATGATGCTTAGAAGTCGGGGCGTTACAGAGACTGTATCTTGACTGCTACATTTCTCGTAAATAAGATGCCTACCAAGGTTTTATCTTGGAAATCACCTTATGAAGTCATGTTTGATAAAGTTCCTGATTATGACAGCTTAAGGAGCTTTGGATGTTTATGTTATGCCTATAACATGACTGTTAGAAGAGATAAGTTTGACTCAAGATCTAGAAAATGCATTTTTATAGGCTATCCATATGGACAGAAGGCCTATAAATTGTATGATCTTGAAACAAATTCTACTTTTGTTTCAAGAGATGTGATTTTCTTTGAAAATTATTTTCCTTATCACACGGATACATCTATCAAATTGCTTCATAAACCTACCTTGATTTCATTTGGTGATGATGATTCTGATCCAATAAATATTACAGAACAACCTTCATCACTTAATCCCTCTCAAAATTCTTTTCATTCTCTTAATTCTCTTTCACCACATAATCATTCTGTGAACAATCTTTCTGAATCTTCTATTGTTCCTTCTAACACACATTCTCTTTCGAAAATTTTCGTAATATTCGGAATGCTTCTCAATCTTCTACTAGTATTAATTCTCTTCCTATTATTCATAATTCTCCTCCTATTATTCACAATTCTCCTGTCATCGGGGAAAAGTACTAGAACAGCTTGTTCCTTCCACTAAACTTGCCGACTTTATTACTCCTTACATACCTCACAAAAATCCAACTGTTCCTGTATAAGATTCAAGTTCTGAATCTCAATCATCTGTTGTGAATTCTTGCCAGATTATAGAGCCTAAGTATTATAATCAGGCTAAGAATGATCCTAACTGGATCGAAGCAATGAATAAAGAGCTTCAAGCTCTTGAAGACAATGAAACTTGGGATTTGACTACATTACCTACAGGAAAGAAAGCTATAGGATCTAAATGGGTATATAAGACTAAGCTTAAACCTGATGGGTCTATTGAGAGACATAAGGCAAGGTTGGTAGCAATTGGTTATCAACAAGTGGCAGGATAGGATTTTACACAAACTTTTTCACCTGTTGCAAAATTAGCAACGTGAAGAGTTGTTGTTGCATTAGCTACAATGAATCAATGGCAAATGTGTCAACTTGATGTGAACAATGCCTTTTTGCATGGTTTTCTTGATGAAGAAGTATACATGATTCCACCAAATTTGGTTATACTAAAGCAACGTAAGGGTGAAGTTTGTAGATTGAAGAAATCCCTATATGGCTTGAAACAGGCCTCAAGACAGTGGAATAAAGAGTTAACAAAATTTTTGTTGTCTCTTGGTTTTCAACAGTCTACACAAGATTATTCCCTATTCACTAGATCCAAGAATGATGAATTTCTTGTTATTCTGGTATATGTGGATGACATGTTGGTAACTGGTACTTCAGTGTTTCAGATTGAAGAAGTTAAAAATGATCTTGATTTAGCTTTCACCATCAAAGATCTAGGTGAGCTAAATTATTTTTTGGGTATAGAGATAACAAGGACTGCAGATGGTACTTTTATGTCACAGAATAAGTACACTAAAGACATACTTGCTGACACTAGTATGGAAGATTGCTCTCCTGTCAATGCTCCTCTTTCTTTAGGTCTCAAACTTTCTACAGAAACAGGTGATGTGTTGCAAGAGCCTGATATATACAGAAGATTGGTTGGAAGACTATTGTATTTAGGTCTTACTAGACCAGATCTTTCATATGCTATACAACATCTCAGCCAGTTCATGCATTGTCCTAGGATTCCTCATTTGAGAGCTGCCTTACATGTTATTAAGTATCTTAAAGGTACTTTGGAGTATGGCTTGTATTACAAGACAAATACAGAATTCCTTGTACATGCTTATAGTGATTTTGATTGGAGTGGATGCCAATTCAGTAGTAGATCACTCAGTGCTTATGCAGTTTTCATTGGTTCTAACTTGGTGTCATGGAAGACCAAGAAACAGTCAACAGTAAGCAAGTCATCCACAGAATCAGAATACAGAAGTATGTCCAATGCAGCTCGTGAGCTTGTGTGGATTCATGGCCTATTAGAGGATTTGCAAGTTAAAGTTCCACTTCCACTCACTTTATCTTGTGATAATACCTCTGCTGAACATTTGGCTCATAATCCTATGTTCCATGAAAAGACTAAGCATCTGAAGCGTGATATGCATTATGTAAGAGAACAGGTTGATGTAGGGTTTCTCACTACTGCTCATGTCTCTAGCAATCAACAACTAGCTGATGTGCTCACTAAAGCTCTCCCTTCTACACAGCATCATTCCATTTGTTCCAAGCTTGGACTTGTTACTCAATTCCAGCTTGAGGGGGGTATATAAGTTATATGTATATATTGTTAGTTAGCTGAGTCAGCAAAAGTTAGTTTTGTTTGATATTAGCTAGTTTGTTAGAAACAGATTAGCTGCTGTGTATAAATAGGAGTATGTTAGTTGTGGTTAGTTCATCTTGGTGATGACTGTAATAAACACTTTGCTTCTTTCTCTCACTAAATAAAATCTTCTCTACAATCTTCATCTTGATTGTTTCTATAATATATATCTTTGAGATAAATCAAAAAAAAGCGAAACACAACACTATATCGTGGGACGGAGGGAATATCTTTTTGACACATTTACCAAAAGCAATTTACAACTTACTATATAATACATATGCACATACAAAAAAAAATTACTATGCAACACATACCACCTTCTTTTAAGGTGGACGCTACACATACCATCTCAAAACCAAATTAACTTGTCACATAACAAAATTAAATTACACCAACAACATATGACTAACAATTCTGGACAAAAAAATATCTTACTAAGCTATCTCAGACAACCCTTTGGATGTACTCAAAGCCTTATAAATCTCTAAAACAAGTCTTGCTTCAAATTCATCTTGATTTTTATACTTAATTCGAACTTGCCTAGCTTGTGATATCCTCTTCTGCCCAAATTCACTACCTCCATTAACTGGCCCAACTTCGCCCGCCAATTTTAACATCATGTTGATATACCCGTTCTTAAATTTGTTCCATAGTTTCTTAGGCGAAGAAATAACTACCTTCTTCAAACTCTTAAACTTAAGACTCTTTTTAATCCTCCAAAACCTCCTAAAGTTTTTTGTAGAGTTGTTCGCTTCGCCGTTGATCTTCACTACTTGTATTTTCCTCTTGGTTTGAGTTGCTCCATCTAAGAGATTGTACCCTTTCTTTTTCCAATAATTCTTTCCATTAAATGGTTTAGAAATTTCTCCCATTTTCTTCCTAGGGAATTTTTTGTTGTTTTTGTAGGAGAAAGTTATAGTAGTAGTATTGTAGGAAGAAGAATGAAAATTAGAAGGCTTATATATGAAGAGGAAATTAAAGATATGGTAAGGATTAAGGAATAAGCCCAAATATGCGGCTGTGTTTTATGGAACACATGGGTTGTTTATCTTGTTAGGAGGCTTAATAAATGTAGTAAAATGACATTCTAGTGGGTCAAAATTGAAAAGTCGCAAAAGCCGGTTTGAAAACAAGTGTTTTCTTTTTGCGACGATAATTCTGTCAATGAAGTGTTACGTGCCCAATAAATATGATGGTGAATGGGATGGGATGACTAAATTGTCAAGTTGTTTGTGATGGAATATTTTGGTATACATTATACTATGGTACTACAATTAAGAAACTGATAAGGAGTCATGACAATAATCATATAGAAATATAGAATGATGACTTTGTTCCTACCTCTCTATTATTTGCTCAATGTTTTAATTTTGACATTGTCACAAATTATTTGCGTCATCCTTATAAAATAACATTTTTCTGATTCGTCCTTTATTTTATAAAATAATATTTGTCTGTCATTTATTTTTTGTTTCTAGGTGTTCAGTGTTATGAAAATGTTTATTGTCTACCAACTTGCTATTTTTGATTTTGGGAGAGCTACGGCCTACGTGTATGGATCATGTCACTAGTTTAGTTGAGAAATTTTGGGGTAGCTATACTTAAGACTTGAAATAAAATTCTATCTATACTACTATCTAGTGGCTAAATTTTCTTGTTTGCCTCTTAAATTTCATATAAAAGCAAAAAGGAAAAAGAAAAAAGAAGTTGCGGGAGAATTTGAGGAAGAATTATTCAGTAAGTGGATGAGTTACTGAATTACTGCTCTTGTTTCATTGTTGATTCAGTTTCTAGTGAATTTTCATGTAGTTTATCAATAACTGTATAATTCTGTCATCGAATTATTCAGTAATTCTGAGATCTATTTGCCAGTATTCACCAATTCAGATTTTTGTTCATCTAAGCTTTTTCAGGTTAATATTCCACAATCGTAGAACTATAACAAAGTATGTGAAAATTGTGAAATAGTAGTATTGAGTTAATTGAATTTGGTAGTTGAAAATCAAAATTAAGTACCTTTGGCAGTCGCCAGAAGGAGACCGGAGGCCAGTCAGTCGCCAGAACGGCAGTTCGCCAGAAATAGATTGGTTGAGTTTTTTTTTGTTTTTTTTTTTTATTTCTGTTAGTTTATAGACTTCTCAATTTTTTTTGAATGGAATTTGGAGATATGATTAGAAGTAGTTTTATGAATGAAAATCCAATCCAATAAGTAAAGAACTGATGAACTTTTGTTAGATGTGAAGTGTGATTGTGTGAATGAAATTTTGATGTGAATTGATATTTTGATGTGAAATAAGAAATTATGAAAATGAAATTTAAATGTTGTGTAATTGTGAAATATGGAAATTGAGATTACTTGAATTGAAATTAGAGATTAGAAATTGTGAAATTGAAATAGATATTGTGAATTGAAATTTGTTGAATTTGGAATTAGATGTTGTGAAATGTAATTAACCGCTTCCAATCTATTAAAGGACGTCGGATGCACTTGTAATTTTTATATATTTGAAACTTATGTATTTTCGTCAATTTAAATTAGTTGTAATTTGAATCATTAATTGATATTGGCATTGTATTTTGATTTGAATTTTTAGTCGTAAATCAACTCAAGTATTGTATTTTGTTTTATTTGATTCTTTCTCATTCGTACCCCCATCCCGTAATTCCTGGATACGCCACTGTTAATCGATCAAGCTATGATTTAAAAAAAGGTACACCAAAAAAGGATTGGTGATGGGAGCAATATACAAGTCATATTGTTACACTTCCCTGGAAGTTTTCTTTCATCTGAAATCAACTCTGAAGAAGTAAACAGGGCAAATGCGTTGCTTGCTCTGCTTAATGTTTCAAACAGGTCAAAAATGTCAGCATCTGCATACCAAGAAGTCAAAAACATAATGTATACTACTTGTTATGTTGTACAATTACATATTGTCCTGGTGAAAATTCTCTCAGAATAGAATAACAATATGTCATTTAGGGATGGCAGTGGGGTGGGTCAAGTAAAAGACTGCCCATCCCGCCAAATGGGCGAGGATGGGTTTAAGTTTAGCGGGGATGGGGATTAAAATCATACCCGCAATGGGTGGTGGAGCGGTGTGGATTTTATCTTTATACCCGCCCCATCCTCTCGTCCGTTTCGCCCCACCTCGCCCGCCCCCACATATTTATTATTAAAATTCTATTTATATACTTATATTATTAATAATTTTATCTTGCAAAATATAAATATGTGGGTATGCGCGGGTACGAAGCAGGTGTGGGTACCCATGCGGGTGGTGGGCCGGTGATGAAGTGGGTACGATGCAGGTACGAAGTGGGTGTGGGTACCCATGCGGGTGGTGGGGCGGGGTGGGTTTAGATACGTACCTGGTGGGGCGGGGATGGGTTTGAAATTTTCCCCCACAATGGGTGGTGGGGCGGAGATGGGGATGAGAATTTTATGCAGGTGCGGGTGTGGAGGTACCATTCTCCGCACCCGCCCCGCCCAATTGTCATCATTTTAAGAAGTGAAAAAAAAATACAAATACATGCGGCGTTTAGTAAAACCTGAGCGGCAAATAGCCTTATACACTAGATCCATAGTTATAAAGTTATAGTAATTTTATGGATCATGCCCAAAATGTTCCTTGAAACTCTTATGGACAAGGTTGTGTTTATTTATATATTAAAAGAAAGGCTTTGACTTATGCGTACTCAGAAAAATCCTTCTAGTAGTAGTCAATGGGAACGAACCTGGAAAAGTTGACCTAGGCTACACAATTTTTTTTTTTTTTTTTTTATTAGGAAATTAAGCCAATTTAAAGCGCTAACCCCTACTGCGCCACTAACAGTAGGAAACACCAACACATTTGGCTTGCAGAAGATGCCTAAGATGCTATGAAATACCCCAAAGATAACTTGGGGCTGATCGAACCTCGACCTCGCGCCAAGCGAGCGGCTTTCTACCCACTGAGCCTAACTCCTATCCTTGACCTAGGCTACACAATAACGTCATGTAATATGCACGAGGCCTCATACCCTCTTGGAGAGACTAGGAACTAGATCCTCTTATTTCGTATAGGAAATGGGTAATCAAGGGATGAAAATGCATAATTATGTCATAATTTGAATATAGAAAATGAAAGAAATCCTAATTCGATAAATTTAAAGATCCAACAAAATTACAAAAGAATTCAATATTTGCAATAACAATATATATTAGCATATTATTTTCAATATTATATCTCATGTCCGAATTGACCTTTAATTTTAACACTTCTGCATCAAGAGCACATCCTTAAATATTGTGCTTAATTGATGTTATTCGCAATATCATGTAGTAGGATGGAGCAAGATGGGCTTCATCTCTCCGTAAATTAGGCTACGCATGACAACAACATAACAGAGTAATCATAATACCTTATTTTACTGACCAAGATTTGAGTTTCATATTAATAAAATTTAGACAACACATTTACAACTCTCACTCATAATAAGAAATAAACTTTCCATTAAAAGGGAAAAAAAGTGAAATTTAATAAGAAGTGATAGGATAATATAAATTTGCAAATTGTGTTCTATTTCACTCACATTTTACGCAATTTTTTTAAGTTGATAAGTGCTAGATTTGGGAAAACTCCTTAACTGGAGTGATTATCATTGATCAATATTTATAGTGTTACATCCTAGAATAGTCCTATTATGATTAGGAAACCTATCCAAAGTATATCTCTATGAACAAAGTTTATCTCTATGAACAAAATATATCCAAACTATATTTATATTCTATCAATAAGATATAGAACCTTACTAATCCAAAACCTCTGGCAAATCAACTCGATCCAATTAACGGGATAAATACTTTGGAAGTGGGGAGGAAGAGTAAGGAGATCCTATCTTCCCCAAAGTACCTCTAGTGAGGATTGAATCCCTACCCTTAAGGTTGAAAGGTACAATCTTCACACTTAACTTGGTATGCAATTACCTTGACTTTTTTTTTTCTGATTTGGTAAGATGAATAACCTATGGGCTGCCCTCGCACAGGGCCCAACCTAGAGGCTCAGACACTTAAAAAGAGGGGGAATTGAAAATATTAACAATGATGCAATTACCTTGACTTAATTGACAGCTTTTGATAAGGTATTAAAATAAAATAAAAAATACAAAAAATTTGGATTTTTTTTTGTTTTTTTGTGAATAAAGCAGCCTTCATTAATAACGTTTAAACATATCCTTACAAATTTATTTTTATTTTTAAATTATTCTGAGTATATTTTGGATAAACTAAAGCTGATCAACTCCAGCCCGGCTCGGTTTTTGGACGGGTTTCACCTCTAGGATAAACCATCGAGTAATCCAGAACCTACTAGACTCGCACTAATTCGAATCCGAGTTGGGTGAATTCGAACAGGTCTGAGAAACAAAGGCCAAGGCCCATGTACCACTTCTGCCAATCGCCTGAATTTCAATCTGACCAATGACCATAATTTACAAAATCTCACATCTCAGTAGCTGAAACTGAGGCAACCATTTCAAAAACAAAACTCTCACTTAACTCAACTCTCTTAATCCTTATCCATTCAAAATCCCAAATTTAGCCTCAACAAATTAAACACCATGAATTCCAAGGAAAGCAGCAATAGCATCACCCTCCTTCACAAAGTTGACCCCGTTGACTCCTTCTGGAACTGGAGTCAACCCAAGAAGACCAACAACCTCAACAAACGTTTCGCCGTTTCTGAACTCTTCAGTTCGAATCGTCAGAGAAACGCCTCAAAAGATACGTTTGTTTTGGGCCCGGGAGCTGGAGCTGGTGTTGGGTGTGGTGTTGGGCTTGGGCTTGGGCTATCCGGTGCGGCTGGGTATTCTTTTGGGCTTTGGAGTGAACTTCGCGTTGTTTTCGGGTTCGGGTTTGGATGTGGTGTTGGGGCTGGGTTTGGGTATGGGCAAGGGTTGGGTTATGGGTCGAGTTGGAAGTCAATTAAGTCTGATGTATTGGGGTTTAAGGATAAAACGGATTCTAAGAACCGAAATTTTGTACAGTTCTAGTGAGCATTTATTTTTAATGTTTCCAGCCCATTTGCAAGTTTTCTTTGCCATTTTGGTAATGCTAATATTAAGAGACTGATATTTGATTTTAGAATGTTTTTCGTATTATATGAAATGCCACAAAGAATAATGATGTGGATAAAATTTGATTTCAAATTGTTGACACAACTATTTTGGTACAATATTGACCAATTTTCTCTTACAAAAAGATTCCAAATAGAAACAACAAAAGAAAACAATGAAAGACATACATGAAGTACAATTTGTTCATTAGAAGTATCATTTATAATTCCTCTATTTTTTTTTACAAATATGTAAACAGAAATATACTCCTATACTCTCGATATATATTTCATAGTATCAACTCTTAATATTTTTAATAATAATCATTCATGATACTAATGCTTAAAATTGTAGGTTGTGCATTAACTAGCTCGAAATCTTATATTATGGGATAGGAAATAAAAGCAGAGTACATGTATAAAATAACACATACTCGCTATCTATAGAATTAAGTTTGAAGAAAATGTCGTACGCCCTAATGCGTTACATGAGTCTCAACTCTCAACAAACAGAAGAAGAGTGTATCATCGGAAGTCGGAAACCACTCCCAAAGTCCCAATCATGCAATCAGAACAGGTACTCTCCTCAAATTTCTAATGCAAATGTTTTATGTCCATGTGTACTCCTCACTTTAAAAATAATAATTGTGCAACTGCAAAATATCGAACACGTGACCTCTGAAATGAAAAGTAAGAGCTTAACTATCAATACACTATGGTTTTATTGTGTAATGTTTCAAATAAAATATGATGAAGTCTTGTAATAATTATACTTAACTAAAAAGACTTAAACAAGTATATACATCTCTAACACTCTAATTACGTAACTAACAAGAGACTATTGATGTCATATTTTCTTACCACAATTCATTTTAAAGTATTATTTTCAAACTCAAACCTTTTAAATTTTTTTCCTTATCACGTCGTGACGTTTTAATTTCTTTATGGACAAAGTATGAAAAGTAGTAAAACAAATTATGAAATTTAAGAATAATAACATATTTGTTTATCAGAATCGACCCGGCGACGCCCGGCAAAAAAAAAACTAGTTACTAAAGAAAATGTGTTCATACTCTTTGGTGAAAATAAATAGGCACATAGCCATTCACATTGTCAGACACGAGAGTTTCTACTTGAGCTATTACACTCTGCAGCATTTTGTTCCAACAATAACTATGTTGGGCGAAAGAAAATCCTAATTACATTCATAATACTACTACTTCCTTTGCCGAAGTATTCAAAAACATTTTGTTTCCTTCATGTTGCAGTAGTCAAGTCCGAATGTTGATAACTTAAGGCTCAACTCCCTGCAATTGTGTGCAATTAGTAAATTATTGATCATTTTGGAGGTCAATGGCACATTGACAATCAGACTACAGTACTACTAGATGAGATATCTGTCTCGAGGCAGCTAACTATAGGATAATTGTTGATATTCACACTAACTATAGGTAAAATTATTTATCATTTCTCAATGAATTACATATAGACTCGACCTCCCTAATAGAAAAATTATGTTCCACCAGTCAATGAAACAAGGCTCCTAAAAATACTTTTTTAACTATAAAACCTCAAAACCTAACGCTATCTTCACTTTAGTTTCTCCCTCTTCTTCTTTCAATCTTCTGAAATTCACATAATCTTCAATCTTCAACCTTCATCCTTCCCTTAAACCCTTCACTAGCTGACTCTTGCCCGTTAAACCCATAACAAACCCTCTCTTTGCTTGATTAATTTTAAAAAGAAGTGGCATTTCAATTTCACCCAGAAATCTTATAGTTGAGCAATCACAAAAAAAAAAGGGAACAAGACCAAAGAAGAAAAAGAGGGATAAATCTCCCATCTAGGATACCTCAAACATCCTTAAAACTCGAAACTAATATCGTCCATATATAGAAAATGCCATAAAAAATCACGACTTAATATTAGTAATATTTATTATCAAGGTGTCACATTTGTACATCTCCGAAATGATCAAACATGGGGTTGTTTTGCAATTCCATTGCCATTGTTGGCTTTTAAGATTGTCTGTTTAAGTCATTGTTCGCAAAAGTGTTTGTAAGAAAATTAATGTGGCGGTTATGGGTTTATTAGAGAAGCCATGGCCAACAACCCAAAAGCCCAATCCAAAAAGCTACTCCAGGCAGCTTAAAAGTTAGCTTTTCAGCCAATCAAAAAGTTAATAACCAAACACTTTTTTTTAGCTGTTTGACCAAATTAAAAAGCCAAAAGCCAATGAAAAAATCATTTACCAAACGTGGCCATTAACTATACTATTTACGAAATGTAAACCAATCCCAAAGGTTCAATCGCAAAACATAATCCAAAATTCAAGAAAAATTCAAAATTTTGCAGAACAAGGTAAGAAAAAAATCTAATCAACCTGAGACAAATTAGAAGCAGCAACATCATCAACGGTAAATTTTCCTTTACCCTTCTGATTACCACGACCTTCAGCCTTACGCTCAAGTAAACTCTTCCTATCTTTGTCAAGTTTTAACTTAGTCACAACAACCTTCGACGGATGAATCCCAACGTTGACTGTCGACCCGTTGACTTTTTCCCGGGTAACCTGCTCAATATGGATGACCCACTTTTTACGGTAGCATTGGACAATTTTACCCTCGCGTCCCTTAAAAGTTCCACGCACCACCTGAACCTCGTCGTCTTTTCGTACAGGGATAGAACGGACATTGTACTTACTTCTTAAGTCGGTGGAAAGTGGGGCACTCATGATTGTACGGCGGATGTTTGACGGCGCTGTGAAGTGGGCTTTCCGGCACTTTCTTCGGGAACTTGTTACTCTTGGGTTGTACTTCATTTTTGTTTTTTTTTAGGGTTTTTTTTTTCCTTTGGAGTTTATATGGTTTCTTAGGGTTTTGGTTTTTTGGGATTCTGATTTTGCGTGGAAATTGGGGTTTTATGTTTATGGACTTTGTTAGTTTGGTGGGCTGGTTTTTTTGGGTTTTTGAATTCTAATGATTTAAGAGTCCGATTTTAAGTATTATTGTAAAAAAAAAAAAAAAAAACCATTTATTTCTCATTAATGTTCTCTTTCTAACCAAAGTTTTTATTACACTCCTACCTACATTTCTGAATTAACAACGGTTAAGAATAAATATTTTATCCATCAGTGTCAATGGAGGAATTAATTCCAGTCCCCGCTACTAATATATTAAAAGGTGTGTCTGACAATGTATATACATTACGTTTTTTTTTTGGGGCCCCAATCTAAACCCCCTTGCAGTAGCATGATTTACTAAACCAAAGACCTCTCGCAGCCCCAAATTTCAACTATGCAGGTCAACGCTTGAGAGTAGGAGGGAGATAAGGAAATCCCTACTCGCAAGCACTAGTAGGTAGTGGGGTTCAAACTTGTGACCTCAAAGTCACAAGGTGGGTTCCCCACCACCTCCACCAAGCAAGCGTGGTTAACTTATACACATTACGTGGCATCTCACTTAATTCAATAGAATTGTACAATCTGTACATATGTTATGTCAACTAACAAAAGAAAATTTGAACTCGTGACATTCTGCTATTATGGGTCAATCATAATTGAAATACGTGAATTGTGTCATATTTTACTGGCATTATACGTAATTGCTCGAATTTCTTAATTTTTATTGAAGTAGAAAGAAGGATGGGTTAGAATCCCCTTCTATTAAAGGTCAAAATTTTACTTGAAAAGGTAGGTACATGAGTACATGACTACATGAGGTCCATGGTTCATCTGGATACAGCGGGGCCAAATGGCCCAAATCTTTAATTGGTACCTCTTGGGTACGTACGGTATTGTGCCTTTAGACAAGTACCTAGTCCTTTTCATTTACCAGATAAGTCAAGTCATGGTGGAAATTTTTACCTTAGTTGTAACAGTCACTTTTAAGATGAACTCCATCGCCATGGTTGGATTTCTTGGAGCTTTCTTGGTAGGAAATAGGAATTGTGGACTCCTTCCTTTTAACTTGTGACTTTATGTATGGCTTTAACTTTTTTTACAGGAATGTACCGAATTTTTTATAGGTATATATGGATATCATTACGTGCATTGTTTTGCATGCCATACCCTATTTTTTGAATTTTAGTACTTGGATCATCCGACACATCTACATGGAAGCAATAACAGGTTTTTTTTTAAGGAGCATTTAAAAAAAAAATGAATATCACTTGTACAACTAGGGAGAATTTGGAGATCCTACTGTAATGAATTTAAAAAATCGAACTCTTATCACAACGATGGGAATACTAAACAAGAAAAATGTGAAGTCTGAACAGGATCCAAAAGGCCTAAATAGAGTAACAGTTTCTCCAAGCACATGAAAGTCACTAAGAAAAGATGTAGGATTAATTTAAATAAAAGGTGGAGGAATCATAATTACAATCTTACTACTATATGATTATTTTAAGAAAAAGGTGTAGGAATTATAATTATCAATCTTACTATTAAAGCATTGTAGATCTAAGAACTCTATAGCAGAAACTCAAGCAACAAGTGAAACACAAAACTCTAATTTCAAATCCAAAATCACCATGAATTCCAAAAAAGGGAGCATCACCCTTCGAAACAAGGTTGACTCTTTCCGGAACTACAAACAACCGAAGAAAAACAAGGACTTCAACCAATGGTTAGACGACGCCATGTTTGATAGTATCTTCAGCTGGAGTAACCTGTGGCTCGTCATAAGAGAATCGTTTATTCATGAGACGGGAGTTGGAGCTGGTGTCGGGTGCGGTGTTGGGTTCGGACTCGGGCTAACTAGTGGTGCTGGGTTTTCTAATGGGCCTTGGAATCATCTCCGCGTTTTTCCCGGGTTCGGGTTCGGGTTCGGATGTGGTGTAGGGGTTGGGTTTGGGTATGGACAAGGATTGGGTTATGGTTCAAGTTGGAAGGCAATTGGGGATGCATTATTGCCGGTATTGCGGTTGAAAGACAAAAAAATAAGTCGTTGGAATTAGAGCTAGCAAAACCTAACCTAACCCAACTCAACCTGAACCTCATACGAAAATTGGAGTTGCGTTAATAATAACGAGTTTTGTTGAAATTTTTTCAAAATGATTTCAACCCGTCTAATTCGTTTATTAAATGGTTTTTTTTCGGGGTTGGGTTATAGTTCAAGTTGGAAGTCAATTAAAAATGTATTTGGGACTTTGAGTTTAAGGAGAAAGAATTATCAGAAGAACCGAGTAATTGTACACTTCTTATGATGATTAAGTATCTTTAATGTTTCGAGCACATGCTGTAAGTTTTATTTTGCCAATTTGGTAGTGCTTAATTTAAATATATTGTCCATTTTACATGGAATGGAAATCCACTATTCTTTGATTTTAGTATATATATATTCTCTTTTAGGTTATATAAATAGGAAATATTGATTTTAATAAGTCAATTTTTCTCTATTCAACTTTTAACAATCCTACCTTTAAGTAATTTGACAATAATCCAACCTTTATTTCCCATATGCTTTTAATAGGCAAAATCACCTTCAACCTGTTGGACAAGTTACCTATACCTTTTACATTATCTTTTTTAAATTGAAAAAAGGAAACAAAAACAACCAACCAGGTAGGGGTGTTCATGGGTGGTTAACTGTCCCGAAACAACATTTCGGTTCGGTAACCGAAACTTTCGGTTCGCTTTTTTTGTGAACTGTTACCATAACCGTTTAACCCGGTTGCCGCTAAGCGGTTAACCGTTTTCCCGGTACGGTTTTTCGGTTAACCATTAACCGTTATTCAAGTTATACTATTATAATTTACTTAATGTAAATATATATTATCTATTTTTTGTGCATATACTTTTATATTATATATACTCTAATATAAAATGTATTATAAAGTGGATAATAAATCCATTGGAAAACATAATAACAAATAAGAATTTAGTCCATTTCCTAATTATAGTGTTTAAATTAGTACTAAAGTTTCCAAATAATAACATACTTCCTCTAATTATTGTTACTTAGTAACAACAATTAGAATTAATGTAGTTGTTGGAAAATGTTTCACAATAATTAAATAGAGGAAAAAAATATTTCAGTTTTTCGGTTAACCGTCCACTCAAAAATTGTAATCGTAACCGTACCGTAAAACCGTTATTTTTACCGGTTCGGTAACCGTACCGTTAAAACTTTTTTTATCAGTACAGTTACCACCCCATTTGGATCGGTTCCTCGATTTTTCGGAACGGTTTTTCGATTTGGATTTTTAATGAACACCCCTACAACCAGGCCCCCACCCCAACCACTTACCCGCACCCCGTTTGTCGCCCCCGCATTACCGGGAAAGGGCTCAAAACTATTGTTAATTTAGTTTTTTTAAGAAAAACAACCCACCAGCCAGCCCGACCCCCTCTCCACCAGCTAGGCCCACCCCACCAGAGGTTGGCTGGCAGGGAGTGGGGTGGGGTAGGGGAGTTTTTTTTCCTTTTTAATTTAGGTTTTAATTTTAAAATTAAAAATATGGATCAATAATTATTTGTCACGTGTCACTTTAACCCTTTTAACCTGTTACTAACAGGTCATGGCCCATTAAAGTGAATAGGATGCAAATGTTGGATTATTTTTTACTTACTCAAAGGTGGGATTATTAAAAGTTGAACATAGAAATGTTGGCTTATTAAAATCAATATTTCCATATAAATATTGATGTAAAGTGTAAACGATATTAACTCTGTACTTCTAGATGCCACCCGCCTCTACAAGACTTTAAATATTAAGCTCCTTGATGATTCATTTAATTTAGGAAAATTTGTCAGAAACAAACTTTTAAATACAAGTTTTTGCGAGAAACAACATTTTAAAAAAAATCTGGCAAAATAAGACCTTAAAAGTAATTTTTTTGCGAAGAACAACCTTGACCCATTTTTCAGGCATTGACCAAGTATATTGCGGCTTCGACTCACTTAAACCAAACACGGCAAGGCACGTAACCCACGTCTCTTATGTTTTAACCCCATTTCCCTTATTATATTGATAAAGTCAACATCGGTTGATACTTGGTCAATGTCGAAAATGGAGAAAACAAGGGTTGAAACATAAAAGATGCAGTTCACATGCCCTCCACATGTTTGGTTTTAACGAGTTAACGCTGAAAAATGTTTGGTCAATGCCGGAAAATGGGTCGATGTTATTCCTCGCAAAGTACTTTCTTCTTAAGGTCTTCTTTTTGCCATATTTTTTTATAAGGTTGTTTCTTGCAAAAACATGTATTTAAAAAGTTGTTTCTCACAAATTTCCCTTTAATTTATGGTGCGTTTGAGAACATTGAATTGAATTTGAAATTCAAAATTGACACGAATTCATTGTTTGGGAATCCAGCATAATTTGGATTGAATTTATTCTTAAACAGAAATAGCTTAAGTCGTCGATTGTCATTTTCTAGTTTTACATGGACCACATTTATTATTGATGATGTATATTCTTCCAATTATAATTGAGTTGAATCCTGACTTGTGATTATTAATTGGAATTATGTCGTCGTTGGTTAAATTTCTTTGGCATCTTAGATACGAGATAAAATTCTTCCTATGTAAAAGAAGGATTCATGATCAATGCTAAAAACAACATGAAAAAAATTAAAACCTTTTTAATAAAATAGACAAACAAATCATGAGCCTCTTCCGAACAGAACAAAAAAAAAATGTTTTTTTTATAGGGAAGAAAAACTAGGTTGGGCCCCTACTAGGGAGACAAACCTAAACGTCCATACGGGACCAAGAGAAAAAAAATCAAAATCATAAGGGAGGAAAAATAAGTGAGGAAAGAACAAGAGCGCCTCTTGAGCCTACGAAATCCGCCGCCGTTTTCCCGACAAGTGATAACAGACGTGACAAAACCAGACCTGCGAGAACCTTCGAATATCAACACCTATATAAAAAACCGATCGAGTTAATATACGGACCAAGGCGCTTTAGAAGGAGTAGCCAGAGAATTAATGGTGCATGTATAAAGGTCTTTTCAAACAAAAAAAAAATTACCAAATAAGGAAATAGTGCATGTATTGTGAACAGGGTCGTAGCTGCGAGTGTGCAACGAGCCCCTTTGCACAGGGCCCCTAATCCAAAAAAAATTGGATTTATTTGTGAGGACCCAATTTGAAAAAGTTTGATAATTTGCAAACCGTAAACGGCAAACACTCCATATCGCCATTCTTCGGACTCCATAATTAACGCTATCACCTATCATCTTCCATAATCTATTGCACCAAAAAATAACCTTCTATAAATTTAATTTTCTACTTCTTCCATCAAATATTGTCATCACTTTTTCATAATTATCAAAAATAAAATCAATCCATCAATTAGTATTGATTCTCCCTACTCTATGAAAATTGTGGTGTTTTTCTCTCACTAATGGGAAGAGAAAGGGCCCAATTTCCATTTTAAAACGGGTCCGTAAATCTCTAAGATGGCCCTAATTGTGAAACATCCAAATAAGAAAAATGGTGCATGTATTGTGAAATAAATGGGTATATCCGTATATATTATGCATAGACAACTTCACAAGGCCTAATGAAATACCAATTTCTCCAAGCACATGAAAGTTAAGTCACTAAGAAAAGACGTATGATTAAGAAAAAGGTGGAAGGATCATAATAAACAATCTTACTACTAAAGCATTGTAGATCTAAGAACTCTATAGCACAAACTTAATCAACAACTGAATTACTGAAACACAAAACTCTACTTTCAAATCCCAAATCTAGCCACCATATTCCACAATATGAATTCGAAAAAAGGGAGCATCACCCTCCGAAACAAGGTTGACTCTTTCTGGAACTACAAACAACCCAAGAAAAACAAGAACCTCAACGAATGGCTAGACGACGTCGTCCCTAGTATGAATATCTTCACCTGGAGTAACCTGTGGCTGGTCATAAGAGAATCGTTTATACATGAGACGGGAGCTGGAGCTGGTGTCGGGTGCGGTATTGGGTTCGGTCTCGGGCTAGCTGGTGGTGCTGGGTTTTCTGATGGGCCTTGGAGTCATCTTCGTCTTTTTCACGGGTTCGGGTTCGGATGTGGGATAGGGGTTGGGTTTGGGTATGGACAAGGGTTGGGTTATGGTTCAAGTTGGAAGTCAATTGGGGATGCAGTATTGCGGTTGAAAGACAAAAAAAGAAAAAGTAGTTGGAAGTAGACCTGGCAAAACCTAACCCAACTCAACCCGAACCTCATCCGAAAATAGCGAGTTGGGTTAATAACAACGAGTTGGATTGAAATTTTCAACATGATTTCTACCCGTCTAATTCGTTTATTAAATGGTTTCTTTTCGGAGTTGGGTTCGGGTATGGGCAAGGGTTGGGTTATGGTTCAAGTTGGAAGTCAATTAAGTCGGATGTATTTGAGTTTAAGGAGAAAGAATTATCTGAAGAACCGAGTAATTGTACACTTCTTGTTAGGATTAATCTTTAATGTTTCCAGCACATTTTGTAAGTTTCTTTTGCCATTTTGGTAGTGCTAAATTTAAATATTGTCCATTTTATATGGAATGGAAATCCACTATTCTTTTATTTGAGAATTTTTTTTTTTTAATTATAGAATATTGATGTAAACGATATTCGTTCATGCCAACCGCCTTTATAAGAGTTTAGCTACTAAGCTCCTTGATGATTTGTTAAATTTATTCACTAAATTTACAGATCAAGAGGGAAAAATCAATATCATAAGAGCGGACAAATAAGTGAGGCAAGTACAAAAATGCCCCTTTCGAACCCTCAAATTCGCCGCTTGGTTTTCCTTAGGATCGATGTGATGAAAATAATCCCGCGAGAACCTTTCGATATCAACACCTACATCCAAAACGATCGAGTTAATACACCAAGGCACTTTAGAGAGGTTAGCCAACTTAGACATGGAAACGACATCCAAAACCATATGGATCTGAGACAGGGTGAAATGTTTGAGATAGATTTGACAATCCATGGAGAAAATCAACTTGTTGATATTTTGAGTGACAATCGTGTGATTCTATCACAATTTTGCACTGTTGCACCAACATGGCACCTATATATAAGAGTAATTAATATCTCCTCAAACTTAGCATTTAGAGATCTAACTTTAAATAATACACATGTCAATCACAATTTAGGGTGCATCACCTTCACCTGAATTCCCCTAAACTTATATAATCTAAACTTATACGGACTTAATAAAGTATAATATATAAAGTATCACAAATTATTTGAACTTAAGTGCTAGTACTACCCCAATTTACAACTAAGCTACATTAGTTTAAAGTTTAAACCATTCAAACATTCACCAACATAATTTAAATTTCGCTTGAACCGACTCATAATAAATCATTTATTTATCTCTTACTATAGATTTATAAATCATCACAAACATCTTGCGATTAATCATAAGCAATCATGGAAATATCATATATTTTTTATAAAAATGATTTGTTATTACACGTTGATTGATATTTCATCCGTTTATTAATAGATGCATCATATTGACTTTTTACACTAACTGAAATTCAACTTTGACCACATTTAATTACTATTGTGTTAAGATAAATGTCATTATTTTAATTATTGTTGGGTTAATCTCAATGTATATTTTTCAAAATATTATTTTTTTAATAATTTTTAAAAATATATAATCGAACATATTAAAGGTCAAATTCTGAATCGGCAAGTGTGCTCAGTGAATATGACGCATAGAAAGAAACTTTACATTTTTTTACTATAAAAGCCCCAAAAAACACCCTCCAATTCTCTCTCTTCCTTCTCATTATTTTTCCTCCCTTTACCAGATCCACCCCCATGGATCCCTCCCTCCCACCACCGCCGCCGGCGACTCTCACCGGCGGCGGCGGCGGGAAAGAAATCCAAAACTCCGGCCAAAAACTCCGGCTAATGATAAGCTACGGAGGCCACATTCTCCCACGCCCACACGACAAAACCCTCTTTTACGCCGGTGGAGAAACCCGCATTATCGCCATTTCTAAAAACTCCTCACTTTCTCTCTCCTCTCTTTTCTCCCACATCTCCAAATCCATCTTCAATGGGTCCCACCAGCAGCAGCGCAACCCTAACTTCCTCCTCAAGTATCAGCTCCCTCAACATGACCTTGATTCCCTCATTTCTATATCGTCTGATGAAGATCTTGCTAATATGATCGATGAATATGATCGTCTTTCTTCTTCGTGTTCTCCTACACCTGCTCGCATCAGATTCTTTCTGTTTCCGTCGTCGTTGAAAGAGGAAGGTGTTGTTAGTTGTGGGTTGAAGAATGATGATGATTGGTTTGTTGATGCGTTGAAGGTTGCGGGTTCGAATCCTTCTGCTGATGATTCTTCGCATGATTCGATTGTTTTGGAGAGTAGTTCGTCTTTTGGGTCGACGAATTCTTCGAATTCTCCTGCGATTAAAGGCGGTTGTGGGGATGATTTGAAGCTTCTTTTGCCCTCTGTTGATTCCTTGGGAAGGTACTATTTCTGTGTTTTTTGTAATTTGATTGATTTTTTTTGAGTTAATTGAGGTGTTAATTGTTAGAATTTATGGGTTTCTGTTGAACATTTTGATTTAATTTATTAGGTAATTAATCAAAGGAACCAAGCATAGTGTTAGTTTAAATTAACTGCATTTGAATGGGGAAATTTGTCTGCCTGAAATTAAGACATTGTGTTTGTTTTGAGCTGCTAGCTTTTGAAGATTGATGAGCTCTAGTAATGATTTTGGATGGTGTCCTGTGAATTGCGGTCGATAACGTTAGTGAATTAGGGGAAGGGAAGGTACGGAAAGAGAGGTATTCGAACCCTCGATATAATTAGGATGAAGGACAAAAGTTTAAGAACTGTTTTTTTAATTATTAATTGGCAAGTCAATTGCTTTCATTATGATTGAGTTCGGTTGCAGCAAAGAAGGGTGCTGAAGAGAACTTGAACGTGCACCTAAATCTTTTAGGTGGTTGTAAGCCGCGTCCTTACAGCTGGGGTATGGTTGTCATTGTGTAGGTTGGGTAAGTATCTATGTATAGGTGTAGGTTGTTTGGAGCTAAGACGATTTCGGACCTTTGAAGCGACCAATGTATGCCAATGGCAAGGATACATATTGAGTGGGGCAGGTGGTGATGGTTGCAAGGATGCAGCCCCGGTCCGAACGATGTGGAGGCCCTGTGCTGAAGTTGAAAATTAGGCCCCTAATCCTCTCAAATCTCAAATTGCTAACTTTTCTATATTTTTGTGTAGTTTAACCCCAATACAACTCTAAATCTTTCAAATAACAGCACAAATAATAGTTAAAAAATCTGAGAAAAAGAAATTAAACCCTTCTTTCTCCCAATAAAAAAGCCCATTTTTTTTTTTTTATCAAAATCTCATCTTTTGCAGTACTAAGTACTAACAGTATAACAAAAAAAAAGCAACCCACAAAAGCAAATTTGATGGTGAAACCCGTGAAAGAAAAAAAGAGTAACCCTTTGTTCCTCTGTTTTTGTACTTTTCCCTCTCTTCTTTCTCTCACTAAAATAATCTTGAAGGATGCAAAATCTGAAACTTAAAAATCAACTTTGAAAGGCAGAAACTTCAACGGGTTGAAGAAGGACAGAGATCAAGATTGTAAAAACATGCTGTTATTGCATTGGAGATTTGGAGTCATATATATATATTCCAAAATAAAAAACTCTCTGTAATATAGTTAATGTGTTCATCTTCTTTTTTTTTTTTTTTTGAGGGATGGGGTTGAATGAAATATGTAGAAAACCAGAGGTAAGAAATATGTACAGTAAACAATATTAGCGTGTAAGAGGTAACAAGTAACAACACAGAGAGCTTTATAATAGATTTTCCCCTTCAAAAAAAACAACCGAGAGAGAGGTGAGTTGTTGCCTCATTGTCTGGTATTCTGGATTTTCTGGAGCGGTTAACTGGTTAAAGCAAGGAGAAATTTGAGGAGAGAGATAGAGGGTCAGGAGAGAGAGTGTCAGGAGAGAGAAATTTTTGGGGTTTCTGTTTCACTCACGCGGTAAGCTAGTATGCGGTAATGCCTAGTATATTTGGGCCTTGGGCTTATTGGTTTAAAGATTTTATTTTAAATTTGAGGCCCCCTCTAAAAGTGAGGCCCTGTTCTGAGTCCTATTTTGGACTTGTTCAGGGCCGGGCCTGCAAGGATGTACTAAATTGGGTGAATGAACATTGTGAAGTTATATGGTTCTTATTTATAGGTCTCATGCAAGGAAGTTGTATGTGTTTGCTTTTCAGCATTTAGCTCTATATGACGGATAGCCTAGGAACAACTCTTCCATTTATGGTAATAATTGGATGGCAGTTGGCGAGTGGGAAAGGAGGTGTAGCTAAAAGCAATATGAGTTCCGAAAGTTGTGATTACTTGAACTACAATATGACGGTTGTTTATTTGGTAGTAATTGAACAATATGTATGTCTTTTGCCAAGCTTCTGTGTGATGTGTGGATGACTCATATGTTGGAGTGCTAACTTCTAGCGTTGCTGCATTGGACTGTAGGTCTTCCAGAATAACTGATTCTAATAATTTTTCTGGATTGTTGTATGTACAGTGACTGCAGCATCCCCAGCCCCAACTTTAGCCAGCAAGCAATAGTATATCAAGATGCGTCGGGATATTTTGACTCTAAACCTGTTTCTGTTAACCTCCTCGAGACTGAAAGCAATGCTTCTGATCGTTCTCCTCGGACTGATATCCCTGCGCCAGTTCATGTATCTGGTTATATGGTATCTAAACCTATGGATCTGCCGCAACTCCAATCCGCACCTCCTCCACCACCGCCATCAGCGGCAGCAGCAGCACCACATTATATTCACCACCCGGCTTCTCAATCCAATTATATAGCTCAATATTACCCAAGTTCTATTCCGTTTGCATCTTATACACCAATGTATCAGACTTATGCCCAACCACAGCAACCTGTCCAGTATCAGCTAAATAACCCTTACCCAGTCTACATGATGCCTGTTAGGAAAACACAAAATCTGTATGATGCGTCCATGCCCTGTGCTTTGACAACTGCACCAACTGTTGGTACGAGTCATCACCAAGTACCTTCAAATTCTGTTCTGGTTGCTTCCCCAATGATATATGAAGGGTATAACAAACCTACCACTCCAGCACCCGAATATGGTGCTAAAGTATACAGGCCAACTGCTGTGGCTACCCAGCCTCCAGTGAATCAACCACCTCAGCCTGTTTCTGTTGCTCTCTGCGAAAATATGAACTATGTTAGTGAAAACGTGAACTACGTCAATGAATATGAAGATCCTATGCATGCTCAGATATACAAAAGTCAACCTTCTGGTCCTACACTTCAAATGGCAACAAATGCTGCAACAGCAATGTTACCAGAAAATTTCACCCAATTACAGGTGGAGAATACCAAGCGTTGAGGACTGTGAACCAGAGACTAGTGCTGCTTCAAGAAACAGTTTTGAGTAAGATACATAAAGTTCATTAATGTAGTTTGTTCTGCTCTGTTTTTTCCTCCACCAGTTCACTTTTTCGTGTTGCAGTATATTGTCTTTCGCTCTTAATTCTTATACGTGTTTTTTATAGTAGAGGTACAATATTCAGCTATTTGTTAGCTTATACAAAGAAAAGGTGCTCGACATCCATTTGTTGGATATCTGTAAGCGTTATGGTTCTGTCTATGTAACATTCTGGTAAAGTGTGTATCAGTATTTTCTGTTATCTTTTGATTTATATATTAAAGTATCAGAATTGATTCCTTCGTTTCTAATTCCATTGTCAATAGTTTATCTAGGATTTTGGTTGTGCTCCTGGAGTCCTGGTACATACTTGAAGACACAGGAAGCTGCAGAAATTTACTAGTGAATTTCATAAGAATCAAAATTTGGGAAGTACCTTCAGCAAAAAATAAAATTAAAGCATATCCAGCTTATCCCACTAATCTAAATTACATTATGTACTCATTACAAAATCTCACCCCCCAAAAAATAGTTACTCTGAAGAATGTGATTCTCTAGGACTGTCTTCCTTCAAGGGAACTGACTTCTCATTCTCAATCTGTTTATTAGCAAAATATTTTGAAAATCTCAGCATTATTCTTCTCCTTCTCTTCACAGCTAAAGAAGATGAAGTGCTCATTCGTCTCATAGCTGGAGACCCAACAGATTTCCGGAACTTTGCTTGTCTTACTGGTGTTATGGTATAATCATGTTCTCTCGTTGATCTTCTTCTTTCCTGAATGCTCTTGTTGTTTTGGCGTCTGGTTTTCTGCAGCTCCTCTGTTCCTAATCCTGCCTCGTTTTCTGAGTCTTCTGTTTTATTAACCCTTTGCTCTTCCCTGAGCTTCAGGCCTTCAATCTCTTTCTCAACTAGAGTAGTCTTTATCTTTGTCTCTCTCTCATTCGCCATCAATGCTTCTGCCCATGCATGAGCTGCTACTACTTTCTTGTCTGCAATATCTTGAGCTTCTGCTGCACATCCTGTTAAATATTCATACTCAAATTTTGATATTGTGATGGTAGAATTTGTCTTGGAAGTCCGGGCTTTTACTGCATTTTTCGCCAAAGCTTCTAATATCTCAAGTACTTTTGCTTCTGCTGTTTTAACCTTTTCAAGCTCCTCAAGTACAGTTTGTAGTCTCTCTTCATTTGTTTCACTTTCAGACTCGATTCTCTGAATCTCAGCCCTGATGTTGTCTCTCTCCTCTTTCAGTTTCTCTTCTTCTTTCTTCGCCACCTCCTTTTCTCTCTTCAATTTCTCTAAGGACAGGGAGAAAGTTGGTAACATTGATTTCGCCTTCTCCTCGGATGCTCTGGCAACTTCTAACTTATCTTTTGCTCTTAGAATTTTCGAGCTCAGCTTATCTACAGATTTAACGGCTTCTGCTTCCATTTTTTCAATTTTACCCTTCTCCTTCGAAATGTTTATCATCTCCTTTCTGATTACATCCATACTACTCATAATCTGAAACCCTTTTGCTTTGATGGCCTCCAACTCTTTACTGGCTGCCTCCAAATCTTTTGTGATCGATTGCAAAGTCGAGTCCTTCATTCTCCCACTTCTCTGAAACTTACTGTCGATCTCCTTCATCATTTTCAGCTCATATTGCAATACATCAGCATCTGAGTTAGTAAGTTCTAATTTCTCTTCAAGATCTTTCATATCTTCAATCTCATCCCTCAAAACACTGATCTTTCTTTTTAGTTTTTTCAATCAAAATTAAGTATCTTTCTTCTTCTTCTTTTCTCTGAGCTTCAATCTCTGCAAGTTCTTTCCGTGCCTGAATTTGAGCTAACTCAACCAGTACCTCCTCTTCTTTGGCTTCTTCAATCTCTCTCCTCAATTTGTCAGCACTGCAAGTGTAAGACTCGAGTCTTGAACCAGCAGCATCTGCTTCTTTCTCTGCCCGGAATTTCTCTTCTACCGTGCGTTCTATCTCGAGCTTAATCTTGCTGAGTTCTCGCTTCACAATTTCAACTTCTCTCGTCACTGCTTCATACCGATCATCATCCTCTTGTACCGGTTTTTCCTCAACCTTCTCTCCTTTCTTAAACAATTTAGCCCTTGATTTTGACTGTTCTATATGTAAGTTGAGTTCCCTAACTAACTTTTTCGCCTTCATGATTTCGAACTCGGCTTGGGATTTTTCTGACTCGGCTATTATCCTGTTTTCTTTGATTTGGTTGATTGTATTCTTTGCAAGGTGAAGTTCTTGAGCCTTTGAAGTACTTTTCTGCAATGTTCAAAACATACCATTAGCAACAAATTAAAAGATAGAATATTCACAATGTTTAGTAAGTAGTACTATTATTTACCTCAGAGTTTGATGCATCATTCTGGGACTTCTTTACTGTATTGGTAACTTGATTGATCTTGCCTCCTCCATACATGTTAATGGCTGCTTTCACTGACTTAGTTCTTTTTCCATTTTCCAATTCTCTCTCTTCCATTTCAACCAAAAACTAAAAAATTATTGTTCTATGACAAAAAACCAGAAATTGAATACCTGTATTTTCCACAAAATCTCATCTTTTCAATAGGAATTCCACAAGAAATTAAAGTTTTGAGGACCTAAGATTAGGGAAAATAATGTTTGGTTGTTATTGTTACAAGTCTACAGAACTGCCAGCTTTAGAAGCAATTTTGGCCATGACAAAGTACTTGAAAACTCTTCAACATTATCTAGTGCTGTCTTAGTGGGGCAAGCAAGGACAGCTTTCCTTTTCAAGGCTTTAAAGATTTTGGTTCTTTTTTGGGTGAAAAAAGGCAAACAGCTTTTAGGCTATGTTTAGTTCACCTGAAATTTTCTGATCTGAACTTATCTGATCTGATCTGAACTTATTTTTTCCGATCGATCCGATCTCGAACTTATTTTTTTCTCGATTCGATCTGATCGATCGAATCGAACCGGACTGATCGATCCGATCGATCCGATCGGATCTGAACTTATCTTTTACAAAACATATTATTACTAATATTATTATTACTTTGTATCTCATTACTAGTATTATTATTACTATCATTTTATTACTATGCACAACTTTCAATAATAATAATAATAATAATAATAATAATTATATAATAATAATATAAATAATATAATAACAATAATAACAATAATAATAATAATAATAATATAGATAATAATAATAATAATAATAATAATAATAATAATAATAATAATAATAATAATTATTATTATTATTATTATTATTATTATTATTATTATAGCATAATTAGTTTTTTTTTTTGAAAAATAACACATTAGTATATGAACATACAATTAAAAATAAAAGACTAAGGACTCTTGGCCCAATGGTATGGCTTTTACCTCCATCACATGGGAGACCAAGGGTTCAAATCTTGGTTGAAGCATATATTTCAATATTGTTGTGGGTGGGGAGGGGGTTGGGGGCTTTGTTAGTGGACAGGTGAGTGACTTTAGCTGAAGCAGCTTGAGAGGAAATTCATCTTACCAGGGGTTCTCGAAAGGGGCTAAAAAAAAAATTAAAAATAAAAGAACACATATTTTAGGTAAAAAAAAACATATTATTCATGGTAAAGAAAACATATTGTTCATGTTCAAAGTCCGTTAATAATAATAATTTAGAGTAGTAATGAAAAGAACATATAATGATATTAAAAAAAAGAACATATACCGAAAGAAAGATAAGATCTATTTAAAAGAACACATTTTAAAAATAAAAGATAGATGTTATTTTTATATTGATGACATATTTGGATTTAACTAACAACATGTTCTTTGTTATATCAATAAATTATTCTTTTTTATTATAAATAAACCTATAAATATATATAATCATATGATCTTGAACAAAATGGTTAAATATTCTTCTTATATAATTGTCTTTTCTATATAAACTTTGTTTTTAAAGATAAGTTGAAATTTGAAATCATTTGTAGGGAAAATTTTGAACGCGATGACAATACCATTTAGGTTATCCTACATCTTCTCATGTTTTATATAAACTAAGTAATATATAATTTATATTATTCTACCAAAATTGTTTTAAAAATAAACATCATATCCTATTACATGTTCGTTACATGTACAACATCAAAAAGAACATCATATATCGAATTATTAATTAGAACAAATATAAAAAGAAACACGTACAAAACGCCAAAAGAACATTCTTCTTTTGAACACAAATAAGATCAAATAAGTGGCATCAAATTGACATTTATAATAATAAAGAACGACATTTACCAATATTAATAATTAATAAGTACAACAACGACAATAATAATAATCTTTTTGAACAAATGTACTAGTAAATAATAATAATAATAATAATAATAATAATAAGTTTTTAAATATAAGCAAAATCTGAACTTATCTGATATGATCTGAATTTATCTGATCTGATCTGATCTGATCTGAATTTATCTGATCTGATCTGATCTGAACTTATCTGATCTGATCTGATCTGAACTTATCTGATCTGATCTGATCTGAACTTATTTTTTTACGATCCGATCGATCGGTCTGATTCGATCCGATCCGAAATAAGAAAAATAAGGTGAATCGAACATGCCTTTACTCTGTATACTCTCTCACTGTGTTTAACTGATTAAGAACGGATTAAACCAACATTTTATCCAAAACAAAAATCCAATAGGGGAAGCAATAAGGCTATGTGGCCTTTTTGAGTGTACAATATTGTATGGTCTATAACGTGGCTTGATAGGTGATCATGGATATTGAGCGGCAGCGCGTCAATAGTTGATAAAACCCAATGGAGGATAGCGGGATGTTGAAAGGCATGCTGAACAGCTTTAAGTATGCATACAATGATAATGACAATGAGTCCGATTGGGTTGTTTTTTAAGTTTCTTATCCGATATATCTCTTTTCGACACTAGAGTTTTCTGATTGGATTTTCGCTTTGTTTTTCAGAATTGGATGAGATTACGTTTTCTCAGATTGGGTCAGTCTTAAGGCCGATTTAAACTATTTCTATGTTTTGACTTAAGATCACACAAATCAAGAAAGGGAGGTAAGAAAAGGGAAATAGTGCTTTCACAACCTTCCAATAGTAGAGGGGTGTGGTCTATTAAAAGGAGAAGGAAAATGAATCTCACTAATTTCTATATTCCATGTTTAAACAAGCGAATATAATAGTAGTACATCTATTGACCTTTCCTACATGTAGTAAGTTCTTTGTAAGAAGAACGTCTTACAATAAAGTTAGTGTAAGTGTGTAAGTTCACTTCACTTTTGCCCATTAAAGGGTCACCTTACATGTTAAATGGTCACCTATGATAAGGTTACTTCTACTCTAAATGGTCCCTTAGGACAAAAGATTATAATTATGGTAAGACGGTCTTATATGAGACTTTGTAATACTTATATCGTTGTCTTAATCAAGCAAGAGAAAATGTATTCTCCCTTAATATTAAGTGTTTTATCAAGCATTTGAATCTTATGAACAATATGATGATAGCCTCACATTTCTTTCTTACCCTAAATTGAGAGAAACCCAAACTTTATAGAGTTTATACTAGACATAATTGTATGTTAGATTGACTTGTATTTTTCCACCTCGATATTGATGATCCAAGGACTAAGGCTATGTTCAGTTCACCTTATTTTTGCTTATTTCAGATCAGATCAGATCAGATCAGACCAGATTAGATCAGATCAGAAAAAATAAGTTCAGATCAGATCAGATCAGAAAAAATAAGTTCAGATCAGATCAGATAAGATAAGTTCAGATCAGATCAGATCAGATAAGTTCAGATCAGATAAGTTCAGATTATGCTTATATTTAAAAACTTATTATTATTATCATCATGATTATTATGATTATTAGTATTACTAATGCTATTATTGTTATTGTAATAATTATTATTGTTGTTGTTATTATTATTATTATTATTATTATTATTATTATTATTATTATTATTATTATTATTATTATTATTATTATTATTATTATTACTACTTTATACAATTACTATTACTATTAATATTACTATTTACTAGTACATTTGTCAAAAAGATTATTATTATTGTCCTTGTTGTAATTATTAAATATTAATATTGGTAATTATTATTAATGTCGTTGCTATTATTATAAATGTCATTGATATCACTATTTGAAGTTATTTGTGTTCAAGAAGAAGGATGTTCTTTTGGCATTTATAAGTGTTCTTTTTTATATTTATTCTAATTAATAATTTTGATATGTGATGTTCTTTTTGATGTTGTACATGTAACGAACATGACAATAGTATATGATGTTTATTTTTTAAAAGAATTTTGGTAGAATAATATAAATTATATATTACTAGTTTATATAAAATATGAGTAGTATGGGATAACCTAATGGTGTTGTCATCACGTTTAAAATTTTCCCTACAAAAGGATTTCAACTTATCTTTAAAAACAAAGTTTATATAGAACAAGACAACGATATAAGAAGAATATTTAACCATTTTGTTCAAGATCATATGATTATATATATTTATAGGTTTATTTATGATAAAAAAGAACAATTTATTGATATAACAAATAACATGTTGTTAGTTAGATCCAAACATGTCATCAATATAAAAATAACATCTATCTTTTATTTTTAAAATGTGTTCTTTAAATAGATCTTGTATGCTTCTTTCGGTATATGTTCTTTTTTTAATATCATTATATGTTCTTTTTCATTACTACCTAAATTCTTATTATTAATCGGACCTTGAACATGAGTGTTCTTTTATTTTTAATTTTTTTGAGCCCCTTTCGGGAATCCCGGTGGTAAGATGAATTTTCTGCAGGGGTCTGCCCTCGCACAGGTCACTCACCTAAAGACCCCACAAGCCCCAACCCCCTCCCCCACACACAACAATATTAAAATATATGCTCCACCAAGATTTAACCCTTGGCCTCCCATTGGGAGGTAAGAAGCCCATGCCATTGACCCAAGAGCCCTTAGACTTTTATTTTGTAATTGTGTGTTCATATACTAATGTGCTCTTTTTCAAAAAAAAAAAAAAAACTAATTATGCTATAATAATAATAATAATAATAATAATAATAATAATAATAATAATAATAATAATTATTATTATTATTATTATTATTATTATTATTATTATTACTATTATTATTATTATTATTATTATTATTGTTATTATCATTATTATTATTATAATATTATTTATATTATTATTATTATTATTATTATTATTATTATTTTTATTATTATTGAAAGTTGTGCATACTAATAAAATGATAATAATAGTAATACTAGTAATGAAATACAAAGTAATAATAATATTAGTAATAATATGTTTTTTAAAAGATAAGATAAGATAAGATAAGATCGAGATCGGATCGGATCGGATCGCCGAATCGATCGATCGGCCAGGATCGGACAGGCATCGGATCGGAAAAAATAAGTTCAGATCAGATCAGATCAGAAAAAATAAGTTCAGATGAGATCAGATTAGATCAGATCAGATCAGATAAGTTCAGATCAGAAAATTTCAGGTGAACTAAACATAGCCTAAATCTAAATTAGCTTCAGTAGCATATAAAATTGCTCTCTATATGCACTACGTTTAGCATTAATTTTTACTGGGACCATTATTGTAGCCAACTTCATCAAAAAGAAATAGTTTACATCATGGAACTTAACGTGATTCTTAATTTTCTATTTCAATTAGTAATAAGCCAACCTCATCAAAAAGAAATAGTTTACATCATGGAAAAGTTAACGTGATTCATAATTTTCTATTTCAATTAGTAATAAGCCAACCTCATCAAAAAGAAATTGTTTACATCATTGAAGTTAACGTGATTCTTAATTTGCTATTTCAATTAGTACTTTACTACTTTATAACGAAAACTTATTCAATGAGACATAGTCTCAGTTTATTTATCCTAGATGAAAATAAAGTCCTTAAGTTGTGGTATCTATTCATGTCAATTAGTACTCCTCCGTCCCATAATATAGTGCTTACTTATCATTTTTCACGGGAAATAAGGTAAGTGGAAGGAGTAGTAGGATTTCCTTAAAAAAATATTTAATGAAGTGTTTTGTTAGTACTTTTATCTTAGAACTAGTTTTTTATTGTCTTTTTCCTTTAAAAAATATCAAAAAAAATAAATGTTCCTTGGAATGGTGTAAAACAATAAATAGGGGCACATATTTTGAAAGAAATGTAGGGGTATTTTGGAAGTTTGTGTAGAAATTAAGGATAATTTAGTCCAAACAAATTGATGAAAAAGAAAATATGCACAACATTTTGGGACACCCAAAAAGGAATGTGAGCACTATATTATGGAACGGAGGGAGTATATTTTAATGGCATTACACAATTTTTATTAGGAATATCTCTAATTACAAAATGGTAAAACTCCAACAACACAAAGTCTTATATGCGCCGGCTACATCAAAGTTAATGGTGTGGCTAGTCCACATATAAAGTTAACTACGTATTTTGAGGTTACCAATAAACTAGTGTCTTAGGTGTAACACGTCACACCATAACTTATTGTGTAACATGCATAGAATGACATGGACTATACAAATAATGACATGAATCTCATGTTATTTTATCATTTGAGTTTTTTTTTTTATAAAAAAAACGGTGGTTTGTAGTATTTACACTATAAATTATGGTCTAGCAGGGCATTGTCATGTTGATATGCTTTTATTTGTAATCATAACTAAAATTAAATGTACAGAAGCCCTAAATTGTCAGAATTAGCATTTCAATTCTAGCATTCAACCAAGAGAGAAAACAATGAGAGAGAAAGGAAGAGAGAGAGAACAACTCTGGAATGAATGGGACGGTGAATGGACCACTTTGTCGAAGAAAGCAACTGCTGGCCAAACCACCTGACCATCCAAAGCCTGCAAAACCATTTTCGTAGACTTCCTCCCTCCCAACATAATTCCTCAGACCATCATTAACATTTTCAGTCGCTATGGGGACATTGCTGATCTTGTCATACCACCCAGACTCAGAGCCAATCGCAAACACCACTATGCCTTCGTTAAATTCTTCTCAACCCAATCCCTTCTTGAGGCAATTAGATCTGAAAATGGAAGGAGACTGAACAACCTTAAACTGAGAGTCAACTTTGCAAAATATGACATACCTGAATCATTCAAGATCAACCGTTCAAATGCCCCAAAACCCCAAAAAACATCCCACCCCCAACTTTCCCCCCAAAAACAAAGTCGCTAAAAGAGACCTCCGCTCATATCGTGAGGTAACGAAACCAAATCCTAATCAAATAGCAAACTCAAATCCCAACCACAAACCACATGTAAGCTTTGAACCTCAACCCCCAAACTCACAACCAGTTCAACCTGAAACCCTGATACCCAACCAACTCCTTGAACCACTCTCATGCGAACTGGTCCGCGAAATGAGTAAAAAGAGAATTATGAGTTCGAGAGTCCTTGGAGAAACGACGGAAGACGTAAGAGACCAACTGGGAATAGGCGAAATAGAGGGAGATCAATTACTATGGATTAAAGGACAGTCAAATCCGGATCTTGAGGAACTTCTCAACAGAAGCGTCATTGGTGTTGCTAATGCAACATCATCATCTACGGTAATTCTCGATCATATCCTTGCGGAAGGAGTCTCATGTTTAAAAATTAAACCTTTGGGGGGCATGCTTCACTTAATCTCTTTTGAGTCCATGGAAGATAAAAAAGCCATGATTGACTGTGAATGGCTTCTAAGATGGTTCTTAGAACTGAGTGATGTAAGCAGTTCAAGTGCTGCACTTTGGAGAGAGTCTTGGATCACTATTTATGGTGTTCCCATTACTGCTTGGAGCTATGATAATTTTTTCAAAATCGGCTGCATTTATGGAAAAATTCTATCAGTTGATTATTCTAGAATGGATTATGCAAAAGTCCTTGTGGTAACGGACTGTTTGTTCCATATTAATAATCCAATCCTGTTCAGTGCTGATGAGAAAACTTTCAAAATTTTTGTAATGGAGGAAGCTAGACTTGCCTCAAACCCTGATCTCATGACAATCAAACCCTGATCTCAAACCCCTCTCATCACCAAATCTCTGGATGAATTAAAACTATCGTCCCCTCCTCTTGACCTCCCCACTGGTAGGAGGCCAAATTTGGGCCTCAGAGATAGTCCATCTAGAATGTCTAGTGAACCGAAGACTTCATTCCAATATGTCAACCCTACTGCCCCTTTTCTTAAGAACTCTAGTCCGCTTAAATCCCACCTATCGTCTAAGCCTATCCGCAGCCCAAATAAAAACTCTACCCCCTCTCAGTCTTCTCAGCCCAATCAGAGTATCCAATTCAATAACCCCCCAATCTGCACATCAAATTCCTTTCATCCTCTGTCAAAAGCATCCCAAGTAACTCTAAATCTCTTTCCTCTTCTCCTTCAACATCAAGTCCCTCTATCCCTCCTGGATTTGAAGACTTCATCCCATCCCCATTAAAAACTCAAAGAGAGCAGAAAAGAATTAGAAAGAGTCAAAGAAAGAAAGCACGAAGGCAAGCTCATCTCTCTTCCCAAGATAATCCTCCCCTCCCTTCTCCATCCCCAAACCTTCTCAAAATCCAAAACGAATCCATAGCAGATTAAATCATTGCTCTGGGGCTACAACTGGGCATGAATTTTAATGGACCATTATCCGCCCTCCATGAGAAGATCATGTGTATTTTAGTCCGCCAAAGGGAGGACTGGGCCGCTAATCTGTAAGCACCCTTTGTCTCACCAAATTCCTTGCAATGATTCTCCTTTCATGGAATGTTCGTGGGCTGGGAGCCAAGATCAAAAGAAGTGTTCTTAGAAAGTTATTAAATTCTCAGGATCCTTGGATCACTTTTATCCAGGAATCTAAATTGGAAAATATCTCTTCGTTCCTCACCAAGTCAATATGGAATGATGGTGACATTGAATTCTGTTTTAGCCCTTCAAATGGTAGCTCTGGGGGTCTGATATCCTTGTGGAAAGAATCAAAGTTCAAGCTCTCTTCTTGCAAATGTGAGAATAACTGGATTGCTGTGGAAGGTCACATGATATTATCGGGCTTCCACTGTCTCCTCATCAATATCTACAACTCGTGTGAGGCGGATGTGAGAGCTGCCACATGGAATATGATTAGTGAATTTTGTGCAGATTCTCATCTTCCCTGCTTGATAGCAGGGGATTTTAATGAAGTATTATCAGCCAATGACCGTGGTAGTAGACAAATTGATGACTCTAATTCATCAAATTTCAGAAACTTTGTAAGCGATCTGCAGCTTATTGAAGTCTCCCCCTCAGATGGATGGTTCACATGGTTCAGGGGCTCTTCTAAAAGCAAATTGGATAGGATCTTTGTCCAAGCCGAATGGATTGCTGAATTTCCATCTCTTACTGTTTCCATCCTAAAAAGGAATGTTTCGGATCATTGCCCGCTCCTCCTTCAATCATATAATGTTGACTGGGGCCCTCGGCCCTTTAAATTCCAAGATGTGTGGCTCACTCACAAGGGATGCCTTGAAACCATTGAAGCCACTTGGAAAAATTCGAATGATTATTCATTGATGGATAAATTCAAAAAGGTTAAATCTGAACTGAAGGTGTGGAACTCAGAGGTATTCGGCAATATCGACTCTCATATTACACTTTGTGAAACAGAAATTCAAAAATGGGACCTCTTGGCTAATGATCGAGACTTAGAGCCTGATGAAATCAAGCAGCGTTCTTTGGCTCAACTTTCACTATGGGACTGGCTCAAAAAGAAAGAAATACATTGGGCTCAGAATTCTCTAATCCAATGGCTTAAACTAGGTGATAGGAATTCTAAATTCTTTCACTTATGTGCCTCAGTTAGAAGAAGCCGAAATAACATAGCATCTATTCTCATCGAAGGCAAGAAGATATGTGATCCTGGAGAGATAAAAGTGGAGGCTGTTAAATTCTTCAAACAGTTGTTCTCTGAGGAATTCCTGACTAGACCAACATTTATGAATCTTGACTTTAAAAAGATCTCTACAGCTCAAGCGAAAACTCTCATTGAGCCTTTCTCACATTCGGAAATTGATGAGGCTGTCGCTTCATGCAGCCCCTCGAAATCTCCAGGCCCGGATGGTTTCAACTTCAATTTTATCAAATCATCTTGGCAATTCATAAAACATGATTTGTACGCCATAATTCAGGAATTCTGGAGCTCGGGTTCCCTTCCAAAGGGTAGTAATGTTGCCTTCATCGCCTTAATTGCAAAAATTGAAGCTCCAACAGATTTTAAAGATTACCGACCGATTAGTATGGTCGGTTGTGTATACAAAATAATCTCAAAATTACTAGCAGCAAGATTAAAGAAGGTATTGGGAGATCTTGTGGGTCCTCATCAATCTTCTTTCATTGAAGGTCGACAAATATTGGATAGTATTCTCATTGCTAGTGAACTTTTTGACTCGTGTAAAAGATCAAAGAGCAAAACAGTTATGCTCAAACTTGATTTCCATAAGGCTTTCGATAGTGTGTCTTGGTCCTTTTTGGATTGGACCCTCGTCAAATGGGCTTTCCCCGCTTTGGAGGATGTGGATTTCCTCCTGTGTTACCTCTCTTGGCCGCCAGCTTCTCCTTAATGGCTCACCATCCTCCCCATTCAAGCTCCAGAGAGGTCTCCGTCAGGGAGACCCAATCTCTCCCTTCCTTTTTGTCATAGTGGTGGAAGTGCTCAATCTCATGATAAAAAAAGCTACATCTATGATGAACCTTTGGTCAGGTATCAAAATTAATAAAAAGGGTCCTTCACTAACTCATCTTCAATTTGCAGATGACACCATTCTTTTCACTTCTCAAAGTTTGGAGGCGCTCCTCAACATCAAAAAGATCTTGATTTTATTCCAATTAGCCTCAGGATTGAAGATCAACTTTCACAAGAGTGAAATTCTCGGCATCAATATATGTCAAGATTGGCTCAACATGGCAGCAAACCAACTGTTCTGCAAAGTGGGTACTTTTCCGATCACTTATCTCGGCCTCCCGGTAGGGGGTAGCAGTTCCAGTCTGGCCTTTTGGGACCCCTTGATTGATAGAATGCACAAGAAGCTGGCCTCTTGGAAAGGTAGCATGCTCTCCATTGGAGGAAGACTCACTCTTATCAGAGCTTCTCTCTCGAATCTACCGATATATTACATGTCACTATTTCCTTTGCCTAAAGGAATAATTGAAAAGATTGTGAAAATTCAAAGAAACTTTCTCTGGAGTGGAATTATGGATAAAAAATCCCTTGCCCTTATCAAATGGGATTTGGTTCAGCTTCCTAAGACATTTGGAGGCCTCAACGTAAGTAATCTGCTCTTCCGAAACCTGGGGTTGTTATTCAAGTGGGCCTGGAGATTTTTCCAGGAACCGAATTCTCTTTGGCGTCAGATAATTGAAGTCAAATACAAGTATCCTCCTTCTACATGTATGGCAGACTTAGCGCCTCTCCCTCATAGGGGCCCATGGAGTTTGATTTGTAACCATCTTCTGAAAAACAGAAAAACAAAGGATCTACTAAAGCTTGGTTCCAAGATGCTGATTGGTAATGGTGAAAATTCCTTATTTTGGCATGATTCATGGATTAACAATTCAGCATTGAAACTGCAATTTCCGAGATTATTTCGCATTGCGGCTTTGCCTCTTGCCTCTGTTGCTTCGATGGGTTATTTCTCAAATACTGAATGGCAATGGGAAATTCCTTGGTCTCGCATCTTCAGACCTAGCGACCAAGCTGAATGGGACACTCTTCTCCCTCTTCTCCAGCAAGTAAGAATAAGCAAGGGAAAGAAGGACTGCCGGATCTGGAGCCCAAGTAATTCCGGATCCTTCTCAGTGAAATCTCTCTATCTTGAGCTCTCCAAAACATCAGAATCTTGCCTAAAAAATTCCGTTTTGAAGTTATGGAAAGGTCTTGTCCCTCACAGGATTGAAGTATTCGTATGGTTAGCCCTTTTAGAGAGGATAAATACCAAGGTAAAGCTGGTTAAATTCCAAATTCTTCCAATTGAAGAAATCAACTGCGCATTATGCCTCTCGAGTCCTGAAGATGTTTCACACCTATTTCTTCATTGTTCCTTTGCCCAAGCAATATGGAATTGGTGGTGGCAAATTTGGGATATTTCATGGGTTTGGCCTAACTCTCTTGAGCTAGCCTTTGAACAATGGTCCTTCCCATCCTCAGATAAATTCTTTCGAAAAGTTTGGCTCGCCTCATTCATTGTGATTATATGGTCTCTATGGAAGGAGCGTAACAACCGCGTCTTCAATAATGTATCCAGCTCCCCCCTTGAAATTCAAAATCTTGTTTTGGTTAGATTATGCTGGTGGATCAAATCATGGAACGAGCCTTTCCCCTACTTAGTTGAAGAAGTCCTAAGGCATCCGAAATGTCTTAGTTGGGAGGACAAGTCCTTGATGAGATCAAGACCCTCAACAAAGTTACTCTCTCATCCCCCTCTCTCACCAGGATTAAAATGGGTGGTGAATGCCACTTACCCCTCATCTTTCTCGTATTCCCATAGGGGAGGGAATATTGGAGGTGTCCTCTTCAATGAACATCAAGAGATTGTGTGCTTATTCTCATCTCCCTGTCCACCTCTAGATCAAAATGTGGCAGTAACCTCAGCTATTCATCGTGCCATTCAGATTTCTTTAAATAATGCGAATCACAGGAACCGAATCTTAAGCATTGTCTCAGACTCAAGGCTTGCAGTTCAATGGTGCTCTCATCCCACTGGTGGCCCTGCAAACATGACCTTCATACTCAACTTCATCAGATCTGTCCACAAGAAAGGTCTTTTAGTGAAGTTTTCTCACCAAGAGGACTGTGCTGACCATGTGGCTTCCAGTCTCTCTCTCAAACAGATTTCTCGCTCCTCTGATGTTGTTGTATGGATGTGATGTGTTTAGTTAAAATATCTTGTTATGAAGTCTGTACTGCTGTTTGAGATTGTACCCTTACTGCCCTCTTCTGGGTTCGAGAAATAAAACGATCAAAAAAAAAAAATTATGGTCTAACAGTTACCCCCAAAATCTGTGTACCAATAAATATACTAGAGTATAAATTGAAGAGACTTATGTTTTCAGTTTTACTATGCGCGCGGCCATATAGTTATTAATCGTGTAGCTAGCCCTAGATGACTGTACAGGGGTGAGGAGTATAAAATCCCAAATTAAGTACATGCACACGTTCGTAGGATGAGATCCATACGTACGATGAACAATTTTTTTTTTAAAAGGTAAGATGAAGGGAACTCACCTGAGGGGGGATAAGGGGAAATCCTCAAATGAGTCCTATGAGGTTTGATCCCTATACCTCAGGGATATGAGGTGGGAAGCGATGACACTACTCCACCACCTCAAGTCCTCAACCTCATACACACGATGAACATGAAAGACTAGATTATGCACGCAAAGACCAATACCAATGAACATGTACCAACAGAGAGATACATATGTTCATTTGGCTTGTTGTCCATGTACATGAGTTTATTTGACTTATTATCTATGTACATGTGCGCACCATGCTCTATATACAAGCGTGTGTACCATCTAAACTTTGGTATAAAATTGAGACAATCGAAATAGTCAAGTGGGTAACTACGACACCGTCACATTTCTTCTAAACAGATCACCAAATCATCAGTCATCTCACATCTGCACGTATTTTGGAAGAAAGATAAATCTTACACTAAATTTTTTTCATGTTCTCAAATCGATATTCTCGATCGACATTAATGGCGGATTCTCACTGAGTAAGCTGAAGAGAGAGAAAGATAGAGAGAGAGAGGTGGACGACGATGATGGATGTAGAAAGATCATCGCTGTGCAATTGTGTGGTGAACTTCTTGTTAGAAGAGAACTACTTATTGACAGCTTTCGAGCTTCTTCACGAGCTTCTTGATGATGGCAGAGATGCTCTCGCTATTCGCCTTAAGGAGTTCTTCGCTGATCCTTCTCAATTTCCTCCTGATCAAATCTCTCGCTTCAATTCTCTTCGAGGTTTTTTATTCAATCTTCATCGCAATTTTTGTTTGTTTTAGTTTATTAATGATTCATTGTGTAATGATAGATCTATATGTTATTTTTTGTTTTGAATTTCTGTTGGATTTTTTCGATTTCGTATTTGCAATTGCGTATACATTATACTGTAGTAGCTGATTTATTGGAACATTGGAATGTAACTTGTTGCATGAATTTATTTGAGAGTAATTGATGATTTTGTTGGAGGTAATCTGGACATAGCTTCACATGCAGCTTTATATGGCGGAAATATTGAGTTAGAATACGGACCGGACCTAGTGACCTGTTGGTTCAATAAACCTATTAGGAGACGAAATGTGGATGAACGACGTAATGTTCGAAGATGAAGGTAATTGGTTTTTGTAGAAACTTAAAAGAGTAGAAAATCAGATTCAGTGGAAGTTGAGGAGAGTATGTTGAGTTGACGTTAAGGAAGTGAGGGCCGAGGGCGTCAAATTAAGGGCTACATATCACAATGTGTGGATGATATGGATGATGTTGTATGGAAGTTGAATTTAGGATGCTAAAGGGGCCAAGTCCAAGTATTTGAGGTGCAAGGGCAATGAAGGAAACCTCTACATGTTTGTGGTTCAGCCGGGGATGCTGGATATGATGTGTGAACTTTTACTCATGATATGTTTTATTGTTGGAGTTAGTACACTTGGTGATGAATTCTAATACTCAAGGACACCAACTATTCGTTTGATTTTATACGTTGATGGAAAAAAAATGGAAAGGAAGGGGGAGGAAGGGAGGACTTAAGAAGAAAAGAAAGTAGCGTTCTCAAGGTTTGGTTTCTTTATTTTGTAAGATGACTAGAAAGGAAAACATTTCACTTTTTTTTTTTTTTTTTTGGTGGGATAGTGAAACGAAACGTTAATGAAGAACTCTTTCACCTAATATGGAACTTTCAATATGGTAGGGTAGAAAGCATAAGTATTTTTTGGAATTTCCAATTCCTTTTATTTTGGCAAAAGTTCTTTTTTAGACCAAATAAGCTACCATGGATGAATTTCAGCAGATTTGGAGGAAATGTTGAGTGAGTTGCAAACTTGCAATATTGCATCTCTATAACAAATTTTTTAACTTGCAGTACAAGAGTACTTTTTTGAGACTCTTAAAAGCTGTTTGAGAATGGAAGTATTGAAATGAAGCTAAACGGTTAACAACTAAGCTGTTTGAGAGACTTGGACTTGAGTCCTATTGCCCAGTTAGGGGCTCCGTCTCTTTGCCACTTCGATTAAGGGAACTCTGCATGCTCATATCTTGTTAAAGAGGACCAGCTCGTGGGATTTGCTTTGTGAAACATCATTTTCAACTGTAAGAACTAAGAACCAATCCGTATCAGGCTATCTCTGCCACTAGTTTTCTTTTCTAAGATGTTTATGATTCTGTTTCTTTACAATGTATTGTTTAGAATGGATATATTCTTCTGCCATTATGACCCTCTGATTCCAAAAGAAATAATTCCTATTTTGTCAAATCATATAAATAATAGCCATCAATTCAACTGTATCCTTGCAATACTCAACAGATCAGCAGGTGGATAATACTCTCTGGATATTTGCCACAGCCAAGCCGTGATGCCCTGTATGCATCTCGTGCTAGGTTCCCTCTTGTCCATTTATTGTTTCTGCTGAGCTTTATGACCTCTCTCTTGTCCATTTATTGTTTCTGCTGAGCTTTATGACCTTGATAAACCTAGATGGGCCAAATCTTACTCGGCCACGCATGTCCATATCTTGCTGCATATGTGTCTGGTTCACTTGCACTTTTTCAATGTTATCTTCTCAAACCTCTTCACAGGAGCGGTTGGATGCTCCTCGTTCTTTTGTCTTATAATGCAACTCATTGAAAAATAATAAAGGTAATAGAGGTATAATTCTTATTGGTCGGATTCCTATCAATTTATGGCTTTGATAGACACCAATACAACAACAAATTAAGACACAACCTACTACTATTGGCACATACTGCTATCTGTGGCTTTATACTCCTTATTAAACTACTTCTACTCCCTACTGAAATACTGTTAGTAGAGCCTCAACTTGACGTATGAAATTTACCTCATCCGTCCCACTAAGATGCATGTACATATCCATTATATTTTCATCATCCTCATCAATTTTACCCAATATGAAAGTTTGATGAAACAGAATGATTGGTTTTTCACAACCCATGATGGCAAAATCACGTCACAAACACTAATGAAATCAAAGAGAAGAAGATCCAAAAAAGATTGCACCAATAAGATGATTCACCATATCTAGGTGAAAGATTAACAATACAAGAGAAATGGAGCTTGTTGGATCAGTCGAGGTGTTGTCAGACTCTCTGATCATCGACTGGTCCTCAGTACAAGGGAAGGGGAGGCTGCATCTGAGACATAGGGAGTTAAATATGTTTATTATGTATCCTTCATTTCTTTATACTCGGATGTTTTAGACTTTTTTCATTTGTTGCTAAATAGTTGGTGTTTTTGAGTGTATACTCAGAAAGAGAAAATAAGTCTCTCGCTGTCTGATTAAAGTTCCAAAAAAAGTCTTAACTATTCCAACCTCCCGCCCAATGAGAAATAAGGAGATTGCAATTAATTAATTGTAGGTTTTTAGCTGGTTAGGACTATGAATCCTTGTGCAAAAAGGATAAACGTCAATTAATTAGAAATGAAGGGAGTATGAAATAATGAAACTATGGCAAAGTGAACAAAATAAGTTGACAAGTCCGTGTTTGTTGCATATCCTAGAGGATAAATTCTGTATATGTCGAAACGATACTAAGCGGCAAGATACTAGTGGACCTCAAGTGTTAATTTATTTTTCTCTACTCTTGTATAATTGGAATCAACTGCTCAGCATCATATATCCTTCTTGATTTTGTGAGATCATGCATGATTCTATAGATTAAAGACTTGCGTATTGGGGCATGAGACTTTCTTTTCCGAGCCTACGTTTTTCTAAGAGTTGACATTTCTTTGGTGCCTTTGACATAATTCTTTAATACCTATATAAAAGAAAAATTCTGATGGACCTTGGAATGATCCCAATGATTTGGATCATGAATTATTAGTTTACTGCTTGATGAAATATGTATCTGTGTATAGCTGATGACAGTGTCACAGTAGGGATACTTTGTCTCAAATTTGTGTCCCATCTTATGTTCCAATACCTTTTATTTTGCCATGTGTTCACAAGATGTGGAGAGATTGGGACTAAAGATGAGACATACATATGATCACAACCCAGCTGATTATGCTCGAAATTAGCAATATTGCGTTGTTGCTTAATATGTGTCTCCAATTTACCTCTTGTAGTTGGTCTAGGGGGGTTAAGGGCTAAAAGCCAATTGAGATTGTTATGTCCCTTGTCTAAAACATGTAAAAGAGCTATAACTGTTGCCTTTTACTGTTTGTCTGGGAGCAGTTGCGGACCCTCAAACCTTGCTGGAAGAGAAACAAGCGCTACAAGAAAGATTGGCACTGTGCGAGTATGAACTTCGCTTAGCTCAAGAAGATGTTTCGAAAGTGAAAGAAGAATTGCAAAAGAAAACAGAACTGCCGTCGCTTGAAACAAACAGTAAGTTTCACTGATGGTTAAAATTTTATCCTCGCTTTGCATATTAACTATTAGGGTATCGTGTAGAGCATCCAAAATTGATATAGAGAGCTCAAAGAATCACAGTATCTTAATTTATCACTCCAGAACCATAATAGTCTTCTGTCAACAAAATATTTAACTTTTCTTGATCCTCTCATGCCAATGCCCTTATTTAATGCTGTTTGATGTTTTTATTATTGGAAAAATGGAAAAGAATAATCCCACCTTTTGGCGGTCTTCTCATAATAATCCCTCATTAACTTAATTTCAGAATAATCCTACCTTTATGCCCCATCTTCTCAAAATGAGCCTTTTACCGGTTTGTGAAATTGGTAACTTGTTTTAGAAGGTGACTTGCCACGTGTCACCTTGTGCTTGGTTTTTTTAAAAAATAAATAAATAAAGGAATTTATAAAAAAAAAAACATTTTTCTTACCCCTTCCCTCCCCCCTGCCGTAGCCCCCATCCCCCTGCCGTCGGACCCAACCGCCCCCTTGCCTCTTCCTCGATTCCCCCCCCTTCCCCCTTCCCCTTCCCCTTCCCTCTTCCCCGATTCCCTCCCTACCGAACCCAACCGCCGGCCGATCTACCCACCCTTCCCCTGCCTCGCCAGACCTACCCCACCCCCTTACCATTTAGATCAACCCACCATTTTAAACGTCACAACCTTATTCAAACCCAAAAAACCCCAAATCTAAAATCAAATAAAGATCGAATTGTTAATCAACTAAAGATCGATTTTTTTTAATCAAAAATCAAATAAAGATCAAATTAGTCGTGTTTGGTGTTTAATTGATTGTTGGGGAAAGCGGGGCTGGTGGTTACGGTGGTAGGCTCGGGCTAGGTGGGATCCAGGGTGGTGTTTGGGTCTCTATGGTTTGGAGTGATGGCGGTGCTGGGTCAGGTGAGGTCGATGGAGGAGGGTTAGAATTGAAGAGAAAAAAGTGAGCTCAAACTTGTGGGTTAGACCCGCAAATGGAGATGGAATTAGGTCGAGATAATTGATATTTCGAAGACTGGAGATTGCCTCCGGTATAACTCTGGTAATCCGGTTGTTCCCAGGATCAAGGAAGTTCAAATTTTTAAGCGCACTAAGTGTTCGAGAAATTGGCCCAGTGAGCTTGTTGTTGCTTGCCCAGAGTCTTATCAATGAACTGAACTACACTGCCCGATTTCATTTGGAAGTGGGCTGGACAAATTCTTGGATAATAACAGAAATTTGGTCTAGTGGGGGTGGGGTGGAAGGGGGTAGGATTTCGGGGTGGCAATGAAGGTGGGGTGGGGTTCAGGTGGCTGTGGGTGGTGGGGGATTGGGCCCAGTTTTGTTTAGGGGTGGGGTGGAAGGGGGTAGGATTTCGGGGTGGCAATGAAGGTGGGGTGGGGTTCAGGTGGCTGTGGGTGGTGGGGGGATTGGGCCCAGTTTTGTTTAGGGGTGGGGGTGGGGTTCGGTTCAGGTGGCCGTGGGTGGTGAGGGTCGGGGCCAGTTTATTTCAAGGGTGGGGGTGGGGGGTGGGGGTGGGGGTGGGGGTGGTGATGAGGTGGTGCCAGTGGTGGTGATGGAGGGGCTGCCATGAAACAAGGTTGTGAGGTGGGAGGAGAGATTAAAGGAAAATAAAAATAAAAATCTAACCTGTTAAACAGGTTGGAGGTAAAAAGACTCATTTTGAGAAGATGATTATTCTGAAATTAAGTTAATGAGGGGTTATTATGAGAAGACCGCCAAAAGGTGGGATTATTCTTTTCCATTTTTCCTTTATTATTTTATCAATGGTTATTAATTATTATGTGACCAACATCAGTTGATCATCTAATCTTGATGGATACATTCCTATTATTTACTAGCTGATGTATGCAGTTGGTCTTCTACTGCAGACAGATTTACTTGTGTAGTTTGATGCTTCTTACAAATAAAAATACTAACATAGTGTTGGATTTAATGATTGCAAAGTGCAATCAGTACTTATACTTAGAAACTGCAGAAGTTGTTTATTTATGACTGCTTATTGATGTTCTAGACATTTGAAGCTATGCTATGCTTTGTCTCTCAATGGTTACAGGCTTACCAGTATACTTTGATCATGATACATTTGCTGATTTCAGAACTGGAAAGCAATACTGATTGCGAATTAAGCCCTTTTTTCTAAAAAAAACTGATATTATCCAGTTTGCACTGGGCTTGGGACGTCTGCAGGTACTTATGGAAATGTTTCCTTAAACCCCCCTTGTGATATAAGGAGACAGAAAAAAGACACCACATTGTCGAACTTGGGTCCTGTGAAGGATATTGAAAGACAAGATCTGAACTGCGCTGTGAAAGAATACTTATTATTGGCAGGGTATCGTCTGACTGCGATGACATTTTATGAAGAGGTAATGCAAACCTTAATGTTCTGTATATGTTTCTTTTTTTCTCAGTTCCTGCCTTTGTTACTCAGAAACAGATATTATTATCGGGTATGAGTGCATATCCAAGTTTCATACTCGCCGAGGTTGACTGCTTAGGACCTGGGAACACAACTTTTTGCACGTGCTTTTCATTATGCATACATATGTGATATGTGCAATCATGCAGAGTGTAGGTTGGCTTGTTTGCTAGTTTTTTATTTTATTTTCTGATCTTAAAACCCATTTCTGGGCATATGGTGCATAGTTCTGCCTTCTCTTTCTCTCTTGTTTATGTTTTTTTAATGCATAAGTGGATTAAATAATTGAAGTGTTTGAGCGAATAATAAATTGTCCGATTAGTATTTGATACCCTTATTGGAGTGAGACAGAGTATGTAAAACAATATTAAGAGTCGAATAACATGGGTTCATTCTTGTGGGGTTTTGTTGGAGATGGTTTAAAGCAAATGGAAGAGCAAGAATACTAGAGGATTGCTCAGGCAAGCGGAAGCGAAGAAAGTGTGCAGTGGCTGACTGCTCTGCACGGGCGCGTAGGACTTCTCCGAAGTTCCTGATCTATTGTTGCTGTTTGCTCGAGCAGGCAATCTGCTATGTTTTTGACGCAGATCCCTTTTGCTCTCCAAAATTTGTTTGATCTTGCACGTTGATTTGTATTTATTCCTTGGACTATAGATACCTACATTATTCATACAATGTTCAAAGTAATTTTCTAGGGTTCTAGAGATCTTTGCCTTACCTCTTCTCGTATTTGTGCTTGTTCAATTACATGCTTATTGTTATTTGTTGTTAATTGCCAGAATTAGTTTGCACTTGTTTAAATCACAACATTCTTATATTATGTCATATATTTTCATCGTTTGGGAATAGCTAATGGGTTTCTCTGGATTTTGGATGTTTGTGGATGGCCATCTACAGCTGCTAGAAGTAGGGATGAGAATAGTTTTCCAATTTTGAAATGATTTTGACCCTATCAACTAAGTTAAGAATTTATGGCTGGCACAGACTAGAATTCTGAGGGCTTGACTATATTCCACATCCTGTGGGATTAGCATGAAAGCTAGGATTCAGCCTGAGTCTCTTTAAGTTATTGTCAATGCTTGGCCGAAATTCTTCCTGGTGCTGGTAATCATCCATTGTTTCATACTACCTCCGTTTCTAAGTACATGCACCATTTTTCACTTTAGGATGTTCCATAATACATGCACCATTTTCCTATTTAGTCAGTTTTATTGTACTATAAAGGTAATCCCCTCTACCTACATAATCATATGGGTAAGAGGAGCATTTACAACACTCTCTCTCCTTACCCTTGGTCCTTGTGCCAAAAAGAAATGGTCCATGTATTTAGAAAGGGACATAGTATATAATTTAGGTTGTGATGTGTTTGGTGTTACTGAGTGAGTAACTATGATATGCTTCATTCATAGTGAGTCATTTTGATGCATGATATCTAGCAGAAATATGTACACTTTGGCCAGAACCTCATAGTAAGTACATTCATGATTTTAAAAGCATTATCTTGTTGTTAGATTCACTTGCAGGCTACTTGTACGAGTTGTATAAATGTCAGGACTTGCCTTAAATGTAGATATTTACTTACAGGTGACAGACCAAAATCTGGATGCTTGGCCTAACTCAGCTGCATGTGTGCCAGATGCTTTACGTCATTATTATTACCAGTATCTTTCGTCTACCGAAGAGGCGGCTGAGGTACATCTGAGATTCAATCTTAAAGTTGCTCAGAAATTTTTTTATATCTGAATGACTCAATATACCTTTTTTCCCCTCTTGTCTCTTTTCTTTTTGTTAACGGAAACTAAGAGTCGTTATTCAGTATGCTCTGTATGAATAGAAAATCTTTAGCCTCCTAGGATACAAAAAACGTACTCAATTAGCATATATGGCTGTTGCTCATTTCTTATCCGATTTTTCTCTTTTGGGTCTTTGGAGGAATATCATTTCATACCAATTAGTGCTAGGAAGGTGGACACTGGATAGTGTACATATCTAATTTATTCCCTTATTGTTTTTATGCTGGAATGTATAAGCATCTACCTATATCTTTCCTTCTGAGTAGTGACTACAGATGAAGTACAAAAAAAGACTTAATGAAATCAAGAAAGGTGCTTAATAGGTTCAGAAAATCAGAGTGATCTTTACAAATTGATCTTCTACTTCTTGAACTGCATAGCCATATTTCTGATGCCTGGATGACAGAAATATGTGATTTAAGATAAAAGTTTTTTTTATATAGAAAAGTTTGTCAAAACAGACCTTTTATATGTCACTTTTTGCGAGAAACAACCTTTTAAATTTCTTTTGGGAACTTAAGACCTTAAAAAAATTATTCGCGAAAGACAACCTTAGCTTACTTTCAAGAAGGAAAAGGTTGGGTATTTATGTGCCAAAATGGGAGTGAAGAAGGTGGAAATAGAGAAAAAGAACGTCACACGTGTCTTGGACATGGTAGTCTTAAGTAAGTCAACGTCTAATAATGTTTTATCAGCGCCTAAAAGTAGCCCGAGGTTGTCTCTCGCAAATAAAATTTCTTTGAAGGTCTTAACTTGCCAGAAAAAATTTAAATGGTTGTTTATCAGAAAAAGTGATATATAAAAGTTTGTTTTTGACAAATTTTCCATTCCTATGTTGCTTTCGTGAATTCTAATGTCTTATGTGTTGGAAGCTTGGAACTCTGGAGTTCTTATAGATTCTAATTTAAGTAGGCATAATCGGAGGTCATTGTGGCTTCTATTAGATAACCCATTAACCCAGTGATCAAAGATGGTGACTTGAAGCTTGTAATCAGTATAATCTGGTATTAGTATCTAATAACTTCTTCTTGGGAAAGCTATAACTAGCATTTGACATTAATATCTTCCTAGATATCCTTCATGCACCATCACTGGGCTATATAAGAATAATGTAGCGTCTGATGTGAATCTTTGCAGGAGAAAATTGCCATGCTTAGGGAGAAAGAGTCCTTGTTAAAGGAGAATGAGGAACTGCACAATGAGAAGGATTGCTTGCTGAGGAACAAAGAAGTAGTTGATGGTCAAATAACAGCTTTATCAAGATCTATAGATAGCTTACAGAAGGATGTGAAGGAGAAGGAAATTTTGGTACTACCGGGATCTTCGTAATTTGTGCTTAATTTTATTACCATTTTATACTGGGAATGTTTATGCTGTTAATATTTATATAGGTTCAACAGATGAAGCAATTGGCTGAGAACCAAAGAAAGGAACTTAATGATTGCAGATCTGAGATAACTTCACTTAAAATGCACATTGAAAATTACCTATCTGGAAGAGGTCAGTCGGCGATTTACACTGATCAAACTCAGTCACATTCCTCGGGAAGCCTCGTGAAAGACTTTGATTCCATAACGGTGGACACAGGAGATGCAAACACCTCCATTATCAGTAACATTGCTGATTCTACTATTCCCGAGGAGGTTGTGCAAAAAGAGGTCATTGCTGAAATTTCTCAAGATGGACCAGCATTATCTATTCCACTCCATAGGGAATCCAATATTGAGGTTCAGAAAAATGAAAATGCAGAGTCCCGTACAGCTGAGATGCTCAATGGCGAAGTGAATGAAGCCTCAGAAAACTTACCCGAGTCAGTACTCGGTAATTTCCATGAAGATGGTAGTAATGGAAACCAGACAGACGCTGACATTCTTGGGGATAAACTTCCGGTCCTGGATACCAGCCGTTTCCTAAAAGCAGAGAACACAAATATAGCACCTGCTTCAGACAAGATGGCAAGTTTCTTGCTCCTTTTCGCTGATTATGCACTCAAGGCTGAAATCTTTCATCCGCAGTATTGTATTCCATATGATTAGGCTATATATTTAAACAATCTAAATTAACATGAGATACGACTCCATTCATCTTACAGGGTTTGGAGACTATCCAGATTCTCTCGGATGCGCTCCCTAAAATTGTTCCTTGTGTTCTTATAAAAAATCGAGAGGTACTCTTCTTATTATAAAGCTTGTCATCTACTTTTATTGTAGCTCACTACTTATCCACTTTTATATGACTGCAGGAGCTTCTCCCCTTGATAATGTGTGCAATCGAGCGCCATCCAGATAGTACAACACGTGACTCTTTGACCCATCTACTGTTTAATTTAATTAAACGTCCAGATGAGCAACAAAGAAGAATAATAATGAATGTATGTGGTATCGTCGAATTAATTCGACTACTAAAAGTCTTAAGAGGCTAGAAGAATTAGAAAAGGGTAAGGTTTCCTCCCATCTCATGAAGTCTTCCTATCTGCAGGCTTGTGTTAATCTCGCTAAGAATGTTGGAGAGATGAGAACAGAGACAGAATTGCTTCCCCAATGCTGGGAACAGGTAAGCCACTTTATATCTTTGATAGGAGTTTAAAGTTTTTCTTAGCATGTGCATACAGTGTGCTCACATATCTGTATTTTGTTTTGGAAGATCAATCACATGCATGAGGAGCGTAGGCTGCTTGTTGCTCAATCATGTGGAGAGCTTGCAGGATTTGTTCGCCCTGAGATCCGTGATTCTCTGATTCTATCTATTGTGCAACAATTGATAGAGGACTCTGCAACTGTTGTTCGTGAAGCTGCCGCTCATAATCTGGCATTGTTGCTTCCACTCTTTCCCAATATGGAGAAATATTTCAAGGTCAGCCTCAATACATATGTTCCGAGGCCATCATGGAGAAGAATTGTGACTTGGCAGATTTAGCTACAATGTAAGCTTTAGAGCCAAAATGATCAAACAAGGTCTAGGGAGTGGAGCCTCGTCGTTTTGTTGCAACATGTTAAGTCAGAAAAGTAAATCCGATACGTATCTCCAATATTGTCTTTTGCTCTTTTATAGGTGGAGGAACTGGTGTTCCAATTAGTCTGGGATCCGGCTGGAGCAGTTGTGGATGCTGCACTCAAAAATTTGGTTCCTGCTTTGGTCAAATGGGGAAACAAGTTGGACCACATATTGAGTTTGTTGCTCTCACATATCTTGAACTATGCCCAGGTATGCTGGTCCCATAGCCTAATGCTATCTGCTTCTGTTTTAAGTTGTACTGGTTTAATTGGTTGATGGACTCTTCTTTTAAATTTCCAGCGCTGCCCACCACTTTCAGGGGTTGAAGGTTCTCTCGAGTCGCATTTACGGGTTTTAGGTGAACGTGAGCGTTGGAGCATAGATGTTCTTCTAAGAATGCTGTCAGAATTGCTTCCATATGTGAACCACAAAGCAGTTGAGACTTGCCCATTTTCTGCTGCTTCAGAATCAGCAGGGACAATATTTTCCGAATCTCTGCTGCAACTATATGCCAGGTTCATTGCTTTCCTTCATTCACTTTGCACCTTGTTCGACAATCTGAGCCTTGGTTGTTACAATATCTTTCTACTGAGAGAGTACTTTTGCAGGGGACAAGTGGAATGGTCTGCATTTGAGTGGATGCACAAGGATTGTCTTCCAAGTTTGATTCAGCTTGCCTGCTTTTTACCCCAAAAGGAAGATAATCTAAGAAATCGGATCACGAAGGTTTGGTTGTACGACATATGTTGCCTGAATGCCTGATGCTTTATCATGGTGCATGAAGATTTTTCATTGGCTTGTTAATACTTAATATTGTAGTTTTTGGTTTTTGCAGTTTCTGTTAGCTGTATCTGAACAATATGGAGATTGTTACCTGACTCACATAATGCTGCCGATATTCTTGATATCGATTGGTGACAATGCTGATCTTACATACTTTCCAACAACTGTTCAATCGAAGATTGAAGGTCTCGTTTTTCTTTAATTACTTTTGTATTCTAACATCAGTAGCAAAACCATAAATATCATACTAGGTACTTAGATTTTCACTGTTTGCAGGTTTAAAACCTAACATTTCAGTGATGGAGAGACTTGCTACCATGTGTGTCATGCCACTGTTATTGGCAGGTGTTTTAGGTGCTCCTAGCAAGCGTGAGCAATTGGCAGAATATCTGCAAAAGCTCTTAGTTCAAGATACTTCAAATGAACCTCAGAGATGCCACGCTGAAATAGTTAATGCTGTCCGCTTCCTCTGGTTTGTAGCTAACAAATTGGTTAAATTTCGCTTCTGCTATGATTATACTTTTCTGACCTCTATGATATCTCTTGTACAGCATGTTCTCGGAGCACCATAGCATGATATTCAATATATTATGGGAGATGGTTGTTAGTTCCAACATAGATATGAAAATCAGTGCTGCGAATCTCCTGCGAGTCTTGGTATAGGCCTGACTCTTTTGGAGTTACTCAATACCCACATATTTGGAAACTGTTGTTGACTCCTATTTGCTACAGGTTCCATATATTGATTCAAAACTGGTCTCTACACATCTGCTGCCGGCCCTTGTCACACTGGGTTCTGACCAAAACCTGAGTGTTAAGTATGCCAGCATAGATGCATTTGGGTCTGTAGCTCAGCATTTTAAGAATGATATGGTATATTTGATCTGGATTTTCGTTTTGATATCCTAATTTATCAAAGTGCTCTTTGTAAACTTAGCTTACTGATATTTCAACTATTTAGATTGCTGACAAAATATGCATACAAATGGATACTTTCTTGGAGGATGGATCTCAAGAAGCAACTATCGCTGTGGTCCGTGCATTAGTGATTGCTGTACCACATACGACAGATAAACTTAGAGATTATATCCTTTAAAAATATTTAATATCTTCTGTTTCTTTTTTGACCTGAGGTTGATTTTGCTCCATTCCTTTAGTATTTGGCCTTATACTGTTCTAATTTGTGTCCTTGACCTGGTATACATCTTCTGTCTAAGATACTCCATTTCACAGCATCACCTACTCCTACAAGTGATGTCATACGTCGTCGTGAAAGAGCTGATGCTTTTTGTGAGGCAATTCGTGCTCTAGATGCTACAGGTGTGTTCACTTTGGTAACAATTTCTGAGTTCTTTTTCATTTGATGTTGAGATTGTTAGCTCTACCATAATACTTCATCGATTCTATTACGTGTTTGAGAATCAACTGCGGGAACCTTCAAATGATCATAGTTGCTAGAGGGCTATGATAGAGTTAGTAGACCATATTTTCAAGTGTCTGAATCTGAGCATTAAAATTCTAGGATTCTACGCAACAAGTATATGCCACTAATCCCCACAATCCTTAATTCTGATACTTTTATGTATCATCCATGTTTCCTTAATTTAGATGACTTGGATGGAGGGTGTTAAAATGATATGAGCAAAATGGGATTAGGGGCATAGCATTAGATAGATTCGAATGGAGGAATATGAAATTTGTGGATGATCATAGGAGATACACTCCTGGTTCATATAGCCGACCCAACCCTTTGGAATAAATGCTCCGATATTGCTGTCGTGGTGGTTGTTTTCTTTGATTGAGATATAAATTACATCATCTCTAGGATGACCAAGCACAATTTCTTTGTGCAGATCTTTCTGCTGCAAGTGTCCGGGACTTCCTTTTACCTGCTATTCAGAACCTACTCAAGGACCATGATTCACTTGATCCAGCACACAAGGAGGCGTTAGAAATCATAATGAAGGAAAGATCCGGTGGGACCTTCGACGCTATCAGTAAGGCAATGGGTGCTCATCTTGGAATTGCTTCATCAGTTACCAGCCTATTTGGTGAAGGTGGACTGCTCGGCAAGAAAGAAGCTCTAGATTCTGCTGTGGAACTAAGTGAACCCCCTCAGCCAGCCCCACCCCCAGCAGCAGAAGACACAAGATTCAAACGGATCATGAGGGGCAATTTCACTGACATGCTTCGGGGTAAATCCAAGATTCAGGACGAGAATGTGCCATATCAATGATATTATGAATAAATTGTGCAACAGCTTCCTGTTCGAGGTGATGAGCTTTCTGACGCCTTATAAAGCTTTTCTTGCCATGATTTTTTTTTTTACTTTGTATTGTTCCTTCTTTTGATTTATATGTAAATTTTCCTTGTGAAAGATTTAGCACACGCAATTGATAGAATAGGAGTATATCTTCTTCTTTTCCCTATTTTTTCTTTCTTTTGGTTAATATTAGGAGTGTATCATTTGCAGAAATCTGATCTTACAGTTTTGCAGCGTTTCAATATTATATTGGCTTATCAGTTATCTTATGAGTTCGGCTATATGGAGCACGGTTCTTCGGCAAACAATATTTCTTTTCTTTTTCCTTTTTGTCTTTTGTTTTTGGGTCAAAGAATGTGTACACAGTACATCCAAAAACTATGTTTGTAGATCCAAAAAGTATCTTTATCAGGTGTGGAGCTGGTAACTTCTAGCTTGGTCTTTATCAGGTATCGCTCTTTTCTTAAAAATATATTAGTATAACTTTTGTTATGTGCATTTTAATTTCATTAAGAGTACTAAAAAGCAGAAGTATAATTTTACACCTTACCGTTCTTATTTCAATTATTGTCTTACGGTATTTTGGTTATGTTAGTGATGGTTTGGTTGACACGTAATAATAAAACCTCTGTTTGACTGTTTATAAGGAGTTGGCTGGTTGATAAGAACATTAAGTTTTAGTTTGGAAAGTTCTCCTTTGGTATGTGTAAAAATATCACGGTAATGGTAATCGCCTAGTCAGTAACATGAAAGCCCTTATGTTAATTTTTGTATATTCCTCAAACATCTCTTATCTCAACAACTTTTATTACCATTAGGCATTAGCTAATAAGCTGGTCAATACTGCTATTGAAATTTAGGAGAAAAATACATGCTTAGATGGAAATTCGTCACCATGAACATTGCCATATTTTGGATCACGGCATAAATTACGCGTGAGTTTTGACAGCTGAAAAGGAAAGAAATCGACTTATTTATTTATCTGTGGCTAAAGACGATAAGGAAGCTGGTCCACCTATATAGACTATAGTCTTAGGTTATAGAGTTAATAATACGCAATGATTTCTCTCCAAACGTGAGAATTGAGATACTCTCCAACAAAACAAGGAAGAAAAGTTGAGTAATGTAGTATTCAGAAATCAGGATGAGAAAGTCAAGTAAATAATCGCTAAATTTTGTAGTATACGGCTGGCTGGCTGGCTGGCTATGCCATTAGTTAACGTGCAACGTGCGGTCAGTTTACATATAAGGTTAATTATATATTGTATTTTAAGCTTATTTAATGATATAGTAAGAATTAGCTATAATTGTTAGGGTTACGTATGTATCCTATTGAGGTTATTCGTCTCAGAGATTACTTATTTATATAGTATGGTTCACTTATATTTTTAGGGTCACTGATAAATTGAAAAGGTTATTCATATCTTAATCTAGCTCCCTTATTTTTTCACGCGCATAAGCATAACCACATGATTGTTAAATCATGTGGCTAGCCGCACAGAAAACTTGCCTGTAAATAATTATTTCCATTTCGCTTTTTTCTTTTCCTTGCTTATTGTAGAGGTTGGTAAAATGTTACTCCCTCTGGTTAGGAAAGGTGGAACAAACACATACTTTACAAATATATTTCATTATTCTTTTTTTGTATTATTTTGTTCTGAGTAGCTGGCTTAAATTAGGTATCACAAACACTTTTAGAAGATGACATATTTCTTTTATAAGTTATAACACAAACATGTATTAACATGTATTTGTATTATCAGTACTCCGTGCAACTTATAATAGACTTTGCAGTTTGCACGGATGGAGAATAGATTGGATGTTGCCATGCACCCAAAATCCCAACCAATTTTTCTAAAAATAGCTTAATTGGTCTCGTCTCTCCTACTCCTAGTTCATAAAAGAGAGGTGCGCGTAGAATCCCATCTTCAAGGGCATTATATTGGGCATAAAATAAGGAATACTTCTTTCTGCTGCTGTTGCTGTTGCTGATAAGTCTTTTTTTTTTTTTTTTTTTTGATGCAAAGCGGGAAGATAAAATAGAACAAACGAAGAGTTACGTTACAGCTCTAGTGCTACCAGACTTCTCCTCATCATAGAGTGACAAAATACAATAAGTGGGGTGATTCAAATAAACATAATTAATCGAGTTCCACAACATCATCCTACAATCTTTAGCAAGTCTATCTGCTATCTGGTTAGTAGTCCTATGCGCATACTCAATCTTCAAACCATGCATCTGAGATATAAGATCCCTGCAAAAGATAGTAATGTTCTTGTTAGCATCTCTTGGGGTTTGCTCCTTAAGAAGTTGTTGTACAGCATTGTGGCAGTCCGAATGAATGATTACATTGCTCCAATTCCTTTCTCTAGCCAATTTAAGAGCTTCTTGAATGGCTAACAATTCTCCCATCAGAGCATCCGTAACCCTTCTTTGGGTTTGGAGTCCACAGACCCACTCCCCCATCTCGTCCCTAACAATAACAGCGATCCCTGCAATGTTATCTTTACTAGCAAAAGAAGCATCAGTATTAATTTTGAGCCATCCCCTAGGAGGACACAGCCAAGTTTGGGTATTGGAAGTAGGAAGAGTATAACCAGCAGTAGGCAAAGCTGAGAAGAATTCCCAAGCTAAAAATTTCGCCTCTTTCATGCACACCGAAGCTTCTTTAGAGGAACGTCTAAATATTTTTTCAATTCTACGTAACCAAATAGTCCATAAAGTGAAAGAGAAAAGGGTGCTCCAAGGGAGGGGGTAATCATTGGCTTTTTTATTTAGGTGCAGGCACAAGTTGTTCTGTAACCAAGAGTGTAGAGGGTCGGAGAAGAAAAGGGGAGAAAGATTGAAGTGGCTCCAGATTTCCTTTGCTTGAGGGCAGTCTCTTAATATATGGATAGTATTCTCTACCAAACCCGGGGCATCCAGGACATTCATTAGAATCCACCATATGTCGCTGGAACAGAAGCTCTTTATGTGGAATTCTATTTTGAAAAACCATCCATATGAAAAAATTTATTTTTGGAGGAGAGATAATTTTCCAAATCCATTTACAGTCCAGGGGCGGGGGAGCCACAAGCCTAGACTCGGCACATTCCACAGCTTTAGAAAACTCAAATTTGTCACAAACAGTCCAGCTAGAGAAAATAAAATCTTTTTTATCAGGATTTAAAGGAGGAGAGAGGAGAATTTTCCCTGAATAAAGCAGTCCTTCACTTTCAAATTATCCTCACCCTCCTCTTTCAAAGGTCCCTCAACCAGATTTCTTAGGGGGCCAACTCCAAGCCAATTGTCGTGCCAAAAGAGAATCATTTCCCCATCCCCTAGCCCCCACTGAATGGAATTAACAAAATCAAAGGATTTAAATTTATTATTGTTCTTTCCATACTTATCCTTAAGGAATTTCACAGCCAAATTTTCTTCATGGTGGAGCAATTTCCACCAAATTTTCATCAAGTGGGCTCTATTTAGGCTTTTACAGCATCTAATACCTAACCCTCCTTTCTCCTTTGTTCTTGAAATCTTGTCCCAACCTACCAGGTGAATACCTCTCTGGTCATTACTCTTACCCCAAAGGAAGCTAGCAAAAAACTTGTTTAGACTACTAGTAATGGCTGAAGGGAGGGATAAACATTGCATATAGTAATTTGGAAGAGTGTTAAGAGTCGAGGAGGTGAGACAAAGGCGACCCGCTTTGGAAAGCATGTTGGTTTTCCAATTTGCTAACTTCTTGCTGATAAGTCAATTCCATGGAAAGAACATGATAGAAGCTAAGCACCCGGCAATGATTGTCCACCTTAAGCACATGTGATTGATGTTTCAACAGCGGTCGGACGGTCATATGGACTCGAGAAGGAGGGAAGTATACATATCTGATTGGCTGATTTTTTTTTTTTTTAATAAGGTAAGGAGAAACCTCGACAAGTTGGGGGGAATAAAGGGGATCCCAACTGCTGCAAGGTGAGAATCGATCCAGGGCCTCTCGGGCAGGGAGAGAAGTTTCTAACCACTAGGCTATCCCTCACTCTCAATCTGATTGGCTGATTAATCTTAAAATAATTGCTCCGTAGTCCGTGGGGTACTTAATACACATTTCAAGAAGAGTGAAAAAAGTAGAGAAAAAAAAGTTGGTAGAATCTATTTCGGTACAAGTCCAAACTTTAGAGAAAGGCGAGAGAAGTACACTACTATAAAGGAATCAATGAGATAATGCAAGATATTTCAAAGTGAAAAATGAAGCAAAGAATTAGAGATGGAGGAAGTAAATATTTTGAAGAGTTTCACGAGTACATTTCTGACAAGATTTTATTACATTAAAATCATTTTTCTTTCTCATTTACAGAGCTTATAATGAATACTACCTCCGTTTCATATTAATCTACACACTTACACTTTTCACGCATGCCGATGCACTACTTTGAGCCTTTATATCTCTAATTTTGTATTTGTAAATATGAAAAGTCGATATTCTAAAACTACATATCGAGACGAATCAAACAAGACCCCACATACTATATTTTCTCTTAACCATAATTCACAAATGATAGTCAAAGGGAAATTTGTGAATAGTGTCAAAAGTGAAACAGAATTCTATTTATATGAAACGGAGGTAGTATATTAGTATAATGAAGAAAGAAAATATAATCTGTTATATACACTAGCAAGAGTGTATAAAGGAGGTCTTGGAAAACTTGTGGACTTGGAAGATTTTCCAAGTTCAATATGGCATGGAATTGTGGAAAACACAAAATTTCATGACTCGGATTCTTTTTGTCATTTTCGCAAAAGCTTACTAATACTAGTCTCATGTGCCTTGGAAAAGTATGTTTGGTTGATTATTCTTATAATCTTCTTATCAAAATTTGTGTGGAAGTTGAGTACTGACCATAAGTTGGAAGTGATGAATGCAAGATTTACACTTAAGTGAGATGAACCACAAAAATTCAACATCTCCTTATGTATGCAGTATGTACCCAAACTATTATATGCACAAAATAGTTTTGGCTTCAATATCTTCGAAGCTCTACTTTTTTCCACAAGTCCGAGATCCATTGTTACCTAATTATTTGCTCATTTTGAAAGATTGTCAAATGAGCAAAAATAATTAAATGAGCGGAAAAAATATGCTTATGATTATCTATCTACCCTTATATGCCCTAGGAGCTACTGTTATCATTCATTAGGTCACATATTAGATATTAGCTTACAACAGTTTATGATTCACTCCTAGCTCGATCAACATCCACCAATTAAACGAAGTATAAATCAAACACAAAAAATTGCTTTTGGCACACATGATAGGGGTGTGTGAGTATTTTCGTGACAAATATGAGATATTTTCAAGAGTAAGATTGTGTTTAGTCCATATATTATGTATGGTTATTCACATTTATTTGATGCATGCTTTTGGATTAAAAGTTTTGTCAAAACTGAAAGATTTATTGGAGAAATTATTAGCAAATAGGGGTATTAGGCTACCAGAGCAGTAAATTTAATTCATAAGAGTATTATCTGATAGTTGTAGCTAGAATATGACCATCAATCTTATATCATAAATTTAGTTTATATAGGGAAATGGAACATATATATGAGTTGTCCCACATAGAAAATTACAAGAATTAATATGATGTATATTTGCTTTAAAAAAACGAAGGATGTATCTTTACTCTACCATCGGTCCATCAAGTCTCAAGAGGTACATAAATTCTTTAATTTTATGAGACTTTTTTTTCCTTAACTTTGAAGTATTCAGGCTAAGGGTATGTTCTCCCAGCTTATTTTCAATTCAATTCAGTTCAGTTTAGTTCCTAAATTATTATCATTACTATTAATTAGTTATAATTTAATCCAGTTCAGTTCAATTCAGTTGTTTTATGCCGAAGAGAACAGACCCTAAACTCTAAACAAACTTATGTTTCTATTTATTCAAAATTTTACTATAATGTTAGAACAACTTAAGATCTTAGCCTCCTCCTTTCAAAATATAATATAAAATAAAAATTAAAGAAGGAATGACGGTATAAGAAAATGTCAAGTATCATTTGAGATCCGGCGAATCTGATGAATGTGGTTATGTGCATAATGGTTCCCATTATTGTTGGGCATGGACTAAGTAATGATTTTTTGCATGATGAGACCTTCAGCACAGGTACTCAATTAGGTATGATGATAAACACTAATTCAATGCCTTAATCTTTCTTATCTTATCAAAAAATTAAAAGCCTTGATCTGAGGCTTTTATTTTCCCATGTTTCCTATTGACATAGCATTATGCATAATCTCCCACCCCCATTTAATCTCAAAAAGAAAACATAGCATTATGCCTATATTAGGTTATTTCAAGGAACATAAAGAAAATCTTTAAAGCCTTTTTAAATAGACCGTTAAATAAATCATTCAAATCAATTTCGTGTTATAGGTGAATTCACATCTCTTAAATACATGCGTCTTGAGTGTAATATGTTACACTATAACTTAGTGTGTAACAAAACCTCACACGCACATAATTACATAAACTCCAACAAAAATGATATGACTATACAAATAATGATATGAATTCAATGTCATTTTGTCATTTATTTCATGTCAATTGAGTCTTGGAAGAGGGGGAGGGGGATTATTACATGGTGTAACAGCTACACTCAAGAATTTGTACTCTTAAATTGGTTGAATTTCGAGTTATTTTATGTCAGAATTAATTTTCTATTGTTATTTTAGGTTACATAAAGTTTTAGATTAAAAACACTTATTCAGATTAATTCTATTTTATTTTTGGAGTCCGATATAAATATAATATACCAAGTTTACTTCTAGATGATGTGAACACATTTGTTTATAAAGGGGGCAATGCATAGTTTTTTCTTTGCTATAGTACGTACATGGTCCAACTTGGTAAGATTTGCTTCTATTTATGTGATGATGCTTCTTTTTGCAGCCTTCGGTTATGCTTCTACTCTTTTTCCATCTACTAATACTAATAGAAAGAAAAGACCTCACGCACCTTTTGTGAAAAGCATAAACATACATGGATGCATGCTTAGATTAGAAGTTTTAATTTCTTTTATGTGACTTTTGACATACAACGAACGACGCAATGTGATCACATGGAGCCTGCATTAATATAGGTTGGGCTAAACACTTAGGAGTAAGTGACATCCCAAAATTCTGTTACCTTTCTATCCTTATATTATTATTGTGCGCTTGGAGTTGCGTTGTGAGGTAAAAAAGAGAGGTTCTTTTTAGTAATAAAACAGAACTCTTTCCATACCTTGCTAATTGTATTACTTTATTTGTGCCTTTCACCATTTTCACCAATTGTTTATCAAAATTGGAGTGGAGTTAAATGAAAAACTACACTTTTATTTGAAGAATTTATAGGATCAATTTTATATTTCAAATAAATTTATAGGCAAAAATAATTGTCAAAATTGGACATAAGAAATACCTCTTCAATTGTTCATTTAGAAGATGATGAGGTGATGTTCAATTTTTGGGGTTCATCTCACTTAAAACTAATAACAATGTATGGAAAACTTCCTTTAATATTTGTGAAGATAAAGTTAGATATGTATTGATATATTTGTTAGGCAATATTATCTTTTAGGATAGTATTTCTTGGATTAGGATTTCTTTCTAAATTAGTGGATAGGTAAGGATTGTCAGTATCGGATGAGAGTTTAGCCACATATATACGGTTTCCATCCTAAAACCAATTGGTGGTAGGTGGAGTAACCCACCAATCTAGAAGTATATGTTAGTCATTCTCTCTCTAATTCTTCTATGTGGGACAATTATTCCTAACTCATATGTGGGTTATACTCTTAACAATCTTAACTTGTTTCTTTTCCCTCAAATACACCGTTCAAGAATTTTATTTTTCCACATCGATAGAGGACCACATAGCAGAAGACTTTCAATGAAAAGCAAGAATTTAGTATGACAAATCAAATCATGACTTGCTAAATGAATCAGCTGAAGATTTTTCAACTCATTTCTCGTATGCAGAGTATGATCCTATGTAATACCGCAGGATCTCATGGTTATGAGGTGTATATTCGTGAGTTAATTACTGAATAGGACTTTTAAAGAGTCTATACAATTAGATCTTATATATAATATTTGGGGATTGAATTAGATCATCACGCTCGTCAAGTAGGTCTCTCGAGCCTTGTTACAATTAAACTAAAGTACTAAAGCAAAGCGACCCCACTCTCCCCCTAGCCCAGGCCAAAGGTCTCCCCGCTCTTTTTTTTTCAGGGGCAGAGTCAAGTTCGTTACGGTCAGCAAATTAGGGCGTTCCTCTTAATCGGCGCGTTGCGCCGAAAAAAGCGAAATCCCTTCCCATTAATCGGCTCGTCGTGCCGAAAAAAAGTGAAATCTCTTCCCGCATGCTTAGCACTCCTCCTTAAGCAAACAAGTGAACATGCAACCGGACTGACCCTTACTCTATTTCCTTAATAGAAAGAGCGGGGCAGGAGAGAGAGAATCAGGAGTGGAAGTACCGGCATGAAGGGGGAGAGGAGTAGAAGCAAAAGAGATAGAGCCTAATGCTAAGCTGGGAATGAGAGACAGTTAAGTGAAACCTGACAGTTCCCGCTTAAAGTCTTTCTCTTACCCCTTGCTTCCTTCCCCCTGAGGGGTTAGGGGGTAACGTTCCGCTTAATAAACCCGAATTGGAAAATGGCTATGGATGATTAATTTAATGCTCTAATTAAAAATAAGACGTGGGATTGAGCGTAAATTTCTATTACAAGTTATCTATAGATTTTTGTAATCTTATTAACATAATATAAGGATCCAATAATTAAAAGTTCAATATTGAAAAAATAACAAAATTAATATAACTGAAGAGTTAGAAAGCTTTCATCAGTATTAAGCCCTCAATTTTTTGTTTTGTCATTTTCTAAATGTCTGACACGTGGGAAGAGAATAAATCGAACTCCAAACTCTTATGAAAGGAGAGAAAAAACCCAAAGATTGAGTACAACACTCTAAAAAAAGAGATAAATAAAATGGAGAATTATTAATAATAAAAGTAAGGGAAATTCCATCTAGTACCACTCAATTTTTGCAAATTCCATTTAGTACCTAGATTTTAAGAATTGTCCAACTAATACCACTATAATTACACCCTAATTGCTACCGTGACTCTACTGTTACTAAAAAGTTAGAAAATGTTAAGTTAGCTTAGCTAAAAAACTAACTTCCCTCCCTCATTTAATACCCCTTTCTTTTTAAACATATTTGGCCTACTGTGAAGATTATTTCATTGTTAATTGTTATTGTTAATCTATCCTAGATGCGACATGGTTGATCGAATTTGGGTAAACGGGGGGGTAATTTAACACCATCTTCCATCACATAATCAAGCTCATCTCACATCACTCACTGCCTTTGGTAATTGGTATTATCTTTCTCCTCCCTTCTTCCAAACCTACTTAACATACTCATCTTCATCTGCAAAAAGTTTTTTCTTTTTTTTTTGAGCTCATAATCATAAAATTAGGTTGTCTCCTTTTCTAATTTCGTATGTTGCTCAAATGGGTTTCCCAAATTAATGGTGACATTGGATAATTGAGGGTAGTTTTGTATTGGTTATACCCAAGTAGTGGGATTTTATTTCAATTACATGTTTCTTGAGGTGTTTAAATTTCAATCCCATGTTGTAAATGGCTAGTTTTTGCAAAATTGTTGGTTTTTTGCCCATTACATTTTTTTGAAGCAGTAAATATTCAGGCATGAGAGGCTTTTTATGGATCAGAGAGTTTTGACGAAAATGGGCGTGTTTGGCTCAAATGCTTATGATTTTAGTTCTAAGTCGAGGTTGAAAGAGGGAGGGAATGAGCATTTAGAATTTTGATTTGCAAAATAGTGAAGAGAACCATGAAGAGTTAAAGTTGGGTTTCGGTGCAGAATTGTCCAAGACCAACCAAAAAAAATGAGCAACGAAGAAAGAAGAGGAATTTTATGGGTTTTGGTTTTGTTTTGTATTTTGAGCAGTAGCAATGGGGAGGAGAGTGAATGGGTTTACGTAGTTAGGTTAGTAATTAGGCTTTAATGTTTTACCTTTTTTATTTTAAGGGATCTAATTTTAAAATAACCTAGCTAACTTAACATTTCCTAACTTTTTATTAACAGTAGAGTCACGGTAGCAATTAGGGTGTAATTATAGTGGTATTAGTTGGACCATTCTTAAAATTTGGGTACCAAATAGAATTTGCAAAAATTGAGTGGTACTAGATGGAATTTCCCTAAAAGTAATATAAACTAGAAGAAAAAAAAAAATAAGGGGCTTACCGCCATCGAAAGGATGATGGCAACTCGATCTAGAAAAAAAAGGATTGGGTCTTTTAGGAGGAAGAGGGGAGAGGGAGTGGAGGAGGCGATTGTTGCTAGCATATTAAGTAAGCTTAAAGAATTTAACATCTTCACATGGGTTTCTTAAACAATGTGCTAATGGAGTATGTGTTGCAATAATAATAAAATGGAGGAAGTATATCAATAACAATAATCTTCCTTTATTATTAAAAAATTTAGGTAAGGGAAATTTAATTTTTTTAGACAATTGTTCAAAACTCCAAATGTTCAACACACCACCACTTGGACTAAAATGGTCCCTATCATATCATTCATATGTGGCTATGTCAAATGTCATAATTTGTACACATTTCTGAAAACTGGCTCCTCGCGTTCACGGACTAGTTTCCACCTCAAAATGCTCCTAACATTAATCATAGTTTTTTGGTTCATATTTCTATCTTTCACTTTCAAGCTTTAGCCCCACCCTTCCATTAAATTTCCTCTATAAATTTGCATTTTACACTACCCAAATTCTCATTACTAGATCTCTTTCTTACACAAACATATAACATAAATCTCCTCTATATACATTTTTCTCTTCTAAGCATCATTATGGCCAAGAAGGTAGCTACCCTTACCCTACTTGCCGTGGTTGTCGTGGCAGTGCTACTATTCGAGACACCAACGACCGAGGCGGTTACTTGCAGTGCAGTGCAGCTGAGCCCTTGTGCACCAGCAATTATGTCCAACCAAACACCATCAAGTGCATGTTGTGCAAAATTGAGGGAGCAAAAACCTTGCCTTTGTGGATACTACAAGAACCCTACTCTTAGGCCTTACATTAACTCCCCTGGGGCTAAACGTGTGGCTTCTACTTGTAAAGTCAGCGTTAGCTGCTAAACGTACCTTCCACCAAAAAAAAACTATAATTAAACTTATATAATCCTAGTAATTATATATATGCTCTTTATCATCACTATATGAGTGTGATTAAGGAAGGTTTGTCAGGGTGTTTTTTCTAGGTAATTATAAATTAAGTGATCATATTCGTGTTTGTGGTCATGTGTTCTTGTATCAAGTCGTCACTCGTGTGGCATTACAATGATATACGTGCATGTTATTTGCACTTATGCGTGGGGTTCTTGTGTTTTGGGGATTATACATGTTCCTCTATAATAAAATGGTTAGTTATTGAATTAATTAATGTTGTTAATGCAGTGTTGATTAGAGTGTTTTGGTCTTCCTCCGTGGAATAGTATTTTTCTAGAATAATTGCAATATCTTGACTTAATAGACTATTTTAAATAAAAGAGCGAATAAAATAAAGTAGTATTAAGAAGTATAAACTACGACCTTGTTTGGTAAATAAGACAGGTTTGGGGAAAAATTAGAGGGTTGAACTCATATTAGATGATTTGACTAGTCAATTCTCTTGTTTGAGTATTTGGTAAAGAGAGATTCCAATTAGCTGATAGGGCCCAAAAAGCTCATTTGAAAAAGCTGGAGGGATGAGCTTTTTGACATTAGAGGTCTAGGAATGAGCGGGCCAATTACAATTATATCCTAATTTTTTTAAAAATTACATTAATAAATAATAAAAAGTAACAACAATAGATTGTGCACACATCCTTATTCGTCATTTCACACATTATGTAGCAATCAACTATTAGCTACTTACCAAACACCTTTGTACAAACAGTTAATACAATCACCTAGTCAAATCAGCTATCAGCTATCAGCTAGTCAAATCAGCTTATATAATCAGCTATCAACTAATACAATAAGCTAATAGGTATTCGCTAATTGCCAAATAGGGCCTACAAATAAATTTGGTGCTTTCATTGCCTTTTTGGCTCTCTACACACATAATACCACATTCACTTATCTTTTGCTCTTCATGCTCTGACATTTATGATCAAACTTTGAAAATGTTGACCTTTCATCAATTATAACATTTTCATTTTATAACATTATTATTTAACAAATTTGACTACGAAATATTTGTATATAATTTATACTATCACATACTCATTACTCACACTAAGAGAATATAATGATCAAAGTTCATTATTTAAGATTGTGATAACAAAGTGAGCGAACTAAAGTATTTTTTTTTTTGAAAAAGGGGGAAAATAACATATAAAGCGAGAACTAAAGTATAATATATTCAGATATTAGTATTGGGCCATACTATAGGCCCACCAAGAGTATAGCTGTTGAAGTTGAATAGTTTTTCGTACTCCGAAAATAACATATAAAGCGAGAACTAAAGTATAATATATTCAGATATTAGTATTGGGCCATACCATAGGCCCACCAAGAGTATAGCTGTTGAAGTTGAATAGTTTTTCGTACTCCTTATGTTTGAAATTTTAACCATCAATATTGGGCTTTTCATATTGGGTCCCCATTCTTTTGGTATGTCAGTTATTAATAGCAGGGTTGATCTGCAGTGGCTGGTCCTACTTCCAACTCAAAAGACAGTGATCAAATAAACCAGCATTAATGAATCATAATGTTGTGGTCCCAATAATTGGCAGAGTTTTATAAAAAGTGGTACCTAAAACCTCAAACTGAATTTCGTCCCAATAATTCCTTTTGGGTGATTCTCTATAAACCAAAACTGTCGTAACATCCACTTCAATACAATTTTTAAAATAGTACTAATTTTAGAATTTATGACATAGTCACATATCAATAAATGCATTTGATGTTTATTTATTGTTTACTATTTTCATTTTCGACTTCTTATATGCAACCTTAATTGAAAGTGGGAAAAAGTTAAGTTATTAGGTTGGCATTAATAAAGAAAATTAAACTTCCCACAAAATTGAGAAAATTTTTGTACCTAAGTGAAACTAATAAATCTAAAATGATTATTAGGGGCGGATCTATTAAGGGTTTTAGTTGGTACGGGCCCCACCAAAAAAATCAGTTTTTATTTTAACCTCGCTCAGATTTCATAGTAAAATAAATACAATACCCACGCCACAAGTTGATAGAATCCAACTCGCACCAGTGGTAAAAGCTCTACCAACTTATTGCATGCGGACTGTGGTGCTTTTATATCACGGGTTCGACTCCCTGGATACCAATTTCAACTTCTTTTTTCTTAATTTTACTATGTAAAATTTTGAATTGTGATCATTTGTCTATTTGCTTGATTACCCCCCAAATTCAAAATACTAGATCCGTCCCTGATGATGATGTCTTTTATACTTTGTACGAATGTTTGCGCATTGTATAGGCCCATCAATGTGCCTAGCCAAATGAAATTTGTTGGTTCACATGATTCATGTTGTACATATAGATAAACAGTAACATTCACTTTTAACTTCTTATATGCGGTCCTTATCATTTCTCTAAAAATAAAAATGAAAGAAAGCACAGTTAGCTTTGCTACTTTAATAGTATTGGGAGTTGGGACTCATAAGTCATTGTCTTTTATAATAGTGCTTCTACAACAAAGGAGAGAGTTGAGTGCAATTATAACAAAGTGGCTGAGTCACCCTCCCTCCCAAAAACAAGTATCTCACCTTCATATCCACCATACCTAATAGGCTAATACTAGTATTATTTATATATTATATAGCCAGGCCAAAATAAACCTAACTACGAACTCAAATTGTTAATCAAGACCTTCATAATGTACATACTTTCTATGTTTCTTATAGATACAACATCTTGTTATTGGTGCTAGAATTTTTTGAAAAAAACAAATATTTTATAAAAAGCAGGTGAAGTACATATTACAAATTACATTAATATATGAAATAAAATTGATTCATAATATTGTATTATCTTTTAGAGTAATAAACAATATTATATCGGACTCTTAATACTTGCAACATATTACTTTTTGGAAATTGAGATATTTCACAATACTTCGCAATATTTTTTAGGACAGTGTCATACAAAGAAAAGTTTCACTTGACTTATTACATGGGCCATGTTTCTCTCTCTCATTCTCTTTCTCTTTCTCTTTCTCCTTGGTTCATGAGTATTTCCATATGTTGCAAATATTAAGCAATGCAGGTAGTAAACTTAGACCCCATTCTTTTGGATTAAGAGAAATTGAACTGAATTGAACTGAACTGAAAGGAACTGAAATGAAATAATAATAATAATAATAATAATAATAATAATAATAATTTTAATAATAATAATAATTTTAATAATAATAATAATAATAATAATAATGATAATTTTAATAATAATAATAATAATAATAATAATAATAATAATAATAATAATAATAATAATAATAATAATAATAATAATAATAATAATAATAATAATAACAATAACAACAACAATAATAATAAAAATAAATAAAAATAATAATAATATTAATAATAATTAATATTAATAATCATATGATAATAATAATTATTAAATAATAATATTATAATAATAATACAAGTAATAATGATTAATAATAATAATAGTTAGTAGTAATAATAATAATAATAATTAGTAATAATTAATATTAATATTAATAATAATAGTAATAAATAAAATAATAATAATAATAATTAATATAGTAATAATTAATAATAATTATTGTTATTATTGTAATAATAAGTACTATAATAATAATAATTATTAATATTATAATTATTATTATAATTAATAATGTAATAATAATTATTAATAATAACATTAATAATAAATAATAATAATAATAATAATAAATAATAGTAATAATAATAATAATAATAATAATAATAATAATAAATAATACTAACAATAAAAGATAATAATAATAATAATAATTGAACTAAACTGAACTGAACTGAATTGAAAATAAGTCCAAAAGAACAGGGCCTTAATGTTGAATGAAAAATCTACATGTTTTTTTTTTTTTTTGAAGTCAAGGTGAGATTCACTCACCTCCACCAAAGCAAGCTTGGTTAGGAAAATCTACATGTGAGTTGTAACTAAATCCGACATATAAATCTAGTAGAATACTCTTCCTATTACTAATTCATTTTAAGAACTATCTGAATTTATACGTGATCAGACTATTATTTCAACTAAATCATGCATATAAATCTAATAGAATACTCTCCCTGTTACTAATAATCATTTTAAGAACTATTATTTGAATTTGTATGTGACTAGACAATCCCTTATGATGGATTTAAATGGAGTCACACTGTCACATTAAAAATTTAATACATACATATACAAAAGCCAAGGTTAATTGATATAGTACTATATAGAACACATTATATATGTTTTCAACAAAAGTATAATATCCCCAATAATCCAACAACCCCACTTAAACCGAAATGGTTTTGTAACTCTACATGTCAAATATTAATTTATGCGCACTTCTTAACACTCAATCCTCACAAATCACAAATGTCCACCTCCAAAATCCCACATTCAAAGTGTCCCCAATTATATTATTTTCCCCTCTTTCTCACTTTAAACACCACACTCAAATTCCCTCTATAAATTCACACCTTGTACTTCACTAATTCCTTACCACTCTCTCATAAACATACATCTTAAACAATATAATAGACCAATTAAAACTCTCTTCTACTAAGCATCATCATGGCCAAGAAGATGGCTAGCCTTAGCCTACTAGTGGTGTTTGTTGCAGCGGCGCTACTAGCCGAAACACCAGCAACGGAGGCGGTTACTTGTAGTCCGATAGAGCTGACCCCTTGTGCACCAGCAATCATGAGCAACAAACAACCATCAAGCATGTGTTGTTCAAAATTGGAGGAGCAAAAACCCTGCCTTTGTGGATACTATAGGAACCCGACCTATAGACCTTACGTTGACTCCCCTGGTGCTAAGCGTATGGCTGCCACTTGCAAAGTCGACGTTAGTTGTTAAGCACACCACCAAAAATAAATAAACTATCAGTATGTACGATCTCTGTCTAAAATTAATTGTCGCGTGCTACTTAATATTATATAATTAAGGTGACAATGAACTCAAGACAGATATATTATAATCCTTAAATAAGTATGCCCTTGAATCTTGATAAGTATATATATATCATGGATTAAATTGTGTGTTTATATTTGTCTTTCTCTTGTGTTAAGTCGTGATGTATTACATGCATGTTGTTTGATACTTTGTATGTATATGATTTTTCTATTATAATGTTTTGGAGATTATATGTTCTCCTCTCTAATATAATATTTTGAAACGGAGGAAGTAAAATGGTAGGTTATGGGTGCTTTGATTTCTCTAATAATATATGCTTGCTCTCAGTGGCGGATCCAGGATCTCGAGTGAGGGGTAGCGTAATTTTAGGGTTCTACCGAATACCCAAAAAAAAACCACTACTATTGAATTCAAAATGTTACAAAATCCAAATATGCCATAGAAGTACTTTAATAATATAAATGACAGTTTTTCACTATGAGTTCTCAAATTTTGGAATAGATCTACAAATGCATCAACTTTTACATCAGAAAACAAATTTTTCCCAAGATAAGTAACTAATAATTCACAAAAAATGTAGTTCACTAACAAGTAACAAATGACAATTCATAAAAATTATAGCTCACTAACAAATCACGAATGACAATTCACGCAAATTATAACTCACTAACGACGCACTTAAGGAGTAATTAACAATTCACACAGTTATAATACACTAACAATATACATTATCATAATAATACACTAACAATATACATTATCATAATTCAAGCTCTTTCCAACAGCGTATTCAACAACAATATCAAGCAAGCTAGCATCATACAACAACAAATCTCCAAGAACCCAATGCGCTTCAGCAGACCCTCATAAATCAACCAGATCTAAAGCAATACTAAACTACCCACAACAAATTAAACACAAATCCAAACAACAAAACATTAAATATAAAATCAACAAATTCAAATCCCCAATTCGCAAAATTCTACCCCATAAAAACCCACCTCCAGATTTCAAAAATTACGCGAAATTAAGCTAATAAACTCAAAATTAAACCACAATAATCAAAATTAAGCAAGTAAAAAACTCAACTGGTTAGACGATGACGAGGGTTTTGAAGAGCTTCAACGAGGAAAGGGTCCACCAAAGAAGCGTAATTGTTGACCAATTTCATCTCGCCATTTTCAAAACCCTCAAACTCTCTCTCTCCTAGCTCAATTATCAGCGTTACACACTCAGTAGAAAATCGACTCATCCTTCGATTATTTTTTCCGATCTCTATAACTAACTTCAGCAGTCAGCACTACTGATTTTTTCTCAGGTATAAACCCTCTCTCTCTTCCATTGAATTTTAGCTGAAAATTTTCAATTTTAGCTGAAGATTTCACCAAATTTATGTCAGTATTAGGCAGAATTTTTTGAATTCTGTAATAAATTGATCTTACAACGAAAGGAGGGGGGGAGAGAGAGAGGAGGCAAAGGGGCGAGAGAGGCGGAAAGAATTAGGGTTTGGCTGAACTCACTCACTCACTGCACGCTTTCCCGCTCAGTGTTTTTTTTTTTTTATATAAAAAAATCAATTTTTTTTAAAAAAAACAGGGGTAGCACGTGCTACCCCTTGTTACCATGTGGCTCCGCCACTGCTTGCTCTAGCATTTGTGTACGTTCTGATTCTTCCCCTTTGAACTTCATTTGTTACAACTTACAACAATGAATATTATGTGATACTTTACTATTTTGGAAGGAGGATTTTATGAAAGTTTAGTATGCAATTCAGATCAGAGTTATTTTCGTTTCTATTGTATATAAGTGCTTTATTTTTTCGAATATTGGCAGGAACTTTTTTGTCAAAATATAATACATAATAAACAGTATATACAAAATATAAAAACAAAATTCTTTTCTTTTTCTTTTGAGTTGATAATAACAAAATTCTTCGTTCAAGTGAGATCTTGTTATTAAAGCTAAAACAACATTTATTTAGAAATCGCCGCGGAAAATTTAGGTAATGATCCATATAATCGCCTAAATTTATCAGGCATACCAATTGTATAACTTCCTGGAGATATTAGATTGTAAGTTTGTAACATTACATAAAAAATGAAATCTCGCATTGAAAGTCCAGCTTTTTAATTTCTTTAACTAGTATTTTGGCCCGGGCGATGCCCCGGATCAGTTACAATTATCAAATATATTAGTAATTCATAACTTTCATGATTGATTATATTAGTTTTTCGTAATATATTGTCTAGTGCGAAATTGAAAAATGGACGTTATGACATAATAAGTTGTTCCAAAAAAAACTTGGAATTGGAGATAAAAAAATTAAAAGTAACAATTTCAATGGAATTGGGTAAGAGAATGTTATTACTTAATAAAAAGGTTAAAGATCAAAAAACTTATCTACGTGTTTTTATAATTACATATATAATTATAAGACTTTATTATGTTTTACTTTGAAACATTAAGCATTGAAATTGTAATGGATTAGTGGTTAAACTCTCACATTTTATTTCAAAGGTCATGTGTTCGAATCCTAGTAACTACACATTGTTAATATTTTTGATTGACAATATAAACATGTGTATTAGAAGTTTCAGAAGAGTGCCACGTGGCACCGTTCCTTTGATAGGAACGCCTTTTAATATATTTGTATAGATGTCTAAAAGAAAGTAATACATATTTAATCTATGATCCGTAATATTTTGACTAGTTTAATTAACTAACATTTTCATTGGACTAACATTTTGACTAACATAAAAACTAGCATTTTGACTAGTTTAATCAACTAACATTACATGATGTTATTTGATCGTAGATTATCTGGATTAGTCAGCTCCAAATACCGAACAATCTACTTCTTCAAATAACATCAAGATTGGACTCTATAGTAGTCTGCCATATTTTAAATATAATATGATCCGTGGTAATTGTCTCCAACTCATAAGACAATGATCCAATAAGTGCATTTTATTAAGATAGGGAAGGGTCAAAATGTTCAGAAGTACTTCCTCTGTTTTTTTAGTTGCAACATTTGACTTTTGGTGAGTGTATTAAAATAATTGATAAGAGGTTTTTAGTGTGTCGTTAAGGCACCAAAAATCGCTTTTCAAACAATATTTATAAAACCTAACAAGCAATTACTAAGAACGTAGTAAAGGCAAGTCAAGGGTCGGTCCACATGGAAAATGGGATTAATCCAAGTCTATCAAGTCTAAATTACCTAATTATATTGAGGGATTTTTGGGGGTTTTAAGTGATTTAGTAACAACTAATGACTAACTACTATCAAAGAACTAACAAAGAACACGAGTTGAAATATAAGATAGGAAGACACTAGAGTTAAGGTTACTAGTATGGATCAAAGTGGACAACGATTATTAATGCAATTGTGATTCAAAGGCAACGATTACGCAAGGTTTAGTTTTCCTCTAAAATACTCGAGTCCTCTGTCGAATGGTCCTCGAGAATGATCACTTAATCAATCAACTAAATCCTCTCTCGAATGGTCTTTAGTCAATTGATTAAGAGATCCAATGAATTTGGAAAACCCCTAATATAGGATCTCCTTAATTTCTACCCAATATCTTGGCCTAGAAATTAAGTTGATTCATGGGGATGATAAAAGAGTTCATAATTCAATTAAGAACATTTGAAATCAAAATACCAAAGCACAAATGTGATCAATATCTATCCTAAGGCCTCCAAACACCAAGATCAATACATAAACGTCTTTAAATCATCACAATCACATTAACAATATATTTAAACCCTAATCCATACTTTCACCCTAACCCTAGATAGGAAACTACTCACTAATCATGGATTCTAAGCAATAAAACATGAAATCTATAACTAATCTAGGATTAAACATGATTAAGAGAACATTTATTCTAATAAAAATAAGCAAGTAAGAACCTACAATATAAGAGATCTAATAATATGATGAACAAAGAATAACAATGATAAGAGAGAATAAAAACAGAAACTTTGAAATTAAATTGAATAAAAAGTACCTTCGATGTGTAGAAATCACAAACTTTAATCTAAGGATCTCCAATCTAAGAACAAAACTAAGGTGTTTATCTCTCTAGTATGAGCCCTAATAATAGTCTCTAAAACAAGAATAAAGCATAAATCAAAAACTAATCAACTCCAATGTTATTAAGGCAAGCCTCGTTTTTTTCTTCGCGGATTTGAATGGTGCGGGCGCACCAAAATCAGGTGCGGGCGCACCATTCCTTCAGCTCCAAAACTGACATCAAGCGTTGAACGGTGCGGGCGCACCATATTTTGGTGCGGGCGCACCATTCTTTCTGATCTGGTCGGACAGTTCAACTTAAAACGAGCATAATTCTTTGGTTTTATATCCAAATCAAGCTTGTGACCAGTCGTTGGAAAGCTATCGAAACAAACTTTCACCTACAACTGGAATCACCTTTATCCGATTTGTGGTTCGAAAGTTATGTCCATTTGAAGTTCCCTGTACAAGATTCTATTGTGCAATGTGCTCCTTTGTGCGAGCGGACATGGGGCATAGCAAGCGCACCATTTCTCAACGTGTGCTCTATTTTCATTGCTTCCTTTGCCAACTCTACAACTCGTAGCCATCTTAGTAGTTCCACCTATATTAAGAATATGGCACAATAGGGTAAAAGCAAATGTACTAGAAATTCGGTCAAAAATGACTGAAAATCTAGCAACATGTCACTATGATCAAGAATGATCAAGTGAATGAAATAAAAGGGGAAAGTGAGAAGAAAGAGGGAAGAACGGGGAGGAAAAGGATCAAAATGAGCTAAAAAGGAGTCCATAAAGTGCGTTTGAAACGCACTTATCAATAATCAAATGTTGCAACTAAAAAAACAGAGGTAGTATTAGATAATACAAATCTTAGTACACTTAACAGTCAATATTAGAGCACCAAAACAGTGCTCACAAGTCGCTCTTGGGGATTGAGTGGGAGCTAAAAGACACCGACTTTGTGCTTTTTAAAAAAATTATATTCCTCCCAAAAAAAATTAGCCTATACTATGGATTGTTGTTTGGATGTATGAAAGGAGTATCAACTAAATTGAGTACATAGGGTAACACAAACTTCAAATTGGATAATTTTATGTTGGTGTGCCCAATAACATATTTGTAACAAATTATGATAGTTAATTATCCACTTATCTAGCCACTTTCGGAGCTCTTTTACTTCTTACTCCTCACACTTTATCATGAGTTGGCGACTTTGCGTTGCTTTGTACATTTATTTTAGTTGGCGTTGCTGCATACACGAAATTATCTTTTGTGCCATATTGGCCAATTTTTATTAAAAAAATATAACAATGAAGTATATGATAATGGCTTTACCACATAATTATCTGCTTTTTTGAAGTAAGAAGAATTACCATAACCAAATTTGATCCTCACGTTTTTGGTCCAATATATATGCATCCGACTTGAGAGTAAGGCGAAAAAGGTAAGGGGATACCCACCCTAATACACCCTTAATTTCTCGGTAAGATTCAAACCACACCCACTAAAATCAGTGATAAGACACTGACTAAGTGAATTAAGGCTTGCTTGATTTACCATATAGCTATCTCAGTGGCACTCACCTAATAAAACATAGAATGTTAGTCATATTTTTTACTTGAAAAAGAGTTATTTCTCCTATACATCAATACATTTTTACATTTGTAAATCTAATTTGATAAACTAAATATAGAATTTGATACATTACATCGAAATCTTGTTTTGAGGGCGGATCACATGCCCAAAGGACGGACTGTATGCATTTAGTAGCATATATAACTACACAAATTGAGTAATCGACGATCCGTGAACACACTAGAATCCAAACTTTCATAATTGTGCACTCCAATCTCCACTAAATTTAAATGCGCGTGCATTTAGCAAGGTATTAGATACTAGTACTCATTTTTACTTTATTAAAACGGTTTTTTCACCATATACCCCTGACAAATGCTTTTTTGCACCGTATACCCTCGCAAGTTTCCAAATGCACCATATACCCCTCACGTTTCAAAAAATACACCGACATGCCCTTATGACTAACGGTGTTAGAGTTCCGTTAGTCATTAGGCCCTAATCCTAACCCCCTCTAACCTAATTAACCCTAAACCCTACCCTAATCCTCCTTTAACCCTAATCAACCCTAAACCCTAACCCCACCCCCACCCCACCCCCACCCCACCCCTTCCCTCCACCACAGCCCACAACCCCCTCCTCGGCCCCCTCTCCCGGCCCCACCCCTCGCAGCGCCCCGCCGGCAGCCCCACCCGCAGCCCCCTCCCAGCAGCCCCATCCCCCGCAGCCTCCTCCCCGCATCCCCACCCCATGACCCTCCCCCTCGGTCCGCAACCCCCTCCCCCCTCCCCTTCCCCCGCAACTTTCCGTAGCACCAAACCCCTCCCTCCCCCTCCCCGTCTCTTTAGGATGCCTCCGTCGGATCTCCCCCCCCTTGGTACTCGCCTAAGTACCGACGTTGCGGAAAATGGTTCTCTTTAAACGCAGCCCACCCGGCCGTGTGCCGTGGAAATCGGCGGGATGGGGGAGGGGGTTCGCTGACGAGGGCAGGGGAGAGGGGAGGCGGTTCGCCACGGGGAGGGAGGGGGAGGTGGTGGTGGAAGGGAAAGGAAGGGGAGGGTTGGGCGACCGAGGGAGGGAGTGGGGGTGGGTGGAAGGTGAAGGGGAGGGATGGTGGTGGTGACGGGGAAGGGCGGCAGGGAGGGGTCGGTGGGGGAAGGGGAGGGGCAATGGGGGGGAGGGGGGGGGGGTGGTGGTGGTGACGGGGAAGGGAGGGGGTGGTGGTGGTGGTGGTGGTGACGTGGTGGTGGTGACGGGGGTGGTGGTGCGGTGGGGGTAAGGGGTGGTTAGGGTTAGGGCCCAAGTTAGTAGTTAGGGCCCAAGTTAGTGAATTGGGTTAGGGTTAGGATTAGGGGTAGATTTAGGTTAGTTAATTAGGGTTAGGGTAGGATTAGGGCCTAATGACTAACGGAACTCTAACACCGTTAGTCATAAGGGCATGTCGGTGTATTTTTTGAAACGTGAGGGGTATATGGTGCATTTGGAAACTTGCGAGGGTATACGGTGCAAAAAAAAATTTGTCAGGGGTATATGGTGAAAAAACCGTTATTAAAATTTTGGTACATTTTATTTTTTACGTTGTCTTTACCCTCTCTAACGCATATAAACAAAATAATTCTTATGTTAAACAAAATGCAATATCATGAGTTGGACAATTATCCCACGTTGAATAAAAAGGGGGTTTATGGGGTTTATTCATTATACACCCGGGTGTACTATGTGCATGGTACCAAAGACTAATTTTTGCTCATTTGGAACTCTTCTTTTTAGTAATTTTGCTTATTTTAATGATTTCAAATGAGCAATGAGAAAAAAGTAGCTTTGGGTGTACCATGAGCATGATACACCCAAGTCTATGATAAAATTTGTAGCAATGATGACTAAAGTAAAAGACTAGTAGGCGACTACAAATATTGTCAAATAAAAGATGGTTTGGAACGAGGCAAGTAATTTATTTTAGGTAAGGTTTGAGTTAGGTTATTGGATACGAATCAAAATAATTAGTTGATTGATAAACATCATTTATGTTGTAATGAGGTAAGTGCTATTACCAGACACTCACAGGAGACACATGAGCTTTTATAAGATACAACCATTTTCCAATTTTTATTATCTATAACTAGTTTATAGGCCCGGGCTATGCCCCGGGTACTTATATTTTTCATTGTTAATATTTTACTTTGAAATAATATCATCAAATATCATTTGATTTAGTGGTTGAGACTTTAGTATATAAACTTGAAGTTGCGAGATCGAGTTCTATACAAGGCATTTTATATTTTTTTTTGTTGTATATGGATTACGTGTAGTAAAACACCTTAAGGGAGAACACCACGTGGCGCCGTTCCTTGGTTAAAAACACCTTTTAATATATTAGTATAGATATTATTGCTCTATTTATTTTTGTGTTAATAAGGTGATCTCCACAATTTCTCTCTTCTTATCTCCTACTGATTACCCCACATCTATACTATTGATCTACTCACTAACTTACATAGTATAACTTTGTGAAAGTACAAGAAGAAAAATGGATCAAACAAAAAGTTTAATAAAGGTATAAAAGTAATATAAGGAAATACTATGTTAGGTAAAGAGATAAAAGAGTAATAGTGTAATACAAAATGGAGAAGGATACTAGTTAATTGAGCATATAGCATAATAGACCCAAAAGTCCAACAACCCACTTAAACCAAAATGTGAAATGCCTTTATTTGTGCACGCTTTTGAACTTTGACACTCATACTCACGCTCACGCTCACGCTCACACTACCACTCACAAAATGTCCACTTCCAATATCACACATCCAAGTGTCCCCAATCATCATTTTTGTTTCCTTCTTTTACCTTTCACCCTTTTCTCAAATGCACTATAAATTCACACCTTGTACCACACATATCCTTCACCATTCCATCCCTACTCTTACCTACACACACATTACATAGTACTACCACATTTTTCTCGTCCATCATTATTCTTCATTTCCCTTGTCATTATTCCGCCAACATCATGGCCAAGAATGTGGCTACCCTTGCCCTATTGGCAGTAGTTGTCGTAGCGGCGCTACTAGCCGAGGCACCAATGTCGGAGGCTGCTACTTGTAGTCCGGTGCAGCTAAGCCCTTGTGCGCCAGCAATTATGTCCAACAAACCACCATCAGGCGCTTGTTGTGCAAGATTAAGGCAGCAGAGACCTTGCCTTTGTGGTTACTTAAGAAATCCCACTCTTAGGCGTTACGTGAACTCCCCTGGTGCTAAACGTGTGGCTTCCACTTGTAGAGTTAGTGTTAGATGCTAGACTTACATAGCATTTATCGAAAAAATTATTGGGTGGTTTAGAACCGCGGCCATTACTAATATATTATGATAATCCTATACTTATACCCTTGATTACTTTATGAGTGTGATCAAGGAGGATGTAGGTGTTAAAATAAAATCATGATGTTTATGTTTGTGTGTGTGCCTACTTCATTGTATTAGATTGTATGGTATGATTATATGAACCTGATATGTATACGTGTATGTTGCACAAGGACCAAGGTACTTCTTTGTATTATTGAGATCATATATGATATTGTAGTAAAATGATTTCGTACTAAAGGTGTACTCTAAATTTGCAATATGGTACGGTGTTGTTTGATTGTTTTAGCATTTTGCTCCTTCCCTTTTGAGATCAGTGGATTTTTACCCATTGCCATAAAAAACAGAAAAAAATTATGTCTACTTGGATTTTTTTTTTTTGGTAAGTAAGTAAGTTGTATTCCTACTTGGATTTTTAATTTTCATCACTTAATTTTCTAGTTCTTTATCGATTCAAGGATGATTTTTTTATGGTCATCTTTAAAAATATTTATGACACATCATTGAATACATGATTGAAAATTAATTAATTAAGGTATAGGTGTATAGGTGTATGTATATAAGGATAGTTTGGCCATTTCATTATTTTAGATATTGTATACTATTATATTTATATACAGTGCTAGGGCTAGCTAATTTAAGTGAGTCACAATTCGTCCTATATATAGTCACACAAATGCCATTTGAACTATAAATTGATTGACTAATCATTGGAGGCTTAAATTATACTTTCTTTGCCAAAACTTGGCATGCAAATAAGTAAAAGTCTTATATGGACCTGGTCCACACTAAATTAGTGTGGACTTAATGCTAATTCATGTGATTTATGGAAAAAAAGGGTCACTATATAAAAAATAGATATAAAAAATGAGTAGATATAGATTCTAAGGTTCGACTATGTGAAAAAAAAAGGTTACTATGTCACAAACTGGAAATTTCATCATGATAAACTAATGTAAGAAAGAGTGACTATATTAAAAAAAACGGTGACTATAATAGAAAGTAACTTTATAGTGTAACTTAAGATTTTTAAAAGATTACTATATGGGAAAAAAATATCACTATGTTAAATAAGTGGTTTTGGTCTACAATAATATTAGTGTGGACCAGGTCCACGCAAGACTAACTCTGCAAATAATACTTAGATTAAACTTGTCATGCAAATAATACTTAGATTTTGAGACATGAGTAACTTATTAAGGCCCTGATAACTTATTCAAATAACCATGGGTTTTTGTAAAAAAAAAAAGGAAAATAAAACTATGGGTTATTGTCGGGTTTAATCTGAACTCAATACCTGTTAATTCTATTTGATCTGAGATATCATGTAAGAGAATAAGTAATTTCATCCTCAAATTATAAGTAATTATGAGAAACATGAGGCAAGAAATGAGAATTGCAATGTTATTTATGTGCCTCATTAATTATTTCAATCGCCTAAATCTTGCTTGGCCAATATAATGATAATATTGCATAAATTTTAAGGATTGACCTTCTCAAAGCTGGTAATTAGATGTAATTGTTTTAAATCACAAATCTTATATTTAGGGATGGCAACGAGTCTGATCTGGACCAGATCCTATGGATCGAGATCCATATATCCGTACTTTTATACATGGATTTGAATCCGACCCGGATCCACATGATCCAAAAAAGTCAGATCCAGATCCACATAAATCTTTTTACTTGAATAAGAAAAAGAACACCTTAAAAGATTATTATTGTAAATAGAATTGTCAATTACTTAGTTCATTTTACAATAAAATAACATTAACGAGATTATTTGAATTATCACAAAAAAATATATAATCACTTAACTATACATATATTGATATATTTCACAATATAAAACGAATCCATGGGTCGAATTTGGTTATTAAAAATGAGATTCAGATCCAGACCCGACATGTTATACCCTAGATCCGGATTAGACCTCAGGTTAGGTGGGTCTAAAATTTCAAAGATCGATCCAGATCTTATAAAACGAATTTGGAGCGGGTCCAGAATCCGTTTCCCATCCCTACTTACAATTCACTAGTGGTTTAAAAGTTGCATAATTATATAATTTATGTTTGGCAACACTAACTAGAAAGAAGTTGAAAGAAAAACTATTTATGCATCAAGAGATAGAGGTTAACAGTTAAAGAAGTGTATTCCTTTTATAATTCCAATTGGACATTTAATTTAGCTAAGGGATCCTAATCAACATGCATGCTTTATTTACAAAATAATTTTTTTTTTTTATTTTCAATAGATTTTTTTTTGAAGTGAAAGGTAGGCAATATTATTAAGGAATAATGTTCGGAGAATCAGACACAATTAAATTGGAAATCCATGATGGACCTCCATCGAGCCAAACCTCATCACAAAAACTAGAACTAGCCCACTTAGCAAGTCTATGAGCTATTTCATTACATTCACGATAGCAAAATTTAAAGTTAATACTATCAAAGACAGAGCTTGAATGGCGCACATCCTCCACAACCATTTGGATATCTCCACTCCTTTGGCAATCACAGTTTATGGCCCTTACAATTGTCTGTGCATCTCCCTCCACTATCACATTGGACCACCCTTCCTCTTTCGCCACTTCAACCGCCCACAACATCGCTGCAACCTCTGCTCGTTCCACGCACCAGCCTACGCAGACCGTCTTAGCCCACGCCCGACCATTCGCACCATTTGCATCCCTCGCCACTAGCCCAAGGCCCACTCTACTTGCTTCATCTATTAAAGTCGCATCCGCATTTATCTTTATCACACCATCAGGAGGGGGACACCACCGAGCTTGATTGCGTGCAACATTAGCCTTTTCTTTAACGTTATACTTCCTGTAATTGAGAAGAATGTCATGAACTCTATTCCAAGCTAATTCCGGCAAGCAGCATTTTTGTTGGAACACCAACTCATTTCGGGAGGACCAAGCTTGCCATACTAACATAGCAAAGGCCTCTTGTAACTCCTTAGAATGAGTTTCGAAGATCCAAGCAAGCCACTCTTTGAAGTTTGTGGCAGCAGTATACACGCAATCCTCTCTGTCTATACCCCATAGCTTCCGAGCCCACTCACACTCCCTCAAAACATGAAGAGCCGTTACTTCTTCCCCTCATCGAACACACTGAACTGACTCAATAGCCCTCTTCTTCATCAGGTTGTGGTTGTGTGGAATAATATCCCACGCTGCTCTCCATAAGAAATTCCCCACCTTAGGAGGGATACGAAGGCTCCATGTATGTTTCCAAAAGGGATCATAGCCCGACGAACTTGATGCTATGTTTTCATTATCAATGGCGAGGCGGTAGGCATCTCTAACTTTGAACACCCCATATTTTCCTCCTACCCAGCATAACTCATCTTCTGGTAAACGCCTGCTAATATGGATACTTTTAATCTGTTCGACATCCACCAGGAATAACACCTCGTTCAAAACATCCTCTCGTCAGCATGCTAAGTTATCATCAATTAGACATGACACCATTGCCTCTGGAGGAAGCCCACGAATAGGAGTAATCACCCTGCTTGACCCCTCCCCACCTAACCACTTGTCGCTCCATAAATTCACCTTTCTACCATTCCCTATCCGCCATTTAACACCTTTACTCAGCAATTTTCTTGACCCCAGAATGCTGCGCCACGCATAGCTAGGAGTCTGACCCAGCTGCACATCCCAAATACTCGCGTGCGGGAAGTACCTAGCTTTGTAGATTCGAGCAAGCAAAGAGCGGGGCTGGTCGTGGAGTCTCCATAGTTGTTTAGCCAACAAGGCCTCATTAAAAGCTTCTAAGTCTCGAAAACCCAATCCCCCTTCCTTCTTCGGGCGACACATAAACTCCTATTTCTTCCAATGAATACCTCTTTTGCCTCCAGAACTTCCCCACCAGAATTTGCTAATTATGCTCACTATTTCCTGGCAAAAGGAACTCGGCAACCTGAAGCAGCTCATAGCATAATTCGGTATGTCTTGGGCCACAGATTTGATCAGAACTTCCTTCTCGGCTCATGAGAGGAGTTTCTCTTTCCAACCTTGTAATTTTTTCCAAATCCTATCCTTGATGCTAGCAAAGCTCACTTTCTTTGATCTTCCAAGCAGCGTAGGAAGACCAAGGTATTTGTCATGCCAACCTACCTCACGCATCCCCAAAATCGCTTTAGTCGAGTCCCTTTGATTCATCTCCAAATTATTGCTAAATGAAAACTTCACATTTGTCTAAGTTGACTTTCTGCCTCGAAAGACCTTCATATTTACTAAGAATTTCTGCTATTCGCTTCTTGGTCATTAGCATGGGCAAATATGATGCTATCATCTGCAAAAAAAATGAGTGAGTAACCATAGGGGCTCCACGAGCAACAGAAATGCCATGGATAGAATTCGAAACCTGCGCTTTTTGGAGCATAACACCTAACCCTTGAGCACATAACAAGAAAAGATACGGGGAAATTGGATCCCCTTGCCGTAACCCACGATGCGGAGTCACTGCCTCAGTAGGCTTGCCATTCATCAAAATAGAATAAGTGACCGTTAAAACACACTTTATAATTCTGGGAGAGATGTGTGTCCCTATTACATATAGTTGTCCCTATTACATCCTTTTAAGAAAAAAGTTATCGTGAATTTGGGAGAGATGTTCAGGTCCGAAAGGGAAAGATAAAAGACAAAGTTTTCGTTATAGTAGATACTAGATAGTATAAGCCTGTTTTTAAAGGTTTTATTTTCTTTGTTCCAAATTATTTTATATAGTTTTACTTGCATATTCTATATGACATACTTTTGACCATTTATATTTGTAGTTATCTACAATTAAGAATTACAAAAAATTGGTATTTTGAAAATACATATTGAGACAATTTAACAAGATCCAAAATAATTATCTTTCGTCTTATATAGTTAAATTTTCTATTGCTTAACCAAAAAACTCATATTGTGTATATTAACATTGGATAGAAAAAGAATGTATTACTTACATGGACATTTTACAGGAACTAATAATCGATACGCTGAGCTTTCGTATAGTATATTGCATATATAGGAAACCATATAGGACGATAAGATGATGTATCAAATCTTGGTTATCGTTGAAACTTTAACTAACCAAACTAATTTCAATAAATAGTGTATTGTTAAATAGTATAAAAATTATAAAACTAGCGAAGGAGGCTTAATACAAATTTAATTATTCAATAATTGAATGATCATATATTCCATTTTTTTTTATAAGGAGAACGAGCTTAGACTAACACCCTAGTCTGGGGACGAACCTAAAACATTATTTTAGATGATAAGGGAGAAATCCATTCAATAAGGAGGGAACCAAAATAACAGGGAAGGTAGTCATGCGCCTTCCTAGCCATATAATCAGCAGCCTTGTTAGCTTCGCGAAAGTAATGACGAAACTGGCACACCTGGAACTGAAGATCATATATTCCATTATAACTAGTTTTTAGACCCGGGCTATGCCCCGGGTAATTATAATTTTTCATTATTAATATTTTCTTTTAAGCTATAACACCAAACATTACTTGGTTTAATGGTTAAGACTTTAGTATATAAGCTTGAGGTCATGGGATCAAATCTTATAACATGTATTTTCTAATTTTTTTTGTATGTGTGTTTACATGAAGGAAATAGTCTAAAGGATAGCGCCACATGACACAATTTCATGCTTAGGATTCCCCTAATTACCAAGTTCAAACCTTATTAAAAAAAACAAAAGGATAACGAAGCAATGAAAAGACGCGCCAAAATTCGAGAACGAAGAAGAGAAGAATTATCAAACCCTAACCCTCGATTTCAATTTATCAACTCTCGTGTCTCTCTCTCCATATTTATTCATTTTAGTTTTCTCTCTAAAAAATCGACGAATTATCACCAGGGGCGGATTTACTATGGGTTCACTGGGTTCAGGTGAACCCAATGATTTTTCGAAAAAAATTGCTCAGTTTTTTTTTTTAAATTAAAAATATTTTAAATATTAGATATATACACTATTTGCGTGCAAAGTAGAACATGAATGGAGCGGGTGTCACAGTGGTTTTGTCTCTCCAAAAGCTTCGAGCGCGGGTTGGGGACTGAGGTCTGGGGTTCGAATCCAGCGCAAACACTCTTTTTTTTTCTCTCTTCTATTTTCTTTTATCTAAATTCTAAACATAAACAGCCCAATTCTCCCTCAACAAAGTCGACATTTTTCTCTCCAAACTAGGGGTGTAAGTTATTTGGTTAAAAACCGAAAACCAAACCAAACCAAACCGAATTAATAATTTGGTTTGGTTTTTTTCAAAATTCGGTTTGGTTTGGATTGAAAAATTTTCATTTTTTCGGTTTTCGGTTTGGTTCGGTTTTTATTTTAAAAAACCGAAAAAAACCAAACCAAACCGAAGTTTGCCTATCCTATATAGGTTTTGATGTTTTTATCAATTGTCTTTAGTTCTAGTACTTCAATTTTAAGCTTTAATTGAAATTTGAAGTAATTCTTCTATGTTTGATGATTTGAAACTTGATAATTTTCGTATTATCTGTAAGATTTGGAAACAAAAAATTTGCATCATAAAAGAATTTCGGTTTTTTGGTTTGGTTTGGTTTGGTTTTGGTTTTGTAATTTCGGTTTGATTTGGGACGAATTTTGGTTTGGATTTGGACTTGAAATATGAAAACCGAATTTATTTTGGTTTGGTTTGGTTTGGTTTGGTTTTGGGACAAAATCAAACCAAAAACCGAACTTACACCCCTACTCCAAACCCCTTAACTCCCTAAGCAACGAAGAACACCATCACCACTTCACTGCCAAGCCAACTGACCGCACCTACTTCTCCACCGCGACGGCGCACTACCGGCGAGGCGGCGACTACTCACCCACCGCGGCAGCGGCACACGGGCACAGTGACAGCCTCACCGTCAATTAGCCAACGGTAACTTTTATTTCTTCAATTTTAAATATGAATTTCAGATTTTAGTCTTTTAGACATTACAATATGTAATTGTAATTATGTAATTTTGTTAATCATTTAAATGTTGAAATTATCGATTTGGTGGAGAAATGTGTTGATTCTAGGGTTGATTTGATGGGTGGAAACCCTAATTTGTCAGTGTTGGAGATTTGTGTTGATTCTAGGGTTGATTCTAAGGGTGTGTGTTTGAATGGTGGAAACGCTAATTTGTTAGTGTTGGAGAAATGTGTTGATTCTAGGGTTGATTTTAAGGGTGAGTGTTTGAATGGTGGAAACCCTAATTTGTTAATTGAAGGTTTTGGTGCTAAGGATGATTGCGGAGGCCGGGTTACTGATGATATGATCCCTAATTTGAGTTGTAATTAAAGATGTGAAGGGTGGTAATGGTGAAGATTGTGAGGATAATGTGCAGACAACACCTCCACAGGCAGTAGTTTTGGTAAGGCAGAGTGATGAGCAGAGTGTCCTTCACAAATCACAGTAATACTGAATCGATAATTTCATATGTTATTTGTTTGGTCTAAAAAAAATGTTGAAAACTCGTAGGATGCTTTTGTAATTTTTTGTTGATGTAATGTAACGAATTAACATTCTATTTAGCTATTGTAGTTTGATATTTGAATTAATGTATTGAACTTTAAGTGAATGGATGTATTTTTTTTACCGGCTCCGAACCCATAGGGTTGGAATCCTGGATACGCCACTGATTATCACTCACATTTCGGAATTTCAGCGTCAAATCATCTTCCCCAAATTTGAGTAACAGATTAGAAGAGTGAGAGAAAACGATTGCGAGCAAATTCAATTTTTTCAACGAGACCAGAAATTTCGATCAGATTTTTTAAGGTTTGTTTATGAGTAAATCTATTGTAAGTTTTAAGTGTTAATTTTGCATCTTTTCACATATTTGACCAAGAATTCAGAATATATTTATATATTTTTATCATAGCTAAGCTAAATTAATTTTAAGATTTTGGGGTTTCAGTTGAACCTACTGAACCCGTCTTTGTTTACGCGATTGTTAATTGTACTTTGAACTTTTTTTATAGATTTTGATTCTTGTTAATTTTTTTTGATAGTTGGGGTAAGTCGGTGAGAGTAAGTTAGTGAACTTGTATTTGTCTTAATGTAGTTGGTTCAATTTTTGGATTAATGTATGTTAATGAAGTAGTTAATTTTACTTAATTGGTTAAATCAACTGATATCTTGTTGATTATATTGTCTTAGTGTTGATTGGTATTTTGGGGAATTGTGAATTTGGTGTTGCAAGTTGGGCTTATTGTGGAGTTGAAAGTTATGTTTTCTTGTGAAGTGTTTGGTAGTAACCTTATGATTTGAGTATGGTTTTGTAAAGGAGTGTGCTCGTTTGTTATTTTGATTTACATGCATGTTGAAAGTTCTGGAAATACTTGGTATGTGTATGATTTCGTCATCGATTCAATTAAGATATCGCATATAATGCTCCTAATGACTAATGTGATTACGCCTTCCAGCTTAGGCAAACCCTAGACTTGTTCACTTTGACATGTACCTGTTTTCATCCCCCAAGTGCATGAAATATAAATTTTTGGATGGTTGAGCTCTACTTAACTAGTCTTTGATTGGTGGTTTTCACAAAAGTTCTCTCTTACAGGAGCCTTTTGAGGGATATTGGGAGTTGGGACTGCAATCAAATACACTACATCCTCGCTTACACATTTTTACAAACAAGTAGAACTTGAGAAGAGCTTATTTATGGCAAACTATTATGACATTGATGATGTCCTTGCAGAGGAGGAGGTAACTACTAGATACTCTTGTCTTACTGTCTGGATTCCCATGTGATTAAACGATTGACGGTCCTTTTTTTTTTTTTGAAGCTCATCCCAGTGGTGTTCCAGAAGGCAGCAACTGGAGTAGGCCTCCTTGACCCCAGTTCTGAAACGAACAATGTAAGTTTTCTGAAGGAATACAACTGGAACAAATTATTGAAAAACAGTTTTCCTGACCGATTTTCCTGGATAAATCTAGATTGAACAGGGAGCAAAAGTGGAGTTGCCTTTCTGGCTTGCTCACGAGTTGAATACAAGACAAGCAGTCATTATGAGCATTCCATCTTGCTTCAATCAAATGTAAATGAATTTTGCATTATTGCTTTGTTGAGTAAAATAAGTGGTCCATTGTACCTTGTCGAATTAGACATATTGTGTTATTTAGTGAACTAGTGCTTTGGTTATAGATCCTTTCATGACTTCCTGTAGACTGTAGCGCATGCAATAATTGTCTAAACTAAAATCTCGCTACCTGTTTCTTTCTTAACCCAGGACAAGGAAAGAAATACAGGCTGATCCTGGATCTGTTGATCTTCGAAATCGATGTCAATATTTCTATGAACTAGGCTGCAAGATAGCACCTACGTAAGCTTTCTATCTGTCCTCTGGTTTGCATCTGTATGTGACTCCAATTACTTTCTTTTATCAAGATTCCACATCTGCATGGGTCTACTTAGCTACCCTGCGATGTATTTTCTGCAACTTGAAGAGAATGATGTTGAGTGTTGTTTCATGCTTTAAAGTATGCAAGTCCCTGACCCCCATCCCAGGTAAACGCATAGCCCTGCATGTGTTGTCAAGGTGTTCTGTACATATTACTTATGAGACAGTAGATCTCCCTTGCTCCCTTGGTCCTTGGAAATTATGTGGCAAAGATCCCAAATGATTGTATTCTTTTATAAATACATCAGTATTTAGAACAGCTCCATGAAATTGGAGTTGGGTGGCGTAGAGCCATACAGGATATGTAGAGATGTTATAACATTTTTTTTATATTGGCTGTTTGGTTTTTGTCCTCTATACTTTTTTCTTGAAGTTAAAAATATAACTAATGTAGTTTGACAAAAACCATTAATATTCAGGTTAATCTGATTACTTGTTGGCTTTAGTCATTTGGCATGCTATTGACCCTACTTAGTGAAGAGCTCTTTTGTAAAAATCTGAGCATTCGATTTGACATTGGATTATGTTAAACCTTTGTAACTTGTGTTAGATAATTAGCTGCTCAGAAGAGCTCTTTCAAAAGAGACAAATTTGTCTGGACTTCTATAAAACTTGCCAAGTTTTTTTTTGGTGAAAAGGATAGAACTTAGCATTACGCATAATTGTTCAAATTACAAACATATTTAGCCTTTAAAGGCCTACTAAATAAGTTACTACAAATATCTGGGGGGCGAGGATAAGAACGGGTCATATTACAAGGAAAACTTGTCAAGTTTATAGAAGATGAATACTCCACAATATATGATGTCAATGTCCTTATATGTCATTTTGACTTCAAGTAGCTACTAAATTTGAAATTTATCAAACATCTTTGTGCAACTAGCAAATGCAATTCGCCAATCAAATGAGTTGATAAAATCAAGTAACAGTAATAAAAGTAGCGAAATTAGCTATTAATTATAATTATCCATTGCTTTTTAAGAAGACAAAAGAAATTCTCAAAAAGTATTTTGCCTAAGGGGGTCTTTATCTTTTACTGATGCTTATGGTGGACAAGTTTTGTTGCCATTACCCATCTTTTTGCTTTTATCTTGGCCTAAGCGTTCTCTTTTTGGTTGATTGTATTGTCTCAATTTTTTTTTTGTTTATACTACTTTCTTCAGTTCATATGCAAATTATAGGAGAAGTTCCACTAATTTTGGTTCTGACAATAAATAGGGCCGGTGACAGAACAATTGGGTCCTTCCTCTTGTATGCATTTAAGAACAGATATAAGGAAGTGCTCAGCAAAGCCCATACTGCAACTTTAATTGCTTCAACAAAGCCCCTAACTCTGCTTACTAAAGAAGAAACTCGCTGTAAGTTTTTTTTTCTATATCTCTAGATACAATTTGCACTCTGAGAAATCATTTATATAGCGAGTTTTTTCTTGATGTTTGCACAGTGTGTGAAGCAGCGCAGTCCTCAATGACATCTTTCAAGAAGTGGAGAATGGGAGGCTCGCGATTTGAAATACCTTCTGTTCTTGGGAAGAAGAGAAAACCTTCTGAATGATTTATATATATTTTTTTTATTGGTGGAATATTGCTTTAAATGTCAAATTTCTTGTTATTATCAACTCGAGGAGGAAAAGGGAAGATCCTTGATGATCTTTATAGATGATGATGCATGTCAAGATGAATGGATGATGTGCATTTTTCAGGAATATGCAGGTCTGTGCAAGCCACGAATTAGTGTTTAACTCGTGTGCTGTGTTTCATGGAACCTAAAAAGAAGAAAGGGAGATTGCAAAGGAGGGAAAAAGGAAAATAAATGGAAGAAACCGAAAAACCATGCTACTGCAAGAAGGGTTGCAATCTCAAAATAATGGTCTGATGCATGAGATTTCCATGGTTTGATAATTCAACTTTTGATTTATTTCTTTCTTTTAACTCATAGAGTTCAAATTGATTCACATTTACATAGAGCAAAGAATGATAAGGGTCAATCAGTACTCAGTACATGGAAATTTTGTAGGGGCGACATCATCAGTAATTGGAAATGCTATATTGAGATGATGTGAATGGAAGTAAATTTTGTGTAAATCTGTCTGGGTTTGAGAAAGCAAATGACATTGACTATGATGAACATGGTTCATAAATGAGGATGGTGAGACGTTCTAGGTGCTCCTGGGTGTACCTAAGAATTTAAGAATTTCTAGATGATGAAAGCTAGGAACATGATCAAGTAAGATAAATTGAAACAAATATTTATCGACTTAGAAAGTGACTAAGAAGGAGATAAATTTGACAGTTCGGATGAGTTATGGACGAAGATAATTGAGTAATAAAAGAATAAGGGCCCGTTCTCTACGGCATAAAACAACTGAACTGAATTGAATTAAATTATAACTAATTAATAGTAATGATAATAATTTAGGAATTGAATTGAACTGAACTGAACTGAAAATAAGATGGGGAGTTTAGGCTCTAAGGGATTTATGTAGCACAAATTCTTGGAAAAGACGGTCTCACGTTAGTCTTAACGTGAGACCTGCCCAAATCCAAGAGATATGCTTTTAAAAAGCAGACTGCGTCTCACAAATTCTCACGACAATGTTTTTGGCGAATTAGTTAATAGTTTTTGGCGAATTAGTTAAGTATTTTAGCATAATAGTTTAGAGCTGGTAATCTACATGTAGACTTATATTATTTTTTAGTTAACATATCCAGTGCATTAGTTAGTGTTGTTCTATAATTAGTTAAGACCTATTGAGCATTATTTAGTTTCCAATATAAACGAAGAAATAACTTTTTTTTTATAAATCTAAAATGTCAATACAAAAGACAACTTGAAAAAAGAACTTAAAACAACCTAGCATTTGGAGTAATTGTACCAATTTGAGTTTGGTTCTTGGAATTTGTTTTTTTAGTCTTCTTAAAATTACTTTTCTTCCTTACACTTCTTCCCTTTGATTTGTTTTTGCACGATCGGAGTCTAAAATAACCAATGTAGTTGTACTTGATGAGCATTGTTCTTCTATAATTGGTTTTGTAGTTAAGACTTTGATTATACTTGCAGGCTGCAGCAGTAGTCTTGTAGACTTCTCGCAGTTTCTTTCTTGCATCTTTATTATCTTGACTTTTGAGAATGAGATTGTAGAACTTTCTTTCAATTTCATATCGCCATGGGGTTACGTTGTTTATAACTGCTCCAAAGATTTTTCTTTTCCATACTTCGCTCTTTGCAAATCTAGTACACCTTTTGCACATGTACCTATGTAGTATTGTTGTGATTGAACAAATAAGATGCGTTATAATATGGTTTTATTATATAACTAATATATTTCAGCGGTTAACTAATATATAATTCACCGCTTAACTAATATACTTCAGCACTTAACTAATTAATCCAGAAGCAATTTAAGGCTAGCATAACTAATAGGTTCAAGCGCTTAACTAATTATTCCGGTGCTGGTTTGATGCACGCGCGTGATGTCAGCATGACATCAGCTGGTCTCACGTTAGCACTAACGTGAGACCGTCTCTTCAAAAACGGACTCTTTATGTAGATGGTATAAGATATTGTGATTTATGTTCTCTGTCCATTGGTGGAATTTTTTTGCTTAAGATGTTAGTTTTCATATTATAATTTAATCAGAGGAGAAAACAGGACATCCTTTATACAATTGGTCTTGTAAGAAACCATATACTTTTAGTTTAAAAATAGGCACGGCCCAAGCCCAATATTAAGAAGAGAACATGCCACTTTTTTTTGATATAGTGACTAGTTTAATCTATTTAGGGACCAATTTAATCTATTTCGTGATCAGTTTAATCTATTCAGTAATGACATTCTCTAACCCATTCAGTGACTAGTTTAATCCGTTCGGTAAGACTATTGAGTTATTTTTTGAAATTGTCTGTTGTAGTTCCAGAATTAAGAAAACAAAGGAAGGAGAAGAGAAGGGATGACTAGGATAGTGTTGGGTTAGAGTAAAATGGAATGGACTTGTTAGAAAAATTCAGTATTGGATTCGTCTAATTTTATGTTAAAATTAGACCGCCTATTCTAATAATTTGTGTCCTTTATAATCTTTAGAGGTGATGATGAATCTTATCTAATGTTGCCATTAGTTCTAAATAAAGGCTACATCAATTTTTTAGAGCTGATAATTATTACTCATTATTCCACCATATTTGGCATAATATCTCAATAACTGATATGGTCAACCTGTCTCACTGAACAGCCATGTGAGTGGAAATTACTTATCTTCTTTTTTGCCTTCATAATCTCAAATTTTGGCACAAAAAACTCACTTTGATCATAATTAATGTTTGATGATAATTACTTCTCGTTATCAACGAGATCTATAAACTGGTTCCAAACTCTCACTGTGAATAATGAAATTAAGGCATTATCTGAATTAATAGAAATCAAAACTAAAAACTCTTTGAAGACTTACATATGTGAACTCAAGAACGCAAATAAGAATAATATAATACTTCATCTATCCCAAATTAATAAACAATAATTTTAGTGCTGGTTATACCAGATGTAATCAGCGGCGGAGCTACTAAGGAACAAGGGGTAGCATCTGCTACCCCTGGTTTCTCCTAAAATAATTATTTTCGTTGCTTTTGCATAGATGAATACAGTAGCGAAGTTGGATTACTGAGAGTTTGGAAAGTTCATAGTCAATGTTGAAGGTCCCGTGATCGAGAGTCCTCATCTGTACTCCATGATTGTAATGCCTTTTAGATCTTTTATTGAAATCATTAATATAATACTCAAACTCATGAGCTTGCTAGTTTAAGAATACAAATATCTTTTAAGTATTTTTGCTTACATAAAGACTATAATTATATTTGGGCTTTCACCAATTTAGTTTACAAAGACAAATTATAGAGTAGCTTATAATTCATTTCTTGTTTTAGGTTACAGTTTTTATAAATAATTAGCCTTGATATGCGTGATGCATGGCTTTGAAAAAGAAGAAATATTATGATTTTTTTATCTTTTTGCTTTTAGAAAGTACAAGTTTTCTTTTATATGGCAAAAGTTTTCTAACATTAAGGATTTGTTCTCTTCATCTTATATTTTGTTAAACTTATCTTAACCTATCTTATTTTAGCTTAACTTTTCGTAATTTTTTTTCTTATGCTTTTTGAACTTTTTTATTTTTTCAAAACTCTTCTTATTTTATGTGATAATAAGGTGGAAAAAAATAGAGTCTAACCATATTAGGTGATCTATTTAGTGGGGTGTTAATTATCCAATGTGTCCTAATGTATATTTGATTAATTATGAATGATCTAAAAAAGCTTTTAAAGAAAATAATCAAAGTAAGAATTTGCTCACCTAGTTAGAGATACCTATATTTGCCACTGTCAATTCGTGTTTATAAATTAAACTCTAATTAGATAAAATTAATAAATGACGTTTTGAGAAAGATTATTAATAAATTGGAAATAGGTTCTGACTATAAGAACTCGATGTCAACTATTGTAATAAATTAATCTAGTAAGTAATATTAGGTGTGTATTTAGATTTTTATTACTTTTCGAGTTTCATAGTATAATTTTTTTTGTATTCATAATATTTTAATATTACGCTACCCCTCACTTACAATCCTGGATCCGCCACTGGATGCAATATCAGGATCCTTTCATTCTCCTCCATATCGTATTTTCAGATTGAAAGCTAAGCAAGCAAAAATAAATTCTCCGGAATCCTATAATAAATACTAGGAATAGTTAATTTTGGAAAAACTCTAATACCCCAGAGTGTTTAATATGTTATTGATATGTTATTGATATGTTATTAACACAGATAATGTTATAGGTGATATAGATTTTAGTTATTAACTAGTTATTAGGTTCGGGCAAAGCCCCGAGGTTATTAATATTTTCATGTCAAAATAATTGTATCTAATGTTGCATAGTTCATTGGTTAGAACTTTACTGTATTAACTTGAGGTCACGTTGTTGAATCTTGTATGAAGCATGTTTTCAGTCTTTTAATGTATGTCCATGACAATGGATGGAATAGGGAAATGATGGAGCTGTATTTCACGGAGTGGGAAAAGGAAGCTATCTTGCGGATTCCGTTATCTTCGTATCCATGTGAAGATCAATGGTCCTGGAAGTTTACAAACCATGGTGATTTCTCGGTTAGGAGTGCATACTATGCTGAACTTAAGGTGAGAAAAGATGGAAAAGCTAGTCACTCAGCTCAGGAAAATCATGGCATATGGTCAAAGCTGTGGAGTTCGAAGCTCCCTCCAAAAATCAGACATTTTGGATGGCGGGTTTTAAATGGTGGAGTTTCAGTCATGGTTAATATGAAGAGAAGAGGTTTGACAGAAGATACCATCTGTCCACTATGTGGTGCAGAGGCAGAGACTTTGTTTCACGCTTTGATGTATTGTACTGAGATTCGTAACATTTGGCGATTATCCCCTCTAAGGCTTGATGTGTTTTGCTGTCACGCCAACGAGTATGTGGGACTACTTCTCGCACATGATGAAGAGTGTGACTAATGATGAATGGTGGGTTCTTTTTTGGAGTATCTTGTGGGGAATTTGGCTGAAGAGAAATGCGTGGATTTTCTCTAAGAAAAAGCTTGACCTTGCTGAAGTCACTCGAAGGGCTGTTGGGTTAGTGGGTGAATACGAGAAAGCGAATGAGCAGCTCTTGCGAGCACGGATCAGTAATCCGCAATTGTCCAGAGTGTGGAGAGCACCCGAAGGCGGTTTATACAAGGCTAATGCCGATGCAGCGATTTTCGAAGATGATTCTATAGGCTTGGGAGGTGTTGTTCGGGATAGGGAAGGAGATATATTGGCAGCCATGTGCGTAAATCGAAGGGGTAAGTATGCGGTCGATGTTGCTGAGGCCATGGCGGTGCGGTTTGTGCTCTCTACAGCACTGGAAGCAGGTCTATGTGAGCTGGTAATTGAGACGGACAATCTTAAGGTCTACACCCATCTGAAGAAAGGAAGAGTAGAAGCCACAAGTTTTGGTACTATTATTTCAGATGTGCTTCACTTAGCTAAACAATGCCATGTAATTTCATTTTCTCATGTCTGTAGAACTGGTAACAAGGTTGCACACAACCTTGCCCGGCTACGTAGGAACTACGAGGAGATGCGAGTTTGGCTAGAAGGAGCTCCCCCGTCTGTTATGACTGATGTAATGGCTGATTTAGCAGCATTGGAGTAATGTTAACAAGCTTCTCCCGTCAAAAAAAAAAATGTATGTCCATGACATGGAACGAAACAAATAAAGGGACAGTGTCACGTAGCGTGTAGACTTGATGCTTTTTACTCCCTCCGTCCCAAAATATAGTTCCTGATTCTATTTTTTCACGCGAATTAAGGTAAGTAAAATCTAAGACGGATAATAAAGATTCTTTGTTTATTTAAATAAATGTTGTATGGGAAAAGATGGTTTTAGGAGAGAGAATGGAGAATAATTGGTGAAAGAGCATTAAATGTAACCATTGGGTTGAATAATCAAAGCAAAAAACTAATTTCACGAAGCAAATAAATGATGGGGACACGATTTTTCTAGGCAAATTACGAAAAAATGTGGAACTAAATATAGGAAGCAAGAACTATATTTTGGGACACCCAAAATGGAAACAGGAACTATATTTTGGGACGGAGGGAGTAATATATTTGTGTAGATATATTTGAGTAATATAATAGGAGGAGAGAGAAAATAAATTGTTGTATTATGTTTAACTTTATAAACTAGAGGATGGATGAGTCATGTATTTGGCCATTAATCTTGGAATTTGTATTCATATATTTATTCTATTTTAACATTTGTCTTTTTAGTGAGTGAATTAAAATAATCATATGTTGCATCTAAAAAAACAGAGGTAGTATAAAGCAAGTAGTTGTCTTTGTTGGAAATCTTGCTTAATTGATTGTTTTGTACTTGTTTCTTATTTGAATAAAATTTGGTCTTGAATTTGTTTTATTTTTTGCTTTTGGCTTTTAACTCATTAATGTGCTTAAACAACACTTTAATTAAAATGTTTCTAAGCCGAATTGAGAAAGGTCTCGAGTACTAAATACTAATGCTAATAGTTTACTAAAAAAAAATACAAACTAGTCCTAATATTTGCTTATTCTAAACCAAGGAGGTTTATCGTGTAACACTCCTATATGACGCAGTTGGAAAGTTCAAAGAAAAGCAAGCGCTAATCTCGATCAAGAACAAACAGATTTACAAGCGATAAATCTGTAGAAAATCCGGAATCCACCAGAAAAGAGTAAAAACTCTGAAATATTATTTAAAATCATAAACTGCCTCCAAATAATGATCTAATAATGTTTAAATACTTAAAACGAAACCCTAATACGAAAATAAGGAAATAATAAAATCCAAAAATAATTAAATTGCTGTTTTTGGGCCCTAAACGAACTCGGATGGCTTAAAAAGCCTGTCGATCACAGCATAGCTGTGAGTTTGACTCGTTGGCCCGTTTCGCTTCCAGAAAGGTATTACAATAAGCAATCGGACTCCGGGGGCCTGATTAGTAGAAATCATTCTGGGCTATTTTGACGAACTTCTTCGTCGAACTTATCCGCTAACCTTCCTACGTCACTATAGCTAAATTTACTAATCTCGGCACTTGTTGAATACTACCTCCGTTCCTTTTTAATCTACACACTTTTTCTTTCGAGTCGTTCCTTTTTAATAGTTACAGTGTACTTTATCTATATAAGGTAAAATGTCCAATCAATATTCCACACTTTTGTCCCTCATATGGTCCCTCACCAAATAAATTTACCTGGTGTGTTCTCTTCACCTTAAAAAATAAGTTTTAGGTCCAATAAGTTCAGGTCAGGTCTGATTAGGTTTGATCAGGTCTAACAAACACTCAAAAATAAGTTTCAATAAGGGAAATCAGGTCTAGTAAGTTCAGTTCTGATAAGTTTAAGTTTTTTCATGTGAAAAGAACACATTAAAACCCCTAATCTATCCCATTTTTCTCTCTCATCTATTTTTTTATTTACTTTTTGTACTTCTTGATCCCCACTTTTTAGAATTCCTCCTCTCTCTCATACTTTTTCACTCTTTTCTTAGCTTGGTTATACGCCAAAACAAACCGTGTAGATTAAGGCTATGTTCAGTTCACCTTATTTTTGCTTATTTCAGATCAGATCAGACCAGATCAGATCAGAAAAAATAAGTTCAGATCAGATCAGATCAGAAAAAATAAGTTTAGATCAGATCAGATCAGATCAGATAAGTTCAGATCAGATCAGATAAGTTCAGATTATGCTTATATTTAAAAACTTATTATTATTATCATCATGATTATTATGATTATTAGTATTACTAATGCTATTATTGTTATTGTAATAATTATTATTGTTGTTATTATTATTATTATTATTATTATTATTATTATTATTATTATTATTATTATTATTATTATTATTATTATTATTACTACTACTACTACTATTTTATACAATTACTATTACTATTAATATTACTATTTACTAGTACATTTGTCAAAAAGATTATTATTATTGTCCTTGTTGTAATTATTAAATATTAATATTGGTAATTATTATTAATATCGTTGCTATTATTATAAATGTCATTGATATCACTATTTGAAGCTATTTGTGTTCAAGAAGAAGGATGTTCTTTTGGCATTTATAAGTGTTCTTTTTTATATTTATTCTAATTAATAATTTTGATATGTGATGTTCTTTTTGATGTTGTACATGTAACGAACATGACAATAGTATATGATGTTTATTTTTTAAAAGAATTTTGGTAGAATAATATAAATTATATATTACTAGTTTATATAAAATATGAGTAGTATGGGATAACCTAATGGTGTTGTCATCACGTTTAAAATTTTCCATACAAAGGATTTCAACTTATCTTTAAAAACAAAATTTATATAGAACAAGACAACGATATAAGAAGAATATTTAACCATTTTGTTCAAGATCATATGATTATATATATTTATAGGTTTATTTATGATAAAAAAGAACAATTTATTGATATAACAAATAACATGTTGTTAGTTAGATCCAAACATGTCATCAATATAAAAATAACATCTATCTTTTATTTTTAAAATGTGTTCTTTAAATAGATCTTGTATGCTCTTTTCAGTATATGTTCTTTTTTTAATATCATTATATGTTCTTTTCATTACTACCTAAATTCTTATTATTAATGGACCTTGAACATGAGTGTTCTTTTATTTTTAATTTTTTTGAGCCCCTTTCGGGAATCCCGTGGTAAGATGAATTTTCTTTGGGGTGCCCTCGCACAGGGTCACTCACCTAAAGACCCCACAAGCCCCAACCCCCCTCCCCCACCCACAACAATATTAAAATATATGCTTCCACCAAGATTTGAACCTTGGTCTCCCATGTGGGAGGTAAGAAGCCATGCCATTGGACCCAAGAGCCCTTAGTCTTTTATTTTGTAATTGTGTGTTCATATACTAATGTGCTCTTTTTCAAAAAAAAAAAACTAATTATGCTATAATAATAATAATAATTATTATTATTATTATTATTATTATCGTTATTATCATTATTATTATTATAATATTATTTATATTATTATTATTATTATTATTATTATTATTATTATTATTATTATTATTATTATTATTATTATTATTATTATTATTATTATTATTATTATTATTATTATTGAAAGTTGTGCATACTAATAAAATGATAATAATAGTAATACTAGTAATGAAATACAAAGTAATAATAATATTAGTAATAATATGTTTTTTAAAAGATAAGATAAGATAAGATAAGATAAGATAAGATAAGATAAGATAAGATAAGATAAGATAAGATCGGATCGATCGGATCATCGATCGATTCGGATCGGATCGATCGGAAAAATAAGTTCAGATCAGATCAGATCAGATCAGATCAGATCAGATCAGATCAGATAAGTTCAGATCAGAAAATTTCAGGTGAACTAAACATAGCCTAAATAGGAACGGAGGTAATATATCATGAAGCTTACTATTTTTTCGGCTTCATCAAACTGATTTGTGTTCATTTTATTGCTTCGTCTTTCAATAATTTTGATGATGTAATTGGTTTTTCTATATTATATCCTTATGTATTTCAATTTCTACTTTGTACCCCAACTTTTTTTAAATTTCACACAGTACTAGACTACTAGGGATGGAAATGGATCGGGTTCGGGGCGGGTGGAGCTTCGCCCGCATCCGCCATCCGTCATCCACGGGGTGAACGAGTGGATCGGGTGGTTAGCGGGTGAGGATTTCAATTTTTACAAAAGATTATGCTATAAGATACATATTTTTTAAACTTTTCAACTAAAAAATTTAATAAAGTAAATAGACATGTGTAATTGACAAAATGGATGATGGGTGGGTGTTAAGCGGGTGATGGGTCGAGTGACGGATGAAAAAAATCTCACCCGCATTCGACCCGCATCACCCGCCACCCGCTTTTCATCCGTTTATTTCGGGTTTTCACCCGCTTAATAAAACCGGGTTAAGCGTAAGCGGATGATGGATGATCCATCATCCATTCCCATGCCTACACGGTACCCTCAAACTTACTTTTTATGATGCACAATGCCCCTACCGCTAATTATACGTCATTAATTCAGTTTACTTTTTATAATCCAGTGAAACTAATCTAATTCGTTAATATCCCTCCAAGAGTTAAATTATGTATAAGTTAATTAGTTCCACTAAATTTTAAAAAATTAACGAAATTAACAACGTGTATATATATATATATATATATAGCGGTAGGGGTATTGTGCATAAAAAATTTTAGTTTAAGGATATTGTATAGAATTTTAAAAAATGTGGGGTACATCGTAAAAACTGAAAAAACGCAAAGGTATAATGTAGAAGAACCCTAAATTCTTTAATCATTTATTAAAATAATCAGAAGGGACAGAAATTCTACGTGCAAACTGCAAAGTGCACCGAAAGAAACGATTTAACAGGAGCACGCACTATTACTAATTCACTATTACTTCACGTGAATATGTTATAATTGCCACACGCATTTCCCACCTCGAAAAACAACAATCCAAGCTACCCTAATCATGTTGCTAATCTCTTTTACTCATTTTAAACTTAAATATTTCTCTATAAATTGGACATTTTATTACCCTCACTACTCCACCATCCCACTCTCACTCACATTGTCACAACTCACAAGTCACAACCACATATATATTGTTTGTTGTTCTCTTCAATCTTATCATAACTCAAAACTCAATGGCCAACAAGGTATATGTCCTTGCTCTGATCACGGTAGTCGTCGCGGCGGCGCTGCTGGCAGAGTCCACGGCAACTTGTGATATTAGCCAGTTGATGCCGTGCGCGGCAGCGTTTTTGTCTAACAAAGTGGCACCATCCAAGGAATGCTGCACTAAGTTGAACGAACAACAACCATGTCTTTGCCAGTACAAGGCTAAGTACCAAAGTTATGCTAACACTCCTAGTGCTAAGCGCGTTGTTTCGGCTTGTAAAGTCAAATTTTCATGCTAAAATATTTACAAACATTTTGGGTAATTAAATTAGTCTTCTAATTTATCTGTGAATAATCAGTTGTGGCCTTGTGGGTTATGTATGTGATGCCTATCATAAACAATATTGCCATGACTCGTATGTATGTATCGTGAGATGTATTTTTCTCTAGTTAATTTTATGATGAATGAATCATGTTTAAGTATTTTTTTGAGTTAATTTCAAGTTATGCATCTCAGATCAATTTTCAAAAGGTTTCAACTTTTCATTAATTTTAAAGAATCTCACGTTTGAGGTATATCGTCACATAATAGTATTCAATCTAGTTTGAGATACAAATGTATTAACCAACTACTCTACAATCTCATATTGGTCTTTATGGAAAAATATTATTAAAGACAAGATAATATTTCTATTTATAAAATAATTAAATACAAATGTATATATTATTACTCATTAAGCTAATGCTAATGATAGCGTGTACTACCTTTCGATATTCTTATATTGACAAAAAAGCTCTTCCAATTTGTATAACCTCCGTAATTAACACAACTACCCATCGGTTATATTTTTACACATTAACCTGCTAAATTTCAAAAACAAGATTATTGCTTTATGTCCTTTGTAAGTAATTATATATTTATATGTATGTATTTTCTTGAAAATTTATATGTAGAAAATTTAAAAGGAACTGGAAGATTATTTTCTCGGCACAATCCTAACTATTTTTTTCCACTTCTCTCAAATGTTTGATTTAAAACTTCAAATTCACATTGGTATAAATGATCCGGGGCATTGCCCCAGCCAACAACTAGCTAAATACCTAAATGGCTAATTAGTACAACTATGCAAGTTGTAACCGTCAGCTCTGAATCACTTGTTATGGATGGCTTAGATCTTAATGACACCAAAATAGAAACTTATTCAGTTGCAAAATTTTCAGGTGCAAAATTTTCAGGCTGTTTTTGTAGTAGTGGTATTTAGGAATTGAGTCGGGTTGGAAGTAAATTATCATGATCTTGGGCTATCTTCCCTGAGATAAGGATCCACCGATCCACTAATATCTCCGATGTACCTCTTGAAAAACAAATGATCTTGGGCTAACTATTCAGCCTGTAGCCATCGCTGGGTCCATGGGCCATGAGCACCAAAAATTAAACATTTGAAATGGTTAGCCCATCTGAGAAATGTTTAGCCACTTCATCACTGAATATAATTGGCTATGTTGATTATCTCTCATTTCCACTTCCCAATACATCTCTATTATACTATATGACAAAGGGGGTGGAACATGTAAAAATAGAAAAATGAAAAAAAGAAAAATAAAAAAGAGGTGCAACTATCTAATCAATTAAAAAAATATAAAGATAAAAAAGGCACAACAAAAAGAAAACAACGAAAATTTACAACACAATCGATTCTTCCCCTCTCAACTAAAATTTTGAATTTTTTTTTATATATTCCTAATTTAGTAAGATAAACTGATTAAAAATTTAAAAACCCTAATTTATTAGATTAATTTTCTATATATTTTCGCACGCATTGCGTTTTTATAAGGCTAATAATTTATTTTAACAAGGATGTATACAAGAAACTTCATATAGTAAATTACTAAGATTTTAGGAAAATTTTGAATTTCTACTTTTTCAAGACATGTTAATATACTGAATTACTCGTGCATATATATGACTTTTGATTTTGAGCTTAGAGAATAAAAAATAATTTTAGATACCAATCTTAGTCCACCCCATTACACCATCTATATGAGATATTTGGAATCTTCAACTTTTTATTTTTTATAGCAAGTATTTCATTATATCATACACTTTTGAAATGCAAAATTACCCGAAATGGCGAATCAATTTTTATTTTTTAGTGAAGAGAATAAATTTTCAGCTTTCTTTGTTGGTTCTTAGATATATAAAAATTCCATACACTTTTGAAATGCAGAATTGAATTAGCTCCAGTATGATTGGAGGATAAAGGATAAGATTAGATGATTAGATCTTGTTGATACTCTTGCTGATCACATTGTGAACATATTCAATTAAAAGCTTGATTTATCACATTTCTAAGGGTCATTATATTCCTCACTAACTTAATATACTATAGAATTATTATTTTTTTATAATCACGTTCTAAATTGTTACTACGAAAACTAATGGATAATTTTTAAATTGAATCATTGTCACTATCCGCTTCGATAATTCGACAATGAGGATTTTAGTCATAGACAAGATTTCATATGTAAGGGTAGCCAATGGGACATCAAGATCAACTCATCAATATATTGTGGGTATGGTAAGAGCTTTCCGACCTATGCAATAATGTAATAGAATTTGTCCCTCTAACCTCTTCACTTTAAAAAAAAAAAGCCATTCCCTTCTTTTACTTTAATTTAATGAAGAATTTAGGTAAAATACTATATAATAGTTAGTAAATGTGAAAACCAAACTGTGTGTATTTTATTATAAACTGATCATTCTTTGAGTTTTTCCTTGTTCTTATTTAAAGTCAAAAGTAAAAGAAACTTTTGGCTACATTATAATTTAGATTCTCTCTCGAGCTCTTTTTATATATTTTAAATTGCTTATTGATTCATTTTTGCGTAATATACGTACTTATTCTATTTTAATTTGATCATATTATTTATCGAAATATGTATATTTTCAAATATTAATTTTTTGTGATTTTATCAAATTAGAATGATAAATATTATGAGTCCAAGTTGTGCCTTGACAAACATGAAAAATTAAGTGTAATAAATAGAACACACGTAGGTGAAATCTTAGTAGATTTTCTTTAATGTATCCGGAATATTCTAACTTTTTATAATTTTATGAGTATGTAGTAAAGAATAATAGTTAAAATTGTACATTAAAGATCGTGTGAATTTCAACTTAGTAGAATTTTAAAAAACAAATGAAGTATTGAATTACAAAATTGTAACGTATATTCTTGAGAAATAGTAATGTAACTTGAGAACAAAGTGATTATAGACATATATAGGTAATGACTTTAATAAAAGGATGATACGCTCTCTCAATTGGTCAATTACCATGCATATACTCTAATAATCTTTGTAGATGAGCACGTCTATAATTTCCTTTGTCTCATGATATAATTTCTCATAGTATTTTTATAATACACCTGAATGTACCATAAGCATGGTACACCCAAGACTATTTTTTTTGTTCATTGCTCATTTAAAACCTCTAAATGAGTATAATCACATAATAGATAAGCTCCAAATGAGCAAATGGGTAAAAAATAGCCTTGGGTGTACCATGCACATGGTACATCCGGGTGTTAAAAAAATATTGTTGGATTTGTCTCAATGTCTGTCCACTTCTTACGACTTTGTAGGTAGGTAATTAGAGATTATTGAGCAAAGTTGTCATTTGTATATTTATAAAAAAAGTAGATGAAAATTCTTTTGTAAACTAGCTAGATGGAGTATATATAAACCTAAATATGTATTAATAAGCTTTTTGTAGATAGGTAAGTTGAGTCCATCGCAAGGGGGGAGAATAAATGGGTCGGGATTTCTCTTCCAAAGGGTGAGGCTCGATTCGGGACCTTTGAAATCAAAGATGATATACCAAATCTTATTAAATTTTATCGTGAAATTTATTTATTAATAAGTACAGGATACTATATCATAGATTCTTTTCCTTTTGGGTGAAACAGAACTTCATTCGTTAGCTAGTATTTAGTAGTATATCTTACACTTTTCAAAACACTATATTAGTAGTACATTTTAAACCCTTAACGTTGAGCTCGAGAGTATTATAATACTTTCACGCTAGAGTGTAGCGAACTAGCGATAGTTAAGATGACGCGTTTAACAAAATTAAAGTAATGGTAAGCACTAATCACGATGAGGTATTTTAAATTTATCCTTAACCAAAATAATAATTATAGTGCCAGAATCTGTTGAAGAGCTTTCATTTATATGGATACAATTATGCAACTAAACCAAACATGCATACGCGTCAATTTCAATTTGAAAGCAGCCTTCTTGACCAATCAGTATATGTGCCCTTTACCGGACAACTTAATTAAATGTTTTCTTCACTAAGCATGCAAGTGATGAGAATTTATTAATACAAGAAAGAATAAAGAAATAATTTACATGCATTATGCATATATAGAACCTACACAGCTAGACGCCTAGACGTAGTCACGTACTTAGTTTAAAATGTTGTAATCCGATATGAAGTTTTTTTATGCAACAATTACACCACGTAATAATACAAAAAAAAATCACTTTTTAATTTATCTTAATTAATTAGTTAAGAAAATTATTGTTATATCAAATAATAAGTAGTATTATGGTAGCGGATAAGTTTTGATTTGCATTGCATATTTGCATGCATCTTACTTTCTTGCAACAGTGAGCGAGCATACTCCCTACATACTAACCTTTTCTCGATTATAAATAGCCATAACTTCCATAACTTACGAAGACCCACAGCATTCGTTACATCTTCAACTCTTTCTCAAAATATAAAATTTCTCGCTTTAATTCCTAGTAATATAGTACATCAATTCATGGCTGGTGATGAAGATCTCTCTGTCGTTCTCCCTCGGGTTCTCATCGTTTCTCGACGCACCGTTCGCAAGAACAAGTTCGTGGATTTCGTAGGTACTTCTCGCTCCTTGACTCGCTCTTTACTTTAGACGTAGATATGAAAAAATACCTCTTTCATTATTAGATGGTTGTAACATTTTGATTTTACATGTATCGTACAACTTTGACTAATGTTACATATAGTTATTAAGTTATTATGTACACACGACCCTTAGGGTGGCACGGCCCGTGGCATGGCACTGCCAAGCTAGGCTAGGAACGTCGTTCACGTGGCTTGTGAGAGTTGTTGGACTCATGGACTATATGTGCCAGTGCCATGAAGTTTTTTCTAAATCTTTTTGGATGATTAGATAATGATTATTGTTTGGCAAAAATTAGTCATTAGGTGACATTTAATTAGATAAATCATAAATGAGTAATGACCTTAATCTTGTATAGCTATAAATTCTTGATCGTATTGTTTAGGATTTGGAAATTAGAAATGATTGATGTTGTTGTTTTGAAAAAAATTAGATATAACTGATATTTAAAAACGAGTGTAAATTAATTACATGAGCTTGGATTTCTGATGTCAGGTGAATACCACTTGGACTTGATAGTAAATTATGGGGCAGTACCCATAATAGTGCCCCGGGTAAGTGGCATCCATATGGTTCTAGACAGCTTTGAGCCCATCCATGGTGTGCTCTTGTGTGAAGGCGAAGACATTGACCCTTCCCTCTACGATTCCGGCTTAAACTCCGGCGAACTTTCGCCCGAAGAGCTTGAGGAGGTACGTCGGCTCCATGCCAGTGACACAGCCATTGACAAGGAAAAAGACTCCATCGAGTTTAGGCTCGCCAAGCTCTGCCTCGAACGTAACATCCCTTATTTAGGCATATGTCGTGGATCTCAGGTAAACATCTACTATTAAAACTGTAAAATATCGTGTTTCCTGACGTTTCCCCTTGTTTCCTCACTTTTAGAATTTACATGCTTTTTCCGTCTCCACATGTCCGTGCAACTTAGCGTAACACTACGAATTATGATACAAAAATTTGCGATTATTTATATATTGAATAGAATTAGATATTTAGAATTAAGATAAGATGTTACAATTTTGGACGAAGAAAACTATAACAATTATGTGAAGATATCGTCAACTTATAGAAGTATCAAGTATCTATCTTTTTTTTTTTTGTGTCCTATTAGGTACTAAACGTAGCATGTGGTGGGGCCTTATACCAAGACATAGAGACAGAGGTCTCAAGAAAAATACCAGAAGAGAAGAGACTAGCCCATATGAACTATGACAACTATGATGGTCATAGGCATGCCATTAGGGTTTTGGAAGGTACTCCCCTGCATGGATGGTTTAAGGAGTCATTGGTTGGAGCAGGAGATCATATGGAGATGCTTGTTAATAGCTATCATCACCAAGGAGTCAAGCAATTGGCGCAACGCTTTGTTCCTATGGCGTTTGCACCGGATGGGCTCATCGAAGGATTTTATGATCCCAACAATTACAATCCAGAAGAAGGAAAGTTCATAATGGGACTCCAGTTTCATCCGGAACGAATGAGGCAACCTGACTCTGACCAGTTTGATTATCCGGGTTGTCCATGTGCCTATCAGGTGAGCCAATCATATACTTGTTTTACTTCCTCCGTTCTAAAATAAATGAAACACTTCTCTAAAAAAACTCTCACATAAAAGAGATAAACGTTTCATTTATTTTAAGAGCGGAGGAAGTATAACATATAGATCTTTCAATAATTTTATATTCAATCGTTTGGACTAGAGATCATATAGTCTAGTTATAATTGGACAGGAATTTGTCAAAGCTGTGATTGCATACCACAAGAAGGTTGCTAACACGACGAATGTGCCTAAGCCAATAAAAATTGACCACACGTTATTTGAGAAGAAGAGGAGGGTTCTAGTTCGAAGTTTTTCACTTGCAAGAGATCTTTATTGTACAAGAAATGAGATCAACCAATCTGAAGAATCCGAGCTAAATATTGGGGCTGACTTTCTTGAGGTATTATTAATTAAATCGAGTTCAAATCTTCTATCCCACATTTTTATACCTTAAGTTCCAAATGTAGCGTTGTAGGTGTCGAAGTAGTTATACCATACCCCTTTCTATCATCATTGTACTACATTCAATTATCTATAAGATTTCTTTGTGATAATTATGCTTTAGATTTTTTTGCAGTCGAATACTGTGTTGAGGCATCATCAAGAAACTAGGTTGAAAGAAGGTTGGGAGAACAATGAGAAAGGAATTCTGGCAAGAAAAATGTTTGGAAAAATGCCAGTAGAGCAACTCACTAACCTCGTTTCCTTCTACCAAACCATGGGTCAAATTTGTTCCGAAGTGTTGGACAGAAAACGCATTGCTAATGTTGAATTGGGCCACTAAAGTGTTTGGGCTTTCTAATCTCCTGTCTGGGCCGCTTTATTTCCAACCCTTCTTGCGTTTGGATGGCAAGGACAAAAAGGAGATAATCAATCTAATAATTACATTTGAGTTTGTAATTTCTGTATTATTATGTGTTAAGACTGTTAACTCATTTGATAATTTACTATTGATGGCTTTATGCATATATATAGTTGCTAGTACTCTTCTCCAACTAATCCCACCCATTGATTTAGGTAGTGGAAAAGAAATGGAGAGGATCTCAATTCCTCTTCGTTTCTAAAAGCTGTTTTTTATGTTATATAACTATTTTAATGTAAATTACTTTGATAAAAGATCCATAAATTACTAGTGGTATTATTTATGATTCTTATTTGTGGAAGAGCTAATAATTAAAGTGCTTGTGATTTGTAAAGTTTTCAAATTATGTTTGCTACTAATTAATAAAATTTGAAATAGAGTGATACAATATGGTAAAGGGGCCAGAATGGCATACAATCACTTCCATTACCAATCGTTAGTTTCAATTATTGAATTTCATGCCTAAAGCACTGATGAAGTGGTAACAATACTATTGCTACCCATAGATTCGGCTTACATTCTTTTTTTTTTGTCTCCCTGCATCGCGATATTATTGCTAATAACATAGAATCATAGATGTAAATTCAACACGGTACACATTTATTTTGGATCTGGCCTATATCTCTATCTCAAATATAAGTATAACCTCTATAATACGATCCCAAATTCCGAATACATAACTTGCATAAGACCAAGCTACGATTTGGTACCACAGTGGTAAATATATAAGGGTGAAGGAATACTTTGGCTTATGAAAAAAGAAAACCTAATTCAGTTTCAAACCAATGCAAACATGTCGCAAATGAACACACAACTAAAATTGCATGCATGCAGCAGAAGGTGTCGAGGTTTACTGGATGAGTTTGATTAAGGACGGTCCACATGCATGGGGATGCGAGAGAGTCGGATCCATTCCTTTGCTCAATTCCTTACCATTTGCATATAGGCTACAAATCTACAACATACTTAATTCTTCTTCTTTTTCTTTTTTTATAAGGAGAAACCTTGACAATTTGGAGGAAGTAAAGGACATCCTAACTTGGATTGCCAATTGTGAGAATCGATATTCCAAGATCTCTTGAAACCGGAAGAGATGCTCTAACTACTAAGCTATCCCCCCACTCTCAAGCTACAGCCCACTTGCATGCATGTTCTTTTTTACGCGACTTTCAAAACATTGCAAAGGTGTATATCCAGAAAACAAATAGACATCCAAGTCACCTTCTTCTTTTTATGCTTCATTTACACTCATTATCTTAATTCATCAGCCTCTCAAATTTATTGCAGGTCTCATCTCTAGTCTTATTCTAATACCAAAGTAACCTATAAAAACACTTAGTTAATAGAGTAACCTACGCATACAAAATTTACAAATAAAATCTCTTAAAACACACAAAACATAGTGACTTGGGATTGTATGTATACATCATTCTCCAGGGGCTGAATCCTCACAAGAATCCATGTAAGTTTTGGTGTGTACCATTTTCATACAGTTTGTTAGTAGGCAGTAGTAGATAATATAGGAAAACAACAAAGTAATGAATTCATATATAATACTATAAGGAAAAGGTTTCACAAAAGTGTATTGGAGGATTGTCACCATGGACTGACTTAATTAGTAAGTGTAAATTAGTAGTACTAGTACTATATCCATTAATTTATGAGAATATATAGAATCATGTGTTACAAATCTAACATTTGACTCCATTGATGGAGCTTAAAGAGAGGAGGAGAGAGAGAGTAAAGATAGAAGATAACAGAGGGAGAGAATACGAGTAATGACTACATTTTTATTAATTGTGTAGTTATGAAAGTAGTACAAGTATTTATATACTAAGATTTACAACTAATAACTAAATTCCTAAGTTTAAAGAAAATAACAAAACTAACTCAACAACTTGACTAAGCTATGAACTCCAACATCATGTGTGAGCAAAAATATATTGTGTATCATGAAGGCATATATAATTATATATGGAATCATATACTTGATACTTTTACGCAGTATATTTTTAATGAAATCATGACAAACTTTTTACGATTTAACTTTTGTTCTAAAGTATCAAAGGCCCTTTCAGGCTTTCATAAGTCATAATAAGTCACCTATCTTTTAAGTGCGATACTTTCAAATAGTTTCTATAAATTCATTACTTCATTTGAGCTCATTCAATTTAGATGCAAATACACAAAATATGTCAAAATTCAAATTCAAAGCAACTAGTTTGACCATGCATGTATGATGTGGCCGTCGATGAAAATAAAGATAAGTTACACAAAATTTCTCATCGAACACCTAGTAATTAGACGCGGAGATTATCCCATAGTATGAATAATATGATAACGTAACAAGATATTGGTCCAATCTTCAATTTCTATAACACAAATTCTTAGGTGTAACTGTTACACCGTAATTTATGGTGTAACAATCTACAAATTACTTAAGGCTCTCTTAAGGCCCAGATGATGTGGTGATGACGATGGCCTCTCTTAAGGCTCCTGGCCCAGATGGATTCCAGGCTCTTTTCTATCAAAAAAATTGGGAGTTGATCAAAACCAACGTGTGTGAGGCAGTATTGCAAGCCCTCGAGGGAAAGGGTCTTCCGGAACATATGAACGAAACTTTTATCACTCTCATTCCCAAAGTGGACCATTCATTCGTGATACTCTTTGAAAAGGCGTATGACAGACTTAGATGGTCATTCATTCGTGATACTCTTTGCCAGATGAACCTCCCTCTTTTGATGATTAACACGATCATGGAATGTGTTAGTACAGCATCCCTTCAGATGCTTTGGAATGGAGAACCTTCAGAAAGCTTCAAACCCAGCTGAGGGATTCGCCAAGGGGACCCTTTATCCCCGTATTTATTTGTTATGTGTATGGAAAGGCTCTACCAAACTATTGAGGAGGCAATAATAGGACATCGCTGGAAACCTAATAGAGCAAGTCGGAATGGTCCTCTACTATCCAATCTGTTCTTTGCCGATGATATCATCTTATTCGCAGAAGCTACATTAGATCAAGCCTCGGTTATTACAGATGTGTTGCACAGATTTTGTAAAGCGTCGGGACAAAAAGTGAGCTTAGCTAAGTCTCGAGTTTTCTTTTCAGGTAATGTTCTGCATTCGACTAAAGAGGAGGTTTGTGCAGAGTTGGGAATTCAAGCCACGGATGATCTAGGCTTCTATCTTGGAATGCCGACCTTTACGTCTCGAGTTACCAGGGATACTTTCAATCATATTTGTGAAAAACTGGATAGAAGGTTGGCAGGGTGGAAAACCAAATATTTATCTCTAGCAGGGAGAATTACTCTAGCTAAATCTACAATTTCCTCTTTTGTGAATTACTCAATGCAAATCGCGAAAATTCCGAGGTTTATTTGTGATGACATCGACAAGAAATTAAGAAGATTTGTGTGGGGAGGGGGGTGATGAAGATACGAAACGTATTCACCTGATCTCTTGGAATACACTTCAAAAACCACGTAATCGGGGGGTTTAGGTCTCCCTTGGCTCGCCAAGCCAATGTGGCTTTCATGACAAAACTTGGGTGGCGCACGTTGGTGAGCCAAACTCTCTCGTGGTCTCGTGTCGTTTGCGCCAAGCATCGCAAAGGGCATTGCGATACTGGACATGTTTGAGGCTAAAAAGGGGGCATCCAACATTTGGAATGGTATTTCTGAGAGTGCAAAGATTCTGTGTGAAGGCTTACAGGTTGCAGTGGGGAATGGTTCGAAAACCCTTTCTGGGATCACAAATGGCTTTGTACCAACCACTCATGGATATAGTTACTCAACCTCCCCCTCAGGATATTTTAGGCGCCACGGTAGAGGAAATGTGGGAGCCTAATGAGGGATGGAAGTGGGAGTTGATTGCACCTTATCTCGCTCAAGACACTCTCAAAATGTTTCACACTCATGAAGTGATGGATAATCCCGATGTGGAGGATCTTCTCTACTGGGAGGATGGTACCACAGGGAAATTTTCTATTAAATCTGCACTTAAGATTATTAGGAAAGTGGAGAATAGTGTCGAAAGTGATCTTTGGGATTTAGTTTGGAAAGCCCCGGTTCAACAAAGTGCGTGCGTTTCTCTGGGTATCATGCCATGATCGACTTCTAGGGAATGTTAACAGGTTTAAACGCAAGCTTACCAACGACCCCAAGTGTTATATTTGTGGGGGTGAGGATGTGACTACGCTTCATATACTTCGAGACTCCGTCCCCGCGCAAGTGGGTTTGGCGTAAACTTAAAGGACTTGCTAATTCAGCCACGTTTTGTCAAGGAGGGTTGCAGGAGTGGATTAGGCACAACTTGGAGTTTGATGATATGGAAACTTGGCCATGTCTTTTTGCTATCACCACTTGGTGGCTGTGGAGATGGAGAAATATGTTCGTGTTTAATCGAGGAAATGAAGTTCCTCTAGATTTAATTGCTTTTTTGAAAATCCGCTTTGATGAAACTTGGAAAGCGCTCCAAGAGGATGATTGCTCTAAGGATGAGTTGGACAGGAAAAAACATGAGGTATTCATCTCATGGCATAGTCCCCCAATGGGTTGGTATGTGCTTAATACGGATGGCGCGGCTCGAGGATCGCCAGGAGCAGCTGGAGGGGGTGCGATAATTCGAAACAATTGTGGTACCTTTATTGCGGCCATTGCACTGAATTTTGGGCATTGCACAGCGATTCGGGCTGAGGTTATGGCTCTCCTTCGAGGGCTTGAGCTAGCTCGCAATCTACATATAAGTCAACTAATAGTGCAGCTCGATAATCAAGCTTGTGTTCAAGCTATTAACAAAGGCAGCAACAGCTGCGGTGGCTGCACCCATCTCATTCAAAAATGTGTTGAGTTACTAAATAAAGATGATTGGAGGGTGAAGGTGATTCATGTCTACAGAGAAGGCAACCGAGCAGCTGATTGGTTGGCTAATCGAGGTGTGGATCAAGTTCAAAGGCTTCACATGTTTGAGGAGGCTTCCTTAGATCTTCATAGTATTATTGTAGAGGATGCTCGTGGAGTTTCTATTCCACGTTTAATTCCTCGTTAGGTTGTAGTTTTTTGTTTTTGTTTTCTGCTTTGTCTTTCTTTTGGTATTGTTTGCCTCATTTGCATAAAAAAAAACAAATTAAATCATCACTTTTTTTGTAAAAAGAACTCAAATGATATGAAATAAATGACACAATGACATGAGATTCATGTCATTATATGTATAGTCCATGCCATTCTTGTTGGAGTCTATGTCATTATGCATGTTACACAATAAGTTGTGGTGTAACATGTTACACCCAAGACGCATTCTTTCCATAATAGTATAATTTTATAGTAACCTACGTGATGAAGCTATATATAAACACGTAATGTATGTTATAGCTAGTTTAAACAAAGGGATTAATTTATTTTTGAGTTGGACTTAGTTCATTATTTTATGTACCTCGCTTTATTCATGTTAAGATTTTTAAAATTTACCAAGAATGCAAGCAATACAATACTTTATGTGAGTGAGAACGAATAGGTGGATACTGGATAATGAAAATGATCTAATTCATTATGATGGCAAGAGAAATAAATAATCTATATTTAAGATTAGAAATTTTTAGCTTTTATATGAGAGCAAACCTTATTCGTGATTGACCGAATTAACAAGAAGAAGCTGACAAATAACATGCTTTAAATAAATGTACATATTTATTGTGCATAATGGTGTTTGTTCCACCAAATTACACGCATACATGTAGACATAGTATGATGTAGACCAATGATGCATACATCTATCTACAATATATATTGTATGTGATGTGACATTACATGTGATTAGCTAGAAGATACATTTATTAATAACATATGCTTTTTCAAGAGAGACAAGCTTACAAAATCATATATAGAGCTATCAAATAATTACTCTCTCTCATACAATATTTACTCCACACTAGTAATTAATTAATTAGCTTGTTCAAATCTATATCTTAATATATTAAAAGACGTTAAACGAGCGAATCGCGCCACGTATTTTCTCCCTAGGGGATTTTTTCTCGTCAATCCACATCTGATAAAAAAAATTAGAAGTTGCATGTTATGGGGTTCGATCCTGTGACTTCGAGTTGATATACTAAAGTCTCAACCACTAGACCAAGTGTTATTATTTTAAGTATAATATTAATAAATGAAAATTTTCCTTACCCGGGGCATAGCCCAGGCCTAATAACTAGTTAAAGTTTAAAGCTTGAGCTTAGGGTCTGTTCTCCTCAGCTTATTTTCAGTTCGGTTCGGTTCGGTTCAGTTCAGTTCCTAAATTTTAACCTTACTATTAGTTATAATTTAATTCGGTTCGGTTGGTTCGATTGGTTCGATTCGGTTGTTTTTTGAGAAAGAACGAGGTTTTAGTACGTCATACGAAATGAGATGAGATCAAGAAATTAATTAGATGCTAGAATCGGAGATGTTAATGCTAAACACTGACCTAGTCACCTAGTACCTGGTTCAGATCAGCACACACTCAGCTTTGACCCGTCCTAGAAATCCCCTCCCTTGGATAAACACTTTTCCCATGTTCCATGCATGTTTTTATTTGAGATATATGTACTCACTTGTTGCCACCTTCATCTTAACTAAGCAAAATCTTAAATATACACTTGTCAACTCAAATCTTTTACTTTTTGTTGCATGAAAAATTATTCGCCTTTTATACAGTTTCTATATGCACAATCTTGACCATTAATTAATATAACTATCAAGTATTAGTAAAAATTATGAAAAATTGATAATTAAGATATACATATATATTGAGACGAATCTAACAGCATAATCATATTCCCTTCCTTAGATGAACACTTTCCTTTTTTTAGAAGTTTTGAATTAGTTGCAACATACTTTATTTGGAAATGATCTCTTTTTATCTCTCTTTGCATCATACGAGTCTCCATCCTTATTTCCTCTCTAGATATTTTCTCTCCTTACATCTTGTGTCTCCGCAACTTATATGAAACAAATAAAAATGTTGTTTTTATTATCTTTTTCTTATTGGTTGATTATAATTTTATGTAAAAATATAAGATGATGATGATAATAATAAAAATATTAATAATAATAATAAATAACCCTAGTAACCTAATTATTGCAACCTTCTTATATACATATACATTGCTATTAAGTACCCCACATCGCACCCTCAGCCAATAGCGTGGTAGCTTTTAAGAGTTTATACTACCTCTGTTTCACAATACATGCACCATTTGTTTTTTCACTTATTCCAAGACACTTCATTAAACATTAATATCTCTAATTGCGTATAAGTAAAAATTATAAAAAGTTGATATTTAGTATCCTCACATTAAAACAAATTTAACAAGATCTCACTTGACTATGTTTTTCCTTAGACAATAATAAGACAGAGATTGTCAAAGTTAGTTGGTGAATAGTGCCCAAATGATTTTCGCGAGAAATAAAAGGATTTGCATGCGCGGCGAATAAGGCCGTGGATACTCTAGTGTTTCACATTTCTTCGCCTCGCACTTTCTGGTAACAGTGAAGTGCAACTACCACCTTCACCTCTTCCTTTTTCCTTTAAGGTTCTAGACTTCCCTAATTTCACTATTATAAATACACAACAACCATTTCTCATTTCATTACCATTCACTAATCAATACCACTACCTCTCAATTCTTATAATTAGTAAAAGTTTGGTTGATTAATTAAACCGCTAACTAATTAATAACCTCGTCGTCTAATATATCATGGCTGCTGTACATCTCCCTGCCATCCTCCCACGAGTTCTCATCGTTTCCCGTCGCACCCTTCGTAAGAACAAGTTCGTCGATTTCGTCGGTATATCCTTCTCTTTCTTTCCTTCCAATATATATCGTTGTATACATCTTTTAAATTTGTGAATAGTGAAAATTGTCAAAGTTGGCGATTCTTTGAGAAACGGAGGGAGTATAAACGTGGCAAATATTTTTGTGTGCAATCTTCAAAATTTCAATATTTTGTCTCGTATATTCCCTTTATTTTTTAACCAAAATTGATACCATTGAAACTGTTCAAATGATGTCAAACGACTTCTATGTCATTTGAAAAATGTACCTTAATACTGCATTGATTATCCTAAATTTATACAACGTGTACAGATACAAATCTAACAGTAATTTAACCACTCATCCTATATAATTGGGGGATCTTCTCCTTCCTTTTGAAATTTCAACTTTCCAACAAATTTTGTTGGATGAAAAGAACCATCTCACATGAAAAACAAGTGATCCATACATTATAGTACTCCTAGAGGTTCAAAATAACATTGGTACATATTCTCGGGTGCACTTTGAATATATGTTACATCCAAGGCTATTTTATGGCTCATTTAAGACTTTCACTTCTACTTTTTTTTTTTTTTTTTTTGATAATTAGGCTTTCACTTCTACTTATTTAAGGGTACCATATATTCATAGTACAACTGAGGGTATAATAAACATTGTACCTAGAGCTAACAAGTCGGGTCACTAATGAGTCCAGTTCGAATTTGTTATCAAGTCAATTTGAGGCTTTGAGCTATACTCGTAATAATATACACATAGATTTATAATTAGGTACGACAAATAGGTCAAATGATCGAGGTAGAGTTTGGATTGCTAAATTTTGTGTTAGGTGAGGATTTGTTAACTCTAATACTAGTGATCCACTATATTAATTTATGAAAAGAAACTTTTATTTTCATTTTTTACTAAATCGCTTTATGTGTGTCACTTGCATTATTAGTATATTAGAATGATAAGTGAAATAAAGAAAATAAAGATATATATTATCATATAGAATCATGCTTTTTTGTTCTTCCACTTAACATAATGAATGATGACCTTGTAAGGAGTACTCATCTTTGACGAGTTCTTTGTATGGCCTTGTATCTCAGGTGAATACCACTTAGATTTAGTAGTGAAGTATGGGGCAGTACCCATAATAGTGCCCCGAGTCACAGGCATCCATTCACTTCTAGAGAGCTTTGAGCCCATCCACGGTGTCCTTTTATGTGAAGGCGAAGACATTGATCCATCCCTCTATGAGTCCAACTTGAACTCCGGCGAACTTTCGCCTGCAGATCTAGAAGAGATTCGACGTTTACACGCCAGCGACACTGCCATCGACAAGGAAAAGGACTCGATCGAGCTCAAGCTCACTGAGATCTGCCTCGAGCGCAATATCCCATACCTAGGCATTTGTCGTGGATCTCAGGTTCGTACATACACCCACATGTACTATATGCATGATGGCTTTATTCGTACAAGTTATCATATAAAGTCGTTATAATGACTTAGCTTGTAATGTGCATGTGCTATTATATATACATGTATGTCTTATCCTAAATAAATTTTACTACTAAATATTAATAGGTACTTAATGTAGCTTGTGGTGGAACTCTCTATCAAGATGTGGAGAAGGAGCTCGCATGAGAAAGGTACCTAAAGAGCTAAGAGTGTCCCACATTAACTACGAAAACTATGATGGTCATAGGCATCTAATTAGGGTGGTGGAAGGTACCCCATTGCATAAGTGGTTTAAGGAATCTACTATGGTGCAAGAAGAGAAGTTAGAGATCCTTGTTAATAGCTACCACCATCAAGGGGTTAAACGATTGGCCCAACGTTTTGTCCCCATGGCATTTTCCCCAGATGGTTTGATCGAGGGTTTTTATGACCCGGACACCTATGATCCGGAGGATGGAAAATTTATCATGGGACTTCAGTTCCATCCAGAACGAATGAGACGAGATAACTCCGATGAATTTGATTATCCTGGTTGTCCATGTGTTTATCGGTGGGAGTCTAAACCGATTTATACTTACTCCGTTTTTTAATAAGTGACACGTTTTCCTTTTGGAAAATATCACAATAAGTGACACATACCAAAAGTAGTAAAAATACTTCATTTCTTTCTTACATCTTTGCCATCATTTAATTGTTTCACCTACCTACTTTATCCAATATTCAAATTTGATTGGTTAAACAAGTGGTCCAAACTATCTCTCTCTAACCTCCTTGGTATTCCTCCACTTTCTCGTTGTGTCACTTATTAAAAAAACGGAAGAAGTATTATGGTATCAGAGTCATTATACAAGATGTTTTACTAATTGTGCAACTACAAATATTCATTAATTGAAATAGTCGTAATAATTGGACAGGAGTTCGTGAAGGCCGTGATTGGATACCAAAAAAGGACTAATAGCAATGCAAAGCAATCATCCAAGTCATTTAAGTTGGATCAAGCATTGGAGAAGAAGAGGAAAGTTATTGCTAGAAGTTTCTCACTTGCTAAAGATCATTCCTTACTCAAGGTTGGGACAGAGTTTCTCGAGGTGTCTGCATTTTTGCATATGTTGTACACCTTAGTTTAGAATATGCTACATTTATTGAAGAAAAAAGTTATAATATCCTGATCAAAAGCTAATCATACTAATATATGGTTGTATATTGTGATGCAGTCTAACTCAGTGGTGAGTCAGCAGCAAGAACCAAGGTTAATAGAAGTGGGCGCAACAGTGAGAAATGTGTTTGCATATTTCGATAAGTTTAAGGTGCAGGAAGACAAAGATAATTTGGCAAAAGAAATCATGGAGAAAATGTCGTTGGAGCAACTCACTGACCTCATGGCTTTTTACCACTCAATGAGCCAGACTTGTTCAGAAGTGTTGGAGAGAAAACTATGCAACTTTGTAAATGTGGATTTGGGCCCCTAAATACATTATTGATTTTAGATTGGAACCTATGACCCACGATCTTGTTGTTTTCTAGCTTTTGCTAATGCATGCGTCTCAACTCTCAACTCTCATGAATTGGAAAATGTAAATATTATTGTAAATATATATTAGGATTTTTTGTCCTAAACTATCTTTCAGTTTCAAACTTTTACGAGAAACTACCTTATAAAAAAATTATTGTCCCAAACTACCTTACTTTTACCATTTGATTATTGATTACTATCTTATTAGGTTTAGGCGTTGACTTTTTTTCCGGTTTTTAATGTCACGTAATATCACTGACCTCTTCAAACCCTTTTTTCCATTTTCCCCATCCTATTTTCCCATTTCCCACATGTGCTCTCTTTTGATATCTATGTCGACACTTTGTACCATCAATCCACCATTAAATTCCTCTTCTACTTAAACTAATATTGAAACAATCACCCTCCCGGTCCTCGATCTCAAGCAATTTCCACAAGGGTAATTTTGTTTTTCTCTCACAGTTCTGAACTGGAAAAAAAAGTCAACGCGAAAAACTAGCATAAGGTGGTTGTCAACAATAAAATGGTAAAAGTAAGGTAGTTTGGGACAATAAATTTTTTATAAGATAGTTTCTTACAAAAACTTGAAAGTTAAAGGTAGTTTGGGACCAAAAATCCTATATATTAGTGTTTTTTTCTCCGCCATGGTGAGCTTATTATGAAATAAAAGGAGTATAAATATCAAATTGTTTCACCACTTGTAAAAATTCTTATTTATAGAATTCACTCGCTTTTAGGTTAGAAACTCGACTTCATATAAACCTCTCTGCAATTTCGGGGCATCCTACTCTAGCTAGCACTCTTCAGACAAGATCCTAGTAGGGCCCACCTACCAAGTATTATTTAAAAATCATTGAAATCTTTGTATTATAGAATTATCAAAAGTTCCTTAATATTGATTGAGAGAGTAAATACAACTAATGACTCTACACAAGTGCTCTAACTACCCATCTTTTAAAATGGTTTAGCGATCGGTATGTCGGGTTTTTGAGTCGTAACTATGAAACATGTCCGACGTCACATAAGACATAACTCATAATCATCTTAAAAGGGTTACTTTCTGGAGAAATAACCACTTTAATGTAGTAGGCGATCCTCGTTTTACTATAAATCTTAATAAGACATGTCTTATATGAGAATGTGTATCAATAACAATCTAAAGTGTTATCCACTGTATGAAAAAGAGTGATCGGTTATCCGTTAACGGACCAAGTGTTGGGCCTGAAGGCTAAAGCCCGAAAGAATAGCAGTGTAGACTACCACTTTACGGTACCTCTTTCTTTTAACGACAACATTCCCGACTCGCATCTCAATTCTCATCCATCATCTTTTCAGACAGCTTTTCGAATTCCATCTTTCTGGCGAATTTCAACTGCAAATTGGGATTTAGGGTTTGTTTATCGAAGAAATTAACTACCGTAACTTCTGATGATTGAGGAATTGCTCTTGGATTTAGATGCTTCCGAATTTTAGTTGGTAAGTAATTGCTCTTGATTACTTGTGTGTTTATAATTTTTCATCAACTTGAGAATTTCTTGCAATTTACTCAGTAATATGATGTCTGCGTAGGTTAAAATTGAACAATTATTTAACTAATTAGAAAAATTTGATATTTTATTGCTTGCGTAACGTAGTTGTGGAAATTGTGAAATTTGTTCGTAATTCAATTTTTGGGAATTACGGAAGTTTTCTGCAATTGAAATCAACAAGATTGAATTCAATTAAAGTTTCCAAATGCAAACCTAATTTAATCCAAGATTGTATTCTGCGAACTTAAAATTGGTTTCAAATAGGAGAATTCGATTTTGGAACGTTAAATGATGAATTTTTGAGTTCTGTTGATTGTTTAATGTAATTATCGAACAATTTATAAGCTATTTTGAATTCCGACCTATTTGCATCTTTATCATCAAAGGTGTTTGGTTTTGTGAACCTATGTAATGGATTGCCAGATATAGTGCGTTTTAATGGACAAGGGGGAGAATTAGGTACAATTTAGGGGAGTAGAAATAGCAAATAGGTGAAGAAAGGGAGTGAAAAGAATTTTATGTGAACCAAACAGTTGATAAGAAGCGGGGTTGTCTACTGCTTCTGTTCCCATGAACGTAGGTAACGAAATTGGTCCTTAGTTTGAGAGCTGTGAGAGACATTCCCTCACCTATAACATCTTTTCTTCTGCTAAATAAATATTTGTCTGAGCTCATTTATGCAAGGTTGCTCTTCATCCGAGTCTCATAACTGCTTGTGGATAAAGGGTGGGGTTGGCTTTCTGCAGGATTCATTAAGGAACTTATACTCGTTGATTGCTAATTTACTATTAGCGCTTATCTGCAAGCAATGAATTCTTAAGTAGGTCAATCTCTAGTCCATATATTTTTGAGAAACTGGTATTGTTTCATACGTGTAAATTGTAATGAGAAATAAAAGGCAACACTTTTTGGAGTTTGATGGGAAGTATCTTTGTTCTAGTTTTATGAGTTTAATTTAAGCTAGCCCGTTTTGATATCTACTTAAATAACTTTTATTATGCTTTTGGTGGTTTATAGATTTATGTGTAGCACCAAGAAGTATCTCATCTGATCCATATCCTTATGTCCGGAAAAAGTGTTTCATACGCTTCACTAAATAATGTGGGAAAGGAGGATAAAAAGGTTCACTTTGATGATGATGATGACTATGTCGATTCTGCATGGAATATGCCACAAGAGGATACCTGTCCTTCAGCAGCACAGTTCTTGAAGGGTGCTATATATCCATACCTTGATGGTTCCGACGATTATAATGATGGGGGCTACGATTCAAGCGACGAACCTCCGAATCTTTCACAAGCTATTAGACCTCCAGTTGTGAATTTAAAAAATGTGATGACAGGGATTTTTGCTATTTTAACTGGACGGAATAAGGTTGGAACTATGGGTCAACACATGTCCAGTTCTAATGTTTCTTTCCTGGGATCCGGTAAGAATGGTGATACAGTCTTAAATTCATCTGTTTATATCCCAAGTGCTCCACCACTTCTTGAGGCTAGTGGGTTCAACTATAGTGCGTTCAAAGATGTTTTAGAAGCTGAACCTCCTGAGTGGATTCCAGATAGCTATACTACAGCTTGCATGCAGTGTACTGCTCCATTCACTGCACTTACTCGTGGCCGACATCACTGTCGGTTTTGTGGGGGCATATTTTGTCGAGCATGCACAAAGGGGAGGTGTTTGCTTCCTGTTAAATTTAGGGAGCGGAATCCACAGAGAGTATGTGACACCTGTTATGATAGGTTGGACCCTTTGCAAGGGGTATTAGTAAACACCATCAGCAATGCTGTACAGGCAGCAAAGCATGATGTGTTGGATTGGACATGCGCAAGAGGTTGGTTGAATCTTCCTGTTGGTCTGTCCATGGAGCATGAGATATACAAAGCATCTGTCACATTGAGGAGTTATAGTCAGGTACAATTATGCTCTTAAAACATTCAACCTTTCAGTGACTGGATCCCGCCCGAATTGTTTCTTATGTTTGGTGAAGGTGAAGTGTAATGCTTTTACCCTGATTAGTGCAAGTTAACGATAGATTTGCATTGCCATATTATATATTACCATGTATTTAATTGGCTCGAACTGACATTACTGGAAAAAAGAATGTCTGGAGCTGTGGATGCATGTTTTATAATTTATACGACAACTGTGTATTCCATTGTTTCAACTAGCCCTCACAAGACCTTGCTAACTGCTGGATGCTTATACTGACGTCTCATTGAGTCTGGCATATTTTCATGATATATGCTGTTCTGATTCTTCTGAATTTATGGATTCACATATATAGAGGAACGGTGTGAAGTGATGTTGACTAATATGTTTGTCCTGATTGGTTAGGAGTGAGGCTGTACAATCATATCTCACTACTTTTCAGGATTTGGTTAGTGTCAGCACTCAGCACCATTTCTCAGATGTTTTTGTTGTCATTAGATTTTCATCCGAGTACCTGGTGATTTGGCATATTTGGATTTTTTCTATAGTCTGGCAACATGTTTTTTTCTTTTCTTCTTTTTTGGGGTGGGATGGATGATTACTCAATGAACAGTCTGTGTTTAAGATTTGTGAACATTTTGGTCATTTCGCCTTTGGAGGAGCATTATCGTCAATCCACAAACTGGGTAGCTGGATTTTAGAACATTGTGCCAGATCTTCATCCAATGTCTGCTAATATCCATCAACTTTATAAACCTCTAGGCCTTTCTTAAAGGACTCTGATTGCATAAGTCTTTTTGCGAAGTTCTTACCTCTAACTACAGTTTTTACTTTTCCCTTACTAATATAAAATCAATTGAAAGCAGTAACAATTTTACTTCATTATAATGATGCTGAGATACGCAGGTTGCAAGGTTGAATCCTGAGAGATCTATACCTTCAGCAATCCTTAAAGGAGCTAAAGGCCTGGCAATTTTGACTGTTGCCAAGGTGGGTGCGGTAATTGCTTATAAGATGGGAACTGGTCTGGTAGTTGCTCGCAGAATGGATGGAACATGGTCTGCTCCATCTGCAATTGCTTCAGTTGGCCTGGGATGGGGTGCTCAGGTAAGGTTACTTGCTTTTAAGGAATTCATTCTCCCCCCCTTTTAATTTTATAACATGGATTTGTGTAGCAGTATAAGATAAAACATTGACTTCTTAGTTTTTAAGGCATGGGTTTGATGATTTGATCAGAATGCTGTATCATTAAGAAACCACTTGGTGTTCCATATCTCCATTTTAAGTGTGTTACTATCTCTTTTCTGTCTCTGGGCTCTAACATCTCAGCTAAGCTGTGCCAATCTGACTAGTATTTATGAGGATAAAATATCTTAGAAAATCATTGTCGTTTTTATTCTCAAAGCTTGTGATTTCTGTTTAATTATCTTGTTTCATATTCATGATGAATACCAAATAATAAATGATTGTGTGTTAGCTTAACTGAAAAAAACGTGATTATCTGCTTGTAAGTTGAAGCGACCTTGAGTTGAGTGCACTAATGGTAGAAACTGACAGTTCAGGACTTTAGCCTTTTGGTCTATTTTTTCTTTTACTACGAATTATGAGGTCCATAATCCAGCATCTGCTGCTGTATAGAAAATCAATTGTACAAGTTGGTGGTGCCTCTGGTGGATGCTGATTGCGTTGGATAATACTTATTGTTTGATTTGCAAAGATTTGGTAATGCTGCTGAGACTGGAGTCTGATCATAGCTATTTATTCTCATTTCTCCTAGCTGATGATAGCATAATTTGATTCTATATGTGGTTGTTGCCAATCACCCAGTTGATTCTCTATGTGATTCTATATGGGGTGGTGATGATTTCCTAAAATTTTGTTTGGTCAACAGATTGGGGGTGAACTCACAGATTTTGTAATTGTGCTTCATGATTACAAAGCCGTGAAGACATTCTGTAGCCGCATGCACTTTTCACTTGGGGCTGGCTGCAGTGCTGCAGCTGGTCCAGTTGGAAGAGTGCTCGAAGCAGATCTTCGAGCTGGTGATAGAGGATCTGGTGTGTGCTACTCTTATAGTTGTAGCAAAGGTATGACATTCTTATGTCTTTGTACAGTCACTCATGCCATAAATCATAATGGCTTATAAACCAAGCTGAAAGACAATCTGTCGTGCGAAAGCTAGCATGTGTACCTATATCGGCGAATTAACAATCATATTGTTTCCAATTTCCAACCCCCCATAATTAGGTTTTCACCATGAAAAACACCCTTTAAAATACTTGTTCCTTTCATTTTGACCCCCCTTCTTCCAGGTTGGGGAAGGGGGTTATCTTTGGAAACTTCAGCATATAGGAAACGTGACAATTTTTTTAGGGTGTTCTAATGCAGTACTTCCTCTTCTTAAAAAATTGCAACCTTCTGAGTTCTGACTTTTGAGGTCAATTTGGAAAGTTCTGACATGTTAACCAATATTCAAGCAAAAAAATATGGTCAAATGGGATCTTTTATGATTTGTTTCAATGTGTATAATAGATATATCAATCTTTCTTAAATTTTTTTTACTATTAGGTAATTAAAGATATCGATAGTCAAATTAGTCCATTGGAGATTGTATAAGCCAACGTGTTGCAATTTTATGGAAATGAAGTATATGTGAATAATTGTTTAAATGGAGGAAATCTGATGATCGGTTTAATTGAATGTTGCAGGGGCTTTTGTGGGCGTTTCATTGGAAGGGAATATTGTCTCAACTAGGATAGACACAAATCTACGCTTCTATGGCGACCCGTATCTCACAGCAGCTGATATCTTGATTGGGGCAGTTGATAGACCGAAGGCTGCTGAACCTTTGTATCTTGCCCTTGAAGATCTCTACTCCAAAATGCAATGCTAGACCTGTTGGAAGTAATAAACCTTCGTCTTACTTGTATGTATCAAGTGTTACTTTCCCATGTATAATTTGTACATAGTTTTATAGATCTTTTTAAAATTACCTGACAGTACATTAAGTAAATATGTGAACATTATTTTTGCTTGAAAGTGTAAATGACCATCCTCTTCTGGCATTCCAAATTACAAAACCGTTGCCAAGTACGAAGACAGTTTTAGACCTGATGTTCTTTCGTCTAGGTAGGTATATACGCTGGAGCATATTTTTTAGAATTTCTTTACAAAACGTTAGGTTTGACTTTTGCCAAAACCTGAATGAAATTGGGCTTTTCTTCACAGAGTCGAAAGGTGTGTTCTATTCAACTAGTTTTGATTTGTTGAAACTTATTTTTATTATTTTTCTTTTGAAATAAGTCAAAAAAGGTGAATATAACACTCTTAATGAGTACTTGAAAAATTATATGACAACGGATAAGGTATTACATCAACTAGATTGAGTTAAAATTTAAGTTTATTAGTAGGAGGTGCAAAGGTCAATATTACCCTATATGTTCCTAACTGGGAGAAGAGAAAAAAAAACTTCAACGTAAGACACAATAAATTTCTATAATTTACTCTTTACAAAAGCATATTGAAGATAATAGCGAGACTATTTTTATCGATTCTATAGACGATTAAGATATTTGTTAAGTAACAGTTAATATATTGCCAAAACTATCCTTAGGGGTTGATCAAAATTATATTTACTCAATTAGATAAAACCCCAACTTTTATTTATTCTATATTGTTGTTTAGGGTTTGATAAAAAATTTGTTAGAAAATTGTTAGAGCATAAGCAATGGACGAGCTAACTTTACTTGGTGTCTTGGTCTTACCGTCTTACCATGTTTTTTTTTTCCCTTCTTTCTCCTTTCCTCCTTACCCCTCACAAAGCATCTCAAAAGATTGATAGGGGGTATTCGAGTAATCTACCAAAGACCCCTCAAGGCTCAAATGTGATAAGCTTCTTTTTTCATCACCCACCCATTTTACAAGAAGTTCACAGGAGCTTCACAAAAATGGAGTCTTGCTCTTTTCAAAAAGCTCCCCTTTTAATCTACCCAAATAAACCAACACCACCCTCTACCAAACCCACTTCTCAATTCTCACTTCCCACCTCAAAAATCCATCAAAACCTTTTTTCTCTCTCCTCAAAACCCACCCACCTTAATGCCACTCTGAGAAATCCAAAAGGATTTGGTACCCCAAAAAAGAAGAACAAAAAGATCAAAAAACCCAAAAACTTCAACAATGAAGATGAAGATGAAGATGAAGATGAAGAAGAAGAAGAAGAAGAAGGGATAATTCCAGAAATAGTAACCAACAGAATGATAAAGAGGATGGGATTCTCAGTTGGGATACCTCTGTTTATAGGGTTAGCATTTTTCCCATTGTTTTATTACTTAAAAGTTGGTTTAAAGATTGATGTACCAACTTGGGTGCCCTTCATAGTGTCCTTTATCTTCTTTGGGACTGCTCTTTTAGGGGTTAGTTATGGGATTGTGTCCTCTAGTTGGGATCCTTTAAGGGAAGGTTCTTTCTTGGGTTGGCAAGAAGCTCAAAAGAATTGGCCTGTTTTTTGGCAATCTCTTTCTGGTGGTGGTAGTGCTTCTTCTAAGAATCAGAAATACTAATAATTTATACTAGTCTACTTGATTAATAGAATTGGTATCAATTTTTATTCATGGAAATGCAATTGGTATCATTCTTTTTTGGTCCATTAGATATGTTGACAAATTCATGTTTTCATCAAGATTTGCGGTTCATCACTTCGTTGTTAAAACATTAAATGGACTATATGACTTATAATGCAAAGACCTTTCTGGCTCTCTTTAGTCTCTAGTGCTAGAGTTGTCAAATGTTGACCCGACTTGAGAATTAAACCGGAAACTCGAATGAGTATTGTTCTATGTGTGTACATCATCTAGTGATTGGCATTTGGTAAAAAGAATATGGGTATGTTTGGATGCTCCATGTAGAACTTCTTGGAATCTAGAACTTGATACATAAAAAAAAAAAAAGAACTTGATACATAAAGTGGTTATCTGCTAGTTTGTGCACTTAGCTTTTAAGCTGAATATAGAGGTAACATTTTTCTATCTAAGAACATCAATCATTCAATTGGAATATTTTTAAATGACTTATTCCTCTGAAAGACTATTTACTGATGTGGGCATAGTTGTACTTTGCTGTGATCTCAAAGGAGAAGCAGGAGAGGGCATAGGTGGAATTTGTAGTGTTTCAGACGTTCCTTCAAGCATTTCCACCACTCGAGTCATAGCTGGTCGGCTCGATGGGCTGGTTTGAATGCACCATAAGCTCACCAAAACCATCTTCCTCCTAAGTGATCCTTCCGCACTATTTGTGATCCCTTGATGGTCAAGTTCCTCTACTTGTTCAAGCTGCTTGTATATCCAATCAGGAATATACTGGTCAGTACTACATTCCACTTTAGCATCAGCATTGTATCTGCAGCCAACCATCTCTTGAACCAGCATTCGGTAGCTATAAACATCTGATTTATGGGAGACCCTCCCAAAATTCTTGAGAAATACCTCAGGAGCAATGTACCCGATAGTTCCTCTAGCTTCAGACATTGATATAATAATACTATCCTTCTGCGGGCATGACTTAGCTAGGCCGAAATCAGATATCTTTGGGCAAAAGTTTTCATCTAATAGTATGTTTTGGGGCTTAATGTCAAAGTGCAAAATCCTTGTGTTGCATCCTCGGTGCAGGTATTCTAGCCCTCTCGCGATCCCAATTGCAATGTCGAATAATTTTTCCCATGAGAGTGGTTCATGGTTTTTTTGCTCCCCATATGTGAACTTCTCAAGAGAGCCATTAGGCATGTAATCATATACAAGAGCGCGTTTCTGACCCTCATAACAGTAACCTAAGAGTTTGACAATGTTTACATGGTTGGTTCTTCCTATACTTGTAACTTCATTGATGAACTCCTCCATATTTCCTTTCGATTTCTTTTCAAACGTTCCTTCAAGCATTTCCACCACTCGAGTCATAGCTGGTCGGCTTGATGGCCTGGTCTGTATGCACCATAAGCTCACCAAAACCATCTTCCTCCTAAGTGATCCTTCCTCACTATTTATGATCCCTTGATGGTCAAGCTCCTCTATTTCAAGCTGCTTGTATATCCAATCAGGAAAATACTGGTCTGTACTACATTCCACTTTAGCATCAGCATTGTATCTGCAACCAACCATTTCTAGAACCAGCATTCCGTAGCTATAAACATCTGATTTATGGGAGACCCCACCAAAATTCTTGAGAAATACCTCTGGAGCAATGTACCCGATAGTTCCTCTAGCTTCGGACATTGATATAATACTGTCTTTCTTTGTGCAGGACTTAGCAAGACCAAAATCAGATATCTTTGGGCAAAGGTTCTCATCTAATAGTATGTTTTGCGGCTTAATGTCAAAGTGCAAAATCCTTGTGTTGCACCCTTGGTGCAAGTATTCTAGCCCTCTCGCGATCCCAACTGCAATGTCGAATAATTTTTCCCATGAGAGTGGTTCATGGTTTTTTTCCCCCGCCCATATGTGAACTTCTCAAGAGAGCCATTAGGCATGTAATCATATACAAGAGCGCGTTTCTGACCCTCATAACAGAAACCCAAGAGTTTGACAATGTTTACATGGTTGGTGTTTCCTATACTTGCAACTTCATTGATGAATTCCTCCATATCTCCTTTTGATTTCTTTAAAATTTTCACTGCCACCAGATGGCCATTATGTAGTTTTCCTTTGTACACAACACCATAGCCTCCTTCACCTAGCTTGTCTTTGAAGGAATTTGTGATTCTCTGCAAATTTGTGTAGGTGTACCTCTTTGGACCAGGGGATCCATAACTTTTCAGGAAAACCTCAACATCTTGCCTTTTCTGAAATGGGTGTTTTCTTTTGAAATAGAGGATTAGAACAATTAGCATGCAGATGCCTATTCCTGATATAGAAGCTGCAATCACGGGAAACAAACCATTTAAGGTTTATCATATTTTCTGTTATTAAGGTCAACGGTTGGTGAGTGTGACAAAAATGTTACTTTGTGATAAGACACAAAATATGGTCATGCTGTAGCAAAACCTGTTGCATAAGATCATTAAATTATTCAGCAACCCTTAGCTTGCGCCCGGCCTATCTTTGACTTGTAGCTGAAAAAGTTATGGTGACCAAAAGTCCGAAACAGTAGTTTGGTTTTTTCTTTTTGCTGCTTCTTTTTCATTGAATTTGCTAAACATTTCTTGATGTCACAAAAAAAAAAGAATTTGCTAAACATCTAACTATGGATAGAAAAAGGTGTGTTAGTGTTGGATAAAATCCAAAAGAACGCGAAGTTTTCGATTTGGTACGTCCCGCCCGACCGGGCGATGGTCCGCCCGCCCGGGCAAGACGAGTTTTTCCTCTTCTTCGCCCAGTTCTTTCCTTGCGGGCCCGACCGGGCGGATTCCGCCCGACCCGCCCGGGCGACCTCCTTTTTGTGCGGTTTTCGGATTTACGCAATTTGTGTTGCTTATTTTATATTTTATATAAATACCTTCTTCTCAAAAAACCGAAATGAGAACTATTAACTCTCTTGAACCCTAAAACACAAGCCTACCTATTCTCTCTGAGATTTGAGCAGTTCTTGAGAAACTCCAATCCTTGATCGGGTGCACGGAGTCAGGGATCGTTGTGTGAACCTTGGGGGACGAACGTCATCAACAATCCGCCTAGGAGATGGCGAAAGTCGTTTCTAAGGCAGTGGCCTCCATACCACGGCGCAACGTTGTTCTTGTGGAATTCCATTAAGTTCATTTGATTGTTATCTGCAGATAAGTTTCTTCTCTATATTGTGTATCAATATAGTTTATTTATTTGTTCTTCATGAATACATTAATCTAACTTATATTTCCAACAATTTAGAAACGAAATTATTCAGATTGTTGTATTCATGTTGATGTACAATTTATTCTAACCTTTTTTAATTATCTACCTTGGAAAGAAATCCTTGAGTGTTGGTAATTTGTTAAGGTTTGGTTGGAAAAATTATTTCTTGTGAATCGACGTACAACGGAAACTTGAAGAGTGAATTTCATCTTTGTTGTTCTGGAAATCTCGACGGAACTCGCAATTACCTTATCTTGAAGGCAGATTGAAATTGCCGTGATATTGTGATACGAGAATTTGGCTGCAATAATTTCTCTTTAATCTCTCTTGGATATATATCATGCAATCAAAGGGGTGGAATTTGTCGTATATTAAATCATTTAAATCCTAGTGCTGCTAAGTGGACTCTAATTCCTATTGCAAGCTATGATTGACTATGCACATCATCAAGGAGTGTTAGTGGATTTGGAGGAGCATAGATTCCAACAGGTGATGTGATTGCAGATTATTCATGTATGGAAATTGGTTGCAAGTTTTTATTTCCAAGAAAGGAAAATATAGTTATTGGTAATGCACACCAACTGTTCGACGAAAGTTCTCAATGAGTAAAGATTGAAGGGAAGTGATGGAGCACGAGTAGGTTGCTAAAGTAATTTCGTCACGTTCTGGGAAGTGTCCTCCCTAATTTATTTATTGTCATACTTCTAACTTCACGTAAATTATTTAGTGTGCCCCCCTTGCTTTATATAATATTTACTTTTGGTGAAATGTTAGTCTTTGTGGGGGACGAGTTAGAAGTTGAGACACTCAAGCAAGCAATTGAACTTGGTAGATTCATAGATATTAGGTTGAGCTTGACCGCTCTTAATGTTTCCATATCTCAACAGGCTTGGGTGGTCCTTGGAATGGACTTGATGGTTACACCGTTGTGATGCCTTGTGCATGATCTCACATGGTCGGTATCATAGTCCTGTAAAAGGGATGGTCTACTTAGTTCAAACTTAATGGATGGTGAGAGTCTATTGCCTTTCTGGTGGTTTGACAAGTGGAGCTTATGGTACTCGGCGGCAACCGGCAGATGTTGTGTTGGAGTCCATGGCCTTTATGGCTGATTCAATTTAATTGAACGTAATGGACTTGATGTCTCTATGGCCTTCGTGGCTGATTCAAATTTATTTGAACGTAATAGAACATCAGATTTGAGTGTAAGATATGTGTTATCGGGTCCCTTCTCTGTCTTGCAAGTTCAATCCAGTGGACACTTGTAGGTGAGGGGACACCCCATCTCACTAACATGCTAGTTCAATCCTTGGACACTAATTTGTAAGTATCAAACCTTCCTTTTACTGCTCATTTCTTGTTTTCCTAACTTCGCGTTTGTGGGGGATTGTGGGATAAAATCCAAAAGAACGCGAAGTTTTCGATTTGGTACGTCCCGCCCGCCCGGGCAAGACGAGCTTTTCCTCTTCGCCCAGTTCTTTCCTTGCAGGCCCGACCGGGCAGATTCCGCCCGAGCGACCTCCTTTTTGTGCGGTTTTCGGATTTCCGCAATTTGTGTTGCTTATTTTATATTTTATATAAATACCTTCTTCTCAAAAAACCGAAATGAGAACTATTAATTCTCTTGAACCCTAAAACACAAGCCTACCTATTCTCTCTGAGATTTGAGCAGTTCTTGAGAAACTCCAATCCTTGATCCGGGTGCACGGAGTCAGGGATCGTTGTGTGAACCTTGGGGGACGAACGTCATCAAGAATCCGCACCGGAGATGGCGAAATTCGTTTCTAAGGCAGTGGCCTCCATACCACGGCGCAACGTTGTTCTTGTGGAATTCAATCAAGTTCAGTTGATTGTTATCTGCAGATAAGTTTCTTCTCTATATTGTGTATCAATATAGTTTATTTATTTGTTCTTCATGAATACATTAATTTAACTTATATTTCCAACAGTTAGCACTGTTAACTTACTAATCATGGAAATTAAAAGACATAAGAAAAAAGTTAATGTACTCATAACATAGCATACTTTTCATTTTTCAAGGCGTGCACTCCCTTACGGCTCACATCTGAAAATAGCATAGCACACTTTTCATTTTTCAGGGCGTGCACGCCCTTACGACTCACATAAGAAAATTTTATGTTTGGGAATCGGATTTCACTAAATAATTACCATAGTAATGAGATAGGGGATTTTCCTTGCAAATTACACTTAGTAGTCTACCATTATCACTATTTAATAGCTCCTACGAAAAGAGTCCCACCTATGCCTCAGATATTCTATTCATATAACTATATGGATGTCTAAGCGACCGGCTAAATATATAGAAAGGTAGAATCCGCGTACCTAGTATCACAATCTTGGACTTGCTTAGAGTGATTTTGCGTCCTGTAATGTGCAACAATGATCTTATTATTAGTGCTCTATTAGTGCGAGAAATGATTATTATGCATATGAATCATGAAATTTATCTCTCTGCCATGTTTTTATTTCGTCCTCGGAGGAGGACACGGTGGACTTAGGGAGGCCACATGCGATGAAGTAGTCGTTATCAATGCAGATGAAGAGACTGAAAGAAGTAGTACAAGGAAAAAAGGAAGCATCTTGGGGAAAATAAGAAAAAGAAAATAAGTTGTTGAACTAGCTAATAAGTCTCCGTCAATTTGTTGAACTCAGATTTACAATCTCACAAATATATAGGATGTGCTACTCTATTCTTTTCCTTGATTGATTGCTTATAATATGTTCTAAAAATAAAAATCTAGATATAACTTGTACAATAATTTAGAATATTGATATAAACAATATATTGAAGATTTTGATTTCAGTGTGTAGCTATAATTCTACAGGGCTCTGAGTACCCAAGTTTGAATTTATTTAGTCTCATCTTTGGTACGGACTACGAGAGAGTTAGAGGCGAGAGTTACGTTTTAAGAGCTAGTACTCCACCCTTTGTTATAAAAATCCGTCTTTGGTGTAACAATTTTGCACTTTGATATTTTGTATCATTATTTTTTTATTGTTATATCATTGTTGGTGTATTTCATATCATGTTAGAGATTTCTGATGTCGTCTTGTATAAATTTATTTCATGTCATTTATAAAACTCTTTCATGTCATTATCAGTGATTTTTATGACATTAATTAGCAAACTTATATTATTTAGAGTTGTTTCATGTCATTTATTCACTCTTTCTTTGTACGTAATGTGCTTGAAAAGTTTTGTGAGGTTTCGGTGAAAAAATCAACGAAGCTAAGAGTAAGCTCATCTTCTCACCCGACACCCCTGAGAAGTACGGGGAGTTGTTTATGAGTACCATAAATGTTGAGGAAAACCCGGGACCTTGGCATTTACCTAGGCTTACCTATTTCTCACAAAAGACCTTCGAGAGCAAAAGTCAGTTTGTGGTTGATAAGGTCAGATCTAGGTTGGCCAATTGGAAGACTAAGTTCCTCTCAAAAGCGGGTAGGTTATGCCTGGTCTCTTCCACCTTGTCCACTATTCCGTCTTATTACATGCAGGCGACTATGCTCCCCAAAAGCACGCTAAAAGATTTGGATGGTATTTGCAATAATTTTTTGTGGGGAGAGGAGGAGGGTATGAAAAAACTGCATCTGATTAATAGACAAACAACATTCTTACCAAAATGCAGTGGGGGTCTTGGCATTCGAAGCCAAATTATCATGAACCAGGCCTACATGGCCAAACTTGGGTAGAAGATTGCCCAGGGTCCGTATTAGATCCAAATACTTACACAAAAATCAGGTCACAAAGTTTGAAAATGGCTCGGTCATTTGGCGTAACATAGGTTTAGGTTGGGGACTTTTAAGCCAGCATAGTGCGTGGAGTATGGGAGATGGGAAAAGTATTAACTTTTGGCGGGATGGTAGTGTCTGTGGGGGGCCTATTCGAGGTTGGATTCGGGGGCCCCCTCCCCCCATTCGGAGGGCGTAGAAAAGTCGAGAGTCTAGTTGCTTTACGTAATTGGGATCTTTTCGACCTTCCCATTTAACTCCGGATTCCATAGTGAATCGTATTCTTAGGTTGTCCCCCTCCTCTAGAAGGGTCCCGGCCTCTCGGGGAGGATATCCTTATCCCTAGTTTTGTTGGGGCCAGGGGATTCTCCCTCAAGTTAGCTTACTCTGCTCTTCTCCCTCATATCCCTACGGGTGGGGATATCTAATGGATTTGGAAGGGCCACATGGAGCCTAAAATCAAGTTTTTTATGTGGCTGGTGTGGCATGACCGTCTCCCCCATAGGAGACTCCTTGGTGTTAGAGGTATTGTGTCATATATGTTATGCCCTAGGTGTCAGGATTCCTTGGAGGACAGTGCCCATATCCTTGCGCTATGTCCAAAAAGCCGCGATATTTGGACCCTTGATGGGGCCCCCTTCACCCCTTTTCGGGACCTCTGGGATTGGCTTAAGACCAATATGATGTCTCGGGGTGAGTTTCGAAGGCGCCCGGAGTACTTATTTACCCTACCTATGTCATGAAATTTGGAAGGATAGAAATAACGGTGTGTTTAAGACCGAAGACCCTTCTCCTATCAAAGTGATTAGTTATTGAGCCTCGGGAGGTGCCAGAGATTTTATGAACGCTTCCCTCAAAATGGGAACTGATATCATTATCGATCCTCAGTTTGATCACCCCTCAAGTTACCTTATGATCCATGTTGATGCTTCCTTTGTTGGGCCTAATGAGTTAGTCGGGATTGGGGGTGTGATAAGGGACGACTATGGAAAATGGTTATCGGGGTTTGGGAAATGTATTTATACTAACTCTCCTCCTGCAGCTGAACTTCTAGCCATCTTAGAAGCTATGCATTGTGCGTATGACCAAGGGTACCACGGGGTTATTATATATTAGATTGTAAGAACGCGGTGGATCTTATTCTAGGGGAGAGGGCTGATATTTATGTAAATATATTGAACCATTGCAGGCGGTGGCTCAAGGCGAACCCGAGGACTCTGATTAAGCACTGCAATCGCCAGTTTAATTTCGTTGCGGATAGTATGGCTAAGGCTTGTAGGAGCATGGATGCGGCTAGTTTTGTAACTAGGATTTTCCCCGCCCCTAGTTATTGTGTTGAACTTTTATTGATGGATTGTAATCGTTTTAACATTATTAGTAATGAATGATTGAATGATGGTCTTTGTTTAAAAAAAATGTCATTAACATGGTCGGGAGGGCCTTATTTGAAAAGTTATTACTCTATAGTAAGGTGTAGGCACGTAGAATAATATGTGTATTATTTATTAGCAAACTTCTAGTATTAGATTTGTCCAAAATTGACCCAACTTGAAAGTACGACCCCGAAGCCTTGAATTAAACTCATGGCTTTAGCCAGAATGAAATAACTATTGGTCTATGTGCACACATTTTTTAATGCTTGGCATTTGGCAAAAAAATAAATAACTAAAAATGGTAATGTTTGGATGCTCCATCCGGAAACTTTCCGGAATCTATAACTTGATACATAAAGTGGTTATCTCTTTGGCTATCTTGTGCACATAGCGAAAAAGTTGAAATTAGATGAACATGTATAGGAACATTCTTAAATGTATAGGAACATCTACACCCCAAAAAAACACGTATAGGCACATTGCACCCAAAAAAAAAAGCATGTATAGGAACATTCTGAAATAATGCATTATTGCTCTAAAAGACTATTTATTGAAATTGTGGACATAGTTGAAGTGTTTTGTTGTGATCTCAAAGGGGAAGCAAGAGAGGGCACGAGGTGGAATCGTAGTGTTTCGAACGTTCCTTCAAGCATTTCTAGCACTCGAGCCATAGGCTGGTCGGCTTGATGGCACAGTCCGTATGCACCATAAGCTCACCAAAACCATCTTCCTCCTAAGTGATCCTTCCTCACTATTTGTGATCCCTTGATGGTCAAGTTCCTCTACTTGTTAAGTTTGCTTGTATATCCAATCGGGGAAAATGCTTGGTCACTACTACATTCCACTTTAGCATCGGCATTGTATCTGTGACCAACCATTTCTAGAACCGGCATTAACGTAGCTATAAACATCGGATTTATGGGAGACCCCACCAAAATTCTTGAGAAATACCTGCGGAGCAATGTACCCGATAGTTCCTCTAGCTTGAGACATTGATATATCTTGTCTTTCTTTGTGCAAGACTTAGCAAGACCAAAATCGGATATCTTTGGGCAAAACTTTTCATCTAATAGTATATTTTGGGGCTTAATGTCAAAGTGCAAAATCCTCGTGTTGCATCCTTGGTGTAAGTATTCTAGACCTCTTGCGATCCCAATTGCAATGTCGAATAATTTTTCCCATGACGGGTAGTTCATGGTTTTTTGCCCCCATATGTGAACTTCTCAAGAGAGCCGTTAGGCATGTAATCATATACAAGAGCGCGTTTCTAACCCTCATAACAGAAACCTAGGAGTTTGACAATGTTTACATGGCTGGTTTTTCCTATACTTGCAACTTCGTTGATGAATTCCTTCATATCTCCTTGTGATTTCTTTAAAATTTTCCTTTGCCACCGGATGGTCATTATGTTGTTTTCCTTTGTACACAACACCATAGCCTCCTTCACCTAGCTTGTCCTTGAAGGAATTTGTGATCCTCTTCAAATTTGTGTAGGTGTACCTCTTTGGACCGAGGGGATTCACAACTTTTCGGGGAAAGCCTCGACATCGGCCTTTTCTCAAATAGGTGTTTTCTTTTTAAATAGAGGATTAGAACAACTAGCATGCATATGCCTATTCCCGATGTAGAAGGCTGCAATCACGGGGAAACAAACCATTTAGAAGGTCTATCATAATTTCGTCATTAAGATTAAGGTAAAGGTTGGTGGGTGTGACAAAAATGTTACTTTGTGATGAGACACAAAAGATGGTCATGCTTTGTAGCAAAACTTTGTTGCATAAGATCATTAAATTATTCAAGACCCTTAGCTTGCGCCGGCCTATCTTTGACTTGTAGTGAAAAAGTTATGGTGACCAAAAGTCGAAACAGTAGTTTGGTTTTTTCTTTTTCTTTGCTTCTTTTTCATTGAATTTGCTAAACATTTCTTGATGTCACAAAAAAAAAAGAATTTGCTAAACATCTAACTATGGATAGAAAAAGGTGTGTTAGTGTTGGATAAAATCCAAAAGAACGCGAAGTTTTCGATTTGGTACGTCCCGCCCGGCCAGGGCGATGGTCCGCCCGCCGGACAAGACGAGTTTTTCCTCTTCGCCCGGTTCTTTCCTTGCGGGCCCGGCCGGGCGGATTCCCGCCCGACCCGTCCGGCGACCTCCTTTTTGTGCGGTTTTCGGTTTACGCAATTTGTGTTGCTTATTTTATATTTTATATAAATACCTTCTTCTCAAAAAATCGAAATGAGAACTATTAACTCTCTTGAACCCTAAAACACAAGCCTACCTATTCTCTCTGAGATTTGAGCAGTTCTTGAGAAACTCCAATCCTTGATCTGGGTGCACGGAGTCAGGGATCGTTGTGTGAACCTTGGGGGACGAACGTCATCAACAATCCGCACCGGAGATGGCGAAATTCGTTTCTAAGGCAGTGGCCTCCATACCACGGTGCAACGTTGTTCTTGTGGAATTCCATTAAGTTCAGTTGATTGTTATCTGCAGATAAGTTTCTTCTCTATATTGTTTATCAATATAGTTTATTTATTTGTTCTTCATGAATACATTAATCTAACTTATATTTCCAACAATTTAGAAACGAAATTATTCAGATTGTTGTATTCATGTTGATGTACAATTTATTCTAACCTTTTTTAATTATCTACCTTGGAAAGAAATCCTTGAGTGTTGGTAATTTGTTAAGGTTTGGTTGGAAAAATTATTTCTTGTGAATCGACGTACATCGGAAACTTGAAGAGGGAATTTCATGCCGTTGTTCTGGAAATCTCGACGGAACTCGCAATTACCTTATCTTGAAGGCAGATTGAAATTGCCGTGATATTGTGATACGAGAATTTGGCTGCAATAATTTCTCTTTAATCTCTCTTGGATATATATCATGCAATTAAAGGGGGTGGAATTTGTCGTATATTAAATCATTTAAATCCTAGTCTTTGCTAAGTGGACTCTAATTCCTATTGCAAGCTATGATTGACTATGCACATCATCGAGGAGTGTTAGTGGATTTGGAGGAGCATAGATTCCAACAGGTGATGTGATTGCAGATTATTCATGTATGGAAATTGGTTGCAAGTTTTTATTTCCAAGAAAGGAAAATATAGTTATTGGTAATGCACACCAACTGTTCGACGAAAGTTCTCAATGAGTAAAGATTGAAGGGAAGTGATGGAGCACGAGTAGGTTGCTAAAGTAATTTCGTCACGTTCTGGGAAGTGTCCTCCCTAATTTATTTATTGTCATACTTCTAACTTCACGTAAATTATTTAGTGTGCCCCCCTTGCTTTATATAATATTTACTTTTGGTGAAATGTTAGTCTTTGTGGGGGACGAGTTAGAAGTTGAGACACTCAAGCAAGCAATTGAACTTGGTAGATTCATAGATATTAGGTTGAGCTTGACCGCTCTTAATGTTTGCCTCAGTAGCTGTGTTTGCATTGGGATCGTGTTATTTGATTGCGTATCAAGCTGATTAGTAAAGTGCATACTTGAATGGCATCTTAGAGAAGGAAGAGTCATTAGATCTTCCAGGATTTGGAGTTAACCTGTGAGGTTTCCTTGGTGAGAAGACACGAATGGTGCGTAGGTGGTCTATGGTTTATACCACTTGTATTATTAGTTACGTGTGATGAACTAAATTTTGTATCTTGGCTTATCTTGATGGTATATGTCTGAGTGATATTGATCAACCTGACATTGTTTGGTGATCATGTGTCTATGATTGATTTTATGTCTTTGATGTTTATACTCTTAGTGTCTTTATGAAACTGAAGGTTTCGAATCCTAAGCCAAGATGGAAGTTGGAGATGAGGTAATTCGTGTGGTTCATGGATGAAAAGCCAAAGTATTGGTAAAGGTACCCCTCATCTCAATCTTGTTCGAGAGAACATGGTTTGAAACGAGGTTATTTGGAAGGTCGAATAGTTAGCATGAACGGTTATGTTATGTGTACATGTTTATGACTTGGTTTTAGAAAGTGAATTTCTAAATGATTATCCGTATATATGATGGCATGTTTTTCCCGACTTGTTGCTTTGTTGAGGAGATGCAATGTAAGATGTGTTGCGGAGTCAACCATGAGAATGAGTTCATTGAGTTGAGCTGATTGAGTCAGAAGCCGCCGATGAGGAAATCATTGGCAAGTTGCTCGTTGTGGGGGTAATGAAATACTCCCTTATTTACATTGTGATATTTCGGGGTGCTTATGTACGTTGTCATGTGAAGGCAATGGAGGCTGATATGACATACTTATATTTAGTTTTTGGGTGCATTTAGGTTGCATTTTAGAGCATTTAGATTCATTATTGCATCATATTCTTAAGTTATGTTATTCTACTCCTATTCGGTATGTTTTCTTGTTTTTGATGAATTTCAGGTAATGAGAACGTATTTGGAGTATATTTAGCTAAGCTTGAGGATTATGAGCACTTGTAAAGAAGCTACGATGCATAAGGATCGTATGGATATGTCATAGTACGAGTTTGAGCGAAAACGAAGCGGAAAATCATTAGAAGAAATATGAAAAAAGAGTCATGTCTACTCTTTTGATCATAACTTTTGATGTGCTTGTTAGAATCAAGAAATTCCAGTTGGGTTGGAAACTAGACTTGAAGGGCTTTCCAACGATAGGTCACACGTCCCAAACGGACACCTGGTTTGAGAGATACAGCCTTCACAAGTTGACACAAAATCGCAGTTTTCCCGCCCGACCGGGCGAAATGAAATTTTCACAGGATGCAAGGCATGTTAGCCCGGTCAACCGGGCGTGAAAGGAGCCAAAATCGCTTGCGCGCCCGACTGGGCGGGCTCGCCTGTTGACCAGGGCGGATTTGCTTTGTTCGTCGTAGTTCCTCAATCACCGTCGCCCGACCGGGCGGATTTCGCCCGGTCGACCGGGCGGTTTCTCGAGACGGGTTTATTTGTTTTTTTCAGCCGGTTTTGTAAAAAGTATAAATATGCTTTTAGTATTTTCGATTAGATGATTATTTTTCTGCGTTTTTAGTTTAGTTTTCTTCTTTTCTCTCTCTTTAGTTTAAACCCTAGTTTTTCATGTTCTTCTTTAATTCATTAGTTTTATTATTTCATTCTCTCTCTTTCATTGATTTCTTTTAATTATGTTTTCCTTTCTCTTTCTAGATGTAGTTTTTATTCTTTATTTCATGATTGAGTAATTTTATTTCTAGGGTTTGGGAATCCATGTTTATATGCTATAATTCTTGATGGATGTTTATTGATGGTTTCATTAGTCATTGTTATTTCTAATTGATTAGTGTTTATATTATTAATCTTACAATCTGATCAATTGTCTGATTAAATATTGCTAATATCGAGTCATATATAGATCGAGAGATAGTACTCTTTAGAGGCTTGCCTACAATTAGCAAATCGATTATGTTGAGCGGCCAGGTACTAGCATATGTTGATTTGAGAGCGTTAAGGCCCGACCGTAGGATTAACACGTGCTCTAGATATCTGATTCATTGAACCATTGATGACATTTTGATAGATTATAGTTATAAACATGGTAAACCATTGCCCTAGATCCTTTTTAGTTTGATTTTCGTAGTTTGATTAGTTTAGAACTTTAATTCAATATTCCTGATTTTGTTTAGTTTCTCTATACCTTAGAAGCTAGATTAAAACGACCATCTCTCTGTGGATTCGACCCTACTTACCCTACTACATTGTTAGAAGGTTTGCAGGAATTATTTTTGACAGGTGTACGACAACCTATCAAATTTTGGCGCCGTTCTTGGGGAGACGGTATAGTTTTTTTTAGTTTTTATTATTTGGTGAGAATAAAGCGTATATATTTTTTTTTCCCTTTTGTGAATATTTTTTTTAATAACTTTTACGTATCATGGAGTCATGCTATTTTGATGATGGGGATAATTCTTTTGCTAGGCAACATAGTAATAATTCTTGGGATTCTCATGTTTACGGTTTTGATGCATCATATCAAAATCCACCCAATTTTTTCATGAGTTCTCTTGAATTACCTCATATGTTTTGTGAACCCCATGTACATGCTAGTAATTCTAGAGCAATTTTTTCTTTTCCTCGGTATGAGAATGAAGCGTTTTGGAAATACTATCATAGGCTTGGTGATTATATTGGTCCTAATCATGGAATTGAGCGTGGGATATGTGCCTAGTGATTTATGAGGGGTTAAATGAAGAAACTAGGATGGTGGTAGAATCTATGTCTAATGGGGAATTTCTATTCCGATCCACGATTATTGTTGGGATTTAATTGTGTGGTTGGCTAGGGATACTTATGAGTGGGAGATGTCTTCATCTCGCTCTTTCACCCCAAACTTACATGACACCAACCCCTTATTGTTCAAATTGTCGAGTCTACTTCACATGATTTTTCTTCATGTGATGTGACATTAGTTTATGGTTTTAACCCCTCTTCCCAATATGAATGTCAATCTTGCTCAAAATTCTAGCCTCAAACCGTTTATTTATGATGATGATGAGGGTTGGATAATAAATGAGAGCTATTGGGATGATGAAAAGATTGAGAGAGAGACTATTATGATGGATGTTTTGCAGGAGCAAGAAACCATGGTTGACGTTTCCTCTTTGGAGGTAAGTCAAGTTGAGAGTGAGGTGATTTATGAGTCTTTATCGGTACCACCTATTATTTTTGAGTCTCATGTTCCTTTCTCTCAAAAACTTGACCTTATTCCTTCTTCTCCTATATTATATCCTCCATCGTTCCTTCTTTCTCCCCTTTTGAATGACTCTCATGATAATGTAAATAATGTACAGTTTGTTTCTTTTCCTTCTTTTGAGTCATGTAAAAAGACTAACGATTTTTCTTTTTCTTCTTCTTGTAAATATAATTTTTCCTTTGATTTTTCTTTTGGTAGTTTTAGTAATATTTTAGTACTAACTTTTTTTCATTTTTCTTTCCACTCTTATATAATATGCTCTAAGATGTTTGCGGGGAACATATGATAAGCTTCTTAGAGCATTGAACTATTATGAGTGATCTACTAATCTTAAATGGTCATGCAAGACCTTAAATTTGCGCTTATCGGGAGGCAACCCGACTTTGTTCATTTTTTTTTTGGTTTGACTAACTTTGCTAATGTGTGATGAAGTCTTTTGCTAGGTACAAGTGTAGCCAATTTTTTTGGCAAAGTTCACTGCCTCATTACAACTATCGATTGTGGTGGAGGTGTCGATGCTTTTTGACACTCCCTTTGATTACCCACCCCTTTTGTAAGTTGTACCTCTCCCTCATTTAATTCCTCTTTGTTCACATTGAGGACAATGTGTCATTCAGCTTGGAGGAGGATGTTTGTCATCATTACTTAGCGCATGTTAGTTGCATTTAGAGTAGTTTTTTCATTGCTTTCATAGGATGTTGCACGGTTTGTACCGCTCACTAGGAGTGGGAGTTTACGTGTAACCAAAAATATTGTATTGCTTTCGTAGTTGCATTGGCATATTTCGTCTCATATTAGATTTCATGTCATTTTAGTTGCATCTATGGGACTATTGCTAGCACTTATTGAGAACCTTGCTGATATTTTACTACAATTCCCAAGCATAATTCATCTTGTTCATGATTCTTCATAGCACGATTGTTTCGCAATTGATTGTTTGTGGTAAGATTGATTGATCTCTCTAGCTCGATTTAACTTTATTGTGCAGACACCTTAAACTAAGTGAGCTTTTGTGCCTATAAACTGACGTATCTGTGTCAGTTATGTTCTTTCATGTGTGATTAGTTCCTTAGTTGTCGCATTGATCTTGATTTTGACTTGGAACTCTTTGATATTTGATAGTGCATACATTTTGATATGATTGAGGCATTCTATTTAATGATCTTAGCTCCAGAGTTATTCTTGTTTTCATATTATCCTTCCTCTAGCCCCGCTGAGCCTTTCTGACTATGTTTGATTGCTACCTACATTACAAGCCATTGGCCTCATTTGATATTTGTCCTAAGCCTAGCTTGGGGGAGCGAGTATTAGTTTTGGTTTGGTTTGTATTGAATTGAAGTGCTCTAGTTGTGGTTTAGAGGGATGGAAAAATATGTTTAGTGAGCTTGGAAATTGAAATGAAAGTTCAAAAAAAAAAAAGAAACACAAAAGAAAAAGTGAAAAATGAAATGAAAAAGAAGTGAAAAAAAAAAGTTGTGAATAAAGTGAAATAAAAAGGGTTATGATTGAATTTCTTGAGTGAAAAGTGTTATTGATTATATTTGGAGATTGTTGGTTGTTACACGGAGTTATTGTGACGTTTCTTGGTCATGTTTTTAGTTATATGATGCTCCCCCTTCTTGGTTTTTCCACCACAATTCCCAAATTATTTTCCATACCTTTAACCTCAACCCCATTACAACCCTTAAAAGTCCTCTTGATCATTGTGCATTGTATTGTTGAGTATTAAGTGAGTCAAAAAGTCAAAGTTAAAGAGTTTATGTTTCATCTTAGTCGACTTGTTTTAGGTTGAGTGTCATCATTTATCCTTTAAACACATGAGAGATTTGAGCACACATGACTATAGTGAGGTCTGTCAGGTTTGGTTAAATCCAACTTGGGAGAGATGGTATGTGGTATGATTGGAGAGTCGATTGCGATACATGACATGTTATGCGGTTTTGTTCGAGCTTGTTTTGATGCTTGGTTTGTGTAGTGGTTTTTATCTCTTGTGTTTTCGGTTGAGTGTTTAGCCCCGTTGTAGTCCTATACTTCGTAGGTCGTCTTTCTTTTCCAATGTTTATGTCTTATTGCTTGGGGACAAGCAATGGTTTAGCTTGGGGGAGTTTGATATGACATATTTATATTTAGTTTTTGGGTGCATTTAGGTTGCATTTTAGAGCATTTAGATTCATATTTAGGTTCATTATTGCATCATATTCTTAAGTTAGGTTATTCTACTCCTATTCGGTATGTTTTCTTGTTTTTGATGAATTTCAGGTAATGAGAACGTATTTGGAGTATATTTAGCTAAGCTTGAGGATTATGAGCACTTGTAAAGAAGCTACGATGCATAAGGATCGTATGGATATGTCATAGTACGAGTTTGAGCGAAAACGAAGCGGAAAATCATTAGAAGAAATATGAAAAAAGAGTCATGTCTACTCTTTTGATCATAACTTTTGATGTGCTTGTTAGTATCAAGAAATTCCAGTTGGGTTGGAAACTAGACTTGAAGGGCTTTTCAACGATAGGTCACACGTCCCAAACGGACACCTGGTTTGAGAGATACAGCCTTCGCAAGTTGACGCAAAATCGCAGTTTTCCCGCCCGGTCGACCGGGCGAAATGAAATTTTCACAGGATGCAAGGCATGTTAGCCCGGTCAACCGGGCGTGAAAGGAGCCAAAATCGCTAGCGTGCCCGACCGGGCGGGATCGCCCGGTTGACCGGGCGGATTTGCTGTTCTGTCGTAGTTCCTCAATCACCGTCGCCCGACCGGGCGGTTTCTCGAAACGGGTTTATTTGTTTTTTTTAGCCGGTTTTGTAAAAAGTATAAATAGGCTTTTAGTATTTTCGATTAGATGATTATTTTTCTGCGTTTTTAGTTTAGTTTTCTTCTTTTCTCTCTCTTTAGTTTAAACCCTTGTTTTTCATGTTCTTCTTTAATTCATTAGTTTTATTATTTCATTCTCTCTCTTTCATTGATTTCTTTTAATTATGTTTTCCTTTCTCTTTCTAGATGTAGTTTTTATTCTTTATTTCATGATTGAGTAATTTTATTTCTAGGGTTTGGGAATCCATGTTTATATGCTATAATTCTTGATGGATGTTTATTGATGGTTTCATTAGTCATTGTTATTTCTAATTGATTAGTGTTTATATTATTAATCTTGCAATCTGATCAATTGTCTGATTAAATATTGCTAATATCGAGTCATAGATCGAGATATAGTACTCTTTAGAGGCTTGCCTACAATTAGCAAATCTGATTATGTTGAGCGACCGTACTAGCATATGTTGATTTGAGAGCGTTAAGGCCCGACCGTAGGATTAACACGTGCTCTAGATATCTGATTCATTGAACCATTGATGACATTTTGATAGATTATAGTTATAAACATGGTAAACCATTGCCCTAGATCCTTTTTAGTTTGATTTTCGTAGTTTGATTAGTTTAGAACTTTAATTCAATATTCCTGATTTTGTTTAGTTTCTCTATACCTTAGAAGCTAGATTAAAACGACCATCTCTCTGTGGATTCGACCCTACTTACCCTACTACATTGTTAGAAGGTTTGCAGGAATTATTTTTGACAGGTGTACGACAACCTATCAGAGGCACATATGGACAAGAGCATGCACAGATTAGTGTTGTGTTCACTGAGAGGACCTGATGGATGTTTTTGAGGTCCCGTGTTGGGATTTGCCATACTCACGTGGGGTCACATAACCATAACCAGTTGGTGGCTCAGCTAGTTCAAACTTAATGGATGTGTGAGGATCCATTACCAGACTTGGTGGTTTGAATAGTGAACTTGATGGTATAGTGACAGGACAATCCATTACCTTTGTGGTGGCTTAATTTGTTTGAGCTTGATGGATTGATGAATCTATAACCTTTGGGTGGTTCAACTGGCAATTAAACTTGGTAGATTCATAGATATTAGGTTGAGCTTGACCGCTCTTAATGTTTCCATATCTCAACAGGCTTGGGTGGTCCTTGGAATGGACTTGATGGTTACACCGTTGTGATGCCTTGTGCATGATCTCACATGGTCGGTATCATAGTCCTGTAAAAGGGATGGTCTACTTAGTTCAAACCTAATGGATGGTGAGAGTCTATTGCCTTTCTGGTGTTTTGACAAGTGGAGCTTATGGTACTCGGCGGCAACCGGCAGATGTTGTGTTGGAGTCCATGGCCTTTATGGCTGATTCAATTTAATTGAACGTAATGGACTTGATGTCTCTATGGCCTTCGTGGCGGATTCAAATTTATTTGAACGTAATAGAACATCAGATTTGAGTGTAAGATATGTGTTATCGGGTCCCTTCTCTGTCTTGCAAGTTCAATCCAGTGGACACTTGTAGGTGAGGGGACACCCCATCTCACTAACATGCTAGTTCAATCCTTGGACACTAATTTGTAAGTATCAAACCTTCCTTTTACTGCTCATTTCTTGTTTTCCTAACTTCGCGTTTGTGGGGGATTGTGGGATAAAATCCAAAAGAACGCGAAGTTTTCGATTTGGTACGTCCGCCCGCCAGGCAAGACGAGTTTTTCCTCTTCGCCCAGTTCTTTCCTTGCAGGCCCGACCGGGCAGATTCCGCCCGAGCGACCTCCTTTTTGTGCGGTTTTCGGATTTCCACAATTTGTGTTGCTTATTTTATATTTTATATAAATACCTTCTTCTCAAAAAACCGAAATGAGAACTATTAACTCTCTTGAACCCTAAAACACAAGCCTACCTATTCTCTCTGAGATTTGAGCAGTTCTTGAGAAACTCCAATCCTTGATCCGGGTGCACGGAGTCAGGGATCGTTGTGTGAACCTTGGGGGACGAACGTCATCAAGAATCCGCACCGGAGATGGCGAAATTCGTTTCTAAGGCAGTGGCCTCCATACCACGGCGCAACGTTGTTCTTGTGGAATTCAATCAAGTTCAGTTGATTGTTATCTGCAGATAAGTTTCTTCTCTATATTGTGTATCAATATAGTTTATTTATTTGTTCTTCATGAATACATTAATTTAACTTATATTTCCAACAGTTAGCACTGTTAACTTGCTAATCATGGAAATTAAAAGACATAAGAAAAAAGTTAATGTACTCATAACATAGCATACTTTTCATTTTTCCAGGCGTGCACTCCCTTACGGCTCACATCTGAAAATAGCATAGCACACTTTTCATTTTTCAGGGCGTGCACGCCCTTACGACTCACATAAGAAAATTTTATGTTTGGGAATCAGATTTCACTAAATCATTACCATAGTAATGAGATAGGAGATTTTCCTTGCAAATTACACTTAGTAGTCTACCATTATCACTATTTAATAGCTCCTACGAAAAGAGTCCCACATATGCCTCAGATATTCTATTCATATAACTATATGGATGTCTAAGCGACCGGCTAAATATATAGAAAGGTAGAATCCGCGTACCTAGTATCACAATCTTGGACTTGCTTAGAGTGATTCTGCGTCCTATAATGTGCAACAAAGATCTTATTATTAGTGCTCTATTAGTGCGAGAAATGATTATTATGCATATGAATCATGAAATTTATCTCTCCGCCATGTTTTTATTTCGTCCTCGGAGGAGGACACGGTGGACTTAGGGAGGCCACATGCGATGAAGTAGTCGTTATCAATGCAGATGAAGAGACTGAAAGAAGTAGTACAAGGAAAAAAGGAAGCATCTTGGGGAAAATAAGAAAAAGAAAATAAGTTGTTGAACTAGCTAATAAGTCTCCGTCAATTTGTTGAACTCAGATTTACAATCTCACAAATATATAGGATGTGCTACTCTATTCTTTTCCTTGATTGATTGCTTATAATATGTTCTAAAAATAAAAATCTAGATATAACTTGTACAATAATTTAGAATATTGATATAAACAATATATTGAAGATTTTGATTTCAGTGTGTAGCTATAATTCTACAGGGCTCGAGTACCCAAGTTTGAATTTATTTAGTCTCATCTTTGGTACAGACTACGGAGTTAGAGGAGAGAGTTACGTTTTAAGAGCTAGTACTCCACCCTTTGTTATGAAAATCCGTCTTTGGTGTAACAATTTTGCACTTTGATATTTTGTATCATTATTTTTTTATTGTTATATCATTGTTGGTGTATTTCATATCATGTTAGAGATTTCTGATGTCGTCTTGTATAAATTTGTTTCATGTCATTTATAAAACTCTTTCATGTCATTATTAGTGATTTTTATGACATTAATCAGCAAACTTATATTATTTAGAGTTGTTTCATGTCATTTATTCACTCTTTCTCTGTACGTAATGTGCTTGAAAAGTTTTGTGAGGTTTCTAGTGAAAAAATCAACGAAGCTAAGAGTAAGCTCATCTTCTCACCCAACACCCCTGAGAAGTACATGGAGTTGTTTATGAGTACCATAAATGTTGAGGAAAACCCAGACCTTGGCATTTACCTAGGCTTACCTATTTCTCACAAAAGACCTTCGAGAGCAAAAGTCAGTTTGTGGTTGATAAGGTCAGATCTAGGTTGGCCAATTGGAAGACTAAGTTCCTCTCAAAAGCGGGTAGGTTATGCCTGGTCTCTTCCACCTTGTCCACTATTCCGTCTTATTACATGCAGGCGACTATGCTCCCCAAAAGCACGCTAAAAGATTTGGATGGTATTTGCAATAATTTTTTGTGGGGAGAGGAGGAGGGTAGGAAAAAACTGCATCTGATTAATAGACAAACAACATTCTTACCAAAATGCAGTGGGGGTCTTGGCATTAAAAGCCAAATTATCATGAACCAGGCCTACATGGCCAAACTTGGGTAGAAGATTGCCCAGGGTCCTCATAATCTTGCACAGGATTGTATTAGATCCAAATACTTACACAAAAATCAGGTCACAAAGTTTGAAAATGGCTCGGTCATTTGGCGTAACATAGGTTTAGGTTGGGGACTTTTAAGCCAGCATAGTGCGTGGAGTATGGGAGATGGGAAAAGTATTAACTTTTGGCAGGATGACTGGCTGTCTGTGGGGCCTATTCGAGGCTGGATTCAGGGCCCCCTCCCCCATTCGGAGGACTGTAGAAAAGTCAAGAGTCTAGTTGCTTTACGTAATTGGGATCTTTCTGACCTTCCCATTTAACTCCCGGATTCCATAGTGAATCGTATTCTTAGCTGTCCCCCTCCTCTAGAAGGGTCCCAGCCTCCCAGGAGGATATCCTTATCCCTAGTTTTGTTGGGGCCAGGGGATTCTCCCTCAAGTTAGCTTACTCTGCTCTTCTCCCTCATATCCCTACGGGTGGGGATATCTAATGGATTTGGAAGGGCCACATGGAGCCTAAAATCAAGTTTTTTATGTGGCTGGTGTGGCATGACCGTCTCCCCCATAGGAGACTCCTTGGTGTTAGAGGTATTGTGTCATATATGTTATGCCCTAGGTGTCAGGATTCCTTGGAGGACAGTGCCCATATCCTTGCGCTATGTCCAAAAAGCCGCGATATTTGGACCCTTGATGGGGCCCCCTTCACCCCTTTTCGGGACCTCTGGGATTGGCTTAAGACCAATATGATGTCTCAGGGTGAGTTTCGAAGGCTGCCCTGGAGTACTTATTTACCCTACCTATGTCATGAAATTTGGAAGGATAGAAATAACAGTGTGTTTAAGACCAAAGACCCTTCTCCTATCAAAGTGATTAGTTATTGAGCCTCGGGAGGTGCCAGAGATTTTATGAACGCTTCCCTCAAAAAGGGAACTGATATCATTGTCGATCCTCAGTTTGATCACCCCTCAAGTTACCTTATGATCCATGTTGATGCTTCCTTTGTTGGGCCTAATGAGTTAGTCGGGATTGGGGGTGTGATAAGGGACGACTATGGAAAATGGTTATCGGGGTTTGGGAAATGTATTTATACTAACTCTCCTCCTGCAGCTGAACTTCTAGCCATCTTAGAAGCTATGCATTGTGCGTATGGCCAAGGGTACCACAGGGTTATTATATATTCCGATTGTAAGAACGCGGTGGATCTTATTCTAGGGGAGAGAGCTGATATTTATGTAAATATATTGAACCATTGCAGGCGGTGGCTCAAGGCGAACCCGAGGACTCTGATTAAGCACTGCAATCGCCAGTTTAATTTCGTTGCGGATAGTATGGCTAAGGCTTGTAGGAGCATGGATGCGGCTAGTTTTGTAACTAGGATTTTCCCCACCCCCTAGTTATTGTGTTGAACTTTTATTGATGGATTGTAATCGTTTTAACATTATTAGTAATGAATGATTGAATGATGGTCTTTGTTTAAAAAAAATGTCATTAACATGGTCCGGAGGGCCTTCGCTGAAAAGTTATTACTCTATAGTAGGTTTGTAGGCACGTAGAATAATATGTGTATTATTTATTAGCAAACTTCTAGTATTAGATTTGTCCAAAATTGACCCAACTTGAAAGTACGACCCCGAAGCCTTGAATTAAACTCATGGCTTTAGCCAGAATGAAATAACTATTGGTCTATGTGCACACATTTTTTAATGCTTGGCATTTGGCAAAAAAATAAATAACTAAAAATGGTAATGTTTGGATGCTCCATCCATAAACTTTCTGGAATCTATAACTTGATACATAAAGTGGTTATCTGCTGCCTATCTTGTGCACATAGCAGAAAGGCTGAAATTAGATGAACATGTATAGGAACATTCTTAAATGTATAGGAACATCTACACCCCAAAAAAACACGTATAGGCACATTGCACCCAAAAAAAAAAGCATGTATAGGAACATTCTGAAATAATGCATTATTGCTCTAAAAGACTATTTATTGAAATTGTGGACATAGTTGAAGTGTTTTGTTGTGATCTCAAAGGGGAAGCAAGAGAGGGCACAGGTGGAATCTGTAGTGTTTCGAACGTTCCTTCAAGCATTTCTAGCACTCGAGCCATAGCTGGTCGGCTTGATGGCCTGGTCTGTATGCACCATAAGCTCACCAAAACCATCTTCCTCCTAAGTGATCCTTCCTCACTATTTGTGATCCCTTGATGGTCAAGTTCCTCTACTTGTTCAAGCTGCTTGTATATCCAATCAGGAAAATACTGGTCACTACTACATTCCACTTTAGCATCAGCATTGTATCTGCAGCCAACCATTTCTAGAACCAGCATTCCGTAGCTATAAACATCGGATTTATGGGAGACCCCACCAAAATTCTTGAGAAATACCTCTGGAGCAATGTACCCGATAGTTCCTCTAGCTTCAGACATTGATATAATACTGTCTTTCTTTGTGCAAGACTTAGCAAGACCAAAATCAGATATCTTTGGGCAAAACTTTTCATCTAATAGTATATTTTGGGGCTTAATGTCAAAGTGCAAAATCCTCGTGTTGCATCCTTGGTGTAAGTATTCTAGACCTCTTGCGATCCCAGTTCGCAATGTCGAATAATTTTTCCCATGACAGTAGTTCATGGTTTTTTTGCCCCCCATATGTGAACTTCTCAAGAGAGCCGTTAGGCATGTAATCATATACAAGAGCGCGTTTCTGACCCTCATAACAGAAACCTAGGAGTTTGACAATGTTTACATGGCTGCTTTTCCTATACTTGCAACTTCGTTGATGAATTCCTTCATATCTCCTTGTGATTTCTTTAAAATTTTCACTGCCACCAGATGGTCATTATGTAGTTTTCCTTTGTACACAACACCATAGCCTCCTTCACCTAGCTTGTCCTTGAAGGAATTTGTGATCCTCTTCAAATTTGTGTAGGTGTACCTCTTTGGACCAGGGGATCCACAACTTTTCAGGAAAGCCTCAACATCTGGCCTTTTCTCAAATAGGTGTTTTCTTTTTAAATAGAGGATTAGAACAACTAGCATGCATATGCCTATTCCCGATGTAGAGAAGCCGCAATCACGGGGAAATAAACCATTTAGAAGGTCTATCATAATTTTCGTCATTAAGATTAAGGTAAAGGTTGGTGGGTGTGACAAAAATGTTACTTTGTGATGAGACACAAAAGATGGTCATGCTTATAGCAAAACTCGTTGCATAAGATCATTGAACTTTGTAGCAAACCTTAGCTTGCGCCCTGCCTACCTTTGTAGCTGAAAAAGTTATCGTGACCAAAATCCGAAACAGTAGTTGCTTTTGTTATTTTTGATGTTTCCTTTTTGTTGAATTTTCTAAATATCTAGTGATTATAAAAAGAAAAGGTGTCTTAACCTGCTAATCATGGAAAGTAAAAGCCATAAGAAAAAAGTTAATGTACTCATAACATAGCACACTTTTCATTTTTCAGGCCGTGCACAACCTTACAGCTCGCATAAGAAAATATTATGTTTGGGAATGGGATTTAATTAAATCATTACCATAGTAAAAAAGCAGCGGATTTTACTTGCAAATTACACTTAGTTTCACTACTATTATCACTATTTAATAGCGCCTATAAGAAGAGTCATTAGTCCCACCTATGCGGCTATGCCTCATATATTCTATTCATATAAGATGTCTAAGCGACCGGTTAAATATATAGAAGGGGTAGAATCCGCATACCTAGTATCACAATCTTGGACTTGGTTAGAGTGATTCTGCGTCCTGTAATATGCAACAAAGATCTTATCATTAGTGTGAGAATGATCATTATGCATATTTATGCTGAATATATCTCTTATCATGTGATATTGCTATGAAGTAATATTGCTTTGTCTCCTCTCCCTCCTAAAAACCCTAATCCTTTTCTTCTAGTTTCGGGGATGCCATCATCCTTTCAATGGTGGTAAGCCCCCAATTCTTCTTTTTTCTTATAGTTTTTATTGTTTTTGTTATTAATAATCCCATATTCTCTCTCGCTTTGAGAGTTTTCTACCCAATTTTTGGGTTCTTTCTCTCCTTTCATGGGAGTTTGGAGTTTGATTTTATTCTCTTCCCATGTGGAAGTTTAAGAAATGGTATGGAAAATTGTTCTTATTGGTTGAAGATCAAGACTATCAACATAAAGGTATTGGAAATTCAGATGCTGTCAACATGGTTGAATCAAAAAAACTCTTCCCCAAACTATGTCAGAATGATAGACTTCCCCATCAAAAGCTGCTTGATTCAGCAAACACAAGGGGCTGCCTTTGTATTGCTCGATCTGGTTCATTGTAGTTTCTTCGAAGATGCATTTGATTTGGTTTTGTCTGATTATATCTTGTTTTTCTTTAATACTTATTGTAGATGTCGTTTGACCTTCAATTAATGAAATTTCTCTTTCTTCAAAAAAAAAATCTCTTATCATGTGATTAACAGGAACAACAATGGCAGAATGCTTCTTTTGCACGAATCTCAAGGTATATCCCTGCCATAGCTCAACTGTAAATCTCTAATTCCTCAACTCTTAAGCACGAAGTAACCAAATGGACTGTGAACATCACTTCTTAAGTTAGCACATAAGAAAGAATCAGTTAATTAATGAGGTAGGAGCATTAGCACAATAATAGTGAAAGGTCATAAGAAAGAAAATACAGTTCTTGATTACATTACTGACTTGGTGGCTCCCTATATAGTACCAAGCACCAAAAACTTCTTGTTAAGGACAATAAGTTCCGAACATATAGAAATTGAGAATCCTTATACTCTCTCTACACCATAGTTCTTTTTTTTTTTTTTTTGCGTATTCTCTAAGATACAACCTAAATTGACAATTAATATATTTTGAATGTACACATTGACTAGATCTCATATGACAATATCTTCTTATAAATTAGTGAGACTTCATGGTCAATCTTTTTTTAAGTTTGAATTCAAAAACGCAAATGAACACTTTATTATGGGATAGAGGAAGTAAAAGAATAATCCTTTCATTTTATTTTATATACTTAAAAGCATACCATGGAAATAATTATAATGACTGAAGACTATAACTGGGCTTACTCTTAGTTTTATATGTAGTAGTATCCAGTTTAGCATTCAAAGAACAGCACAGAATCAAAGCAAAAATATACCTGGTGTTGAGCTGTTACATGGTGTATATCTAACATTTCCATCTGGGCAAATACAGCAAGTCTCATTCTCCTTAACATTGAACCCACATCTACCGTTTGATGCTTGACATTGATTACATAATTCTTCACCCTCCACCTTATACTTTGCTTCGAATCCTTTTGAAATAATCTGACTCAGAGATGACTTTCCTATTAGCACAGCTGAAGACTCAAGGACTGGAACCACAACGCTAGCATAACACCCATTTGGACCAATTTCTCCCTCTACCGGATAACCATCAGTCTCATTAACACCATTGATCTTGCACGTAAATGCAGTAGGATTGCTGCTCCCATAAGTATAAGGAGGTGGACACCCGTACAAAACTGATACATTTTGGGATCCAGGAGCATAATCAAATAGCTCCAAATCAAGTGTTGTATTTATAAATTTCTGCAAGCAAATTCCTTGCAGAAAATCCTCCCTTGCAATCCTCAGAATCCGATGTTCTTGATTGATTCCAAGAACATGATATTTCATTCCCTTAATTTGTATTATGGTGACATTTTTCTCACAACTCAGCTCTAAGTCTGTGTACCCACATTGATTTGGCCTAGTGTCGCCTCCCCAAAATGGAAACCCAACATTAGTGATATTACCACAACTGAAGAAACTCCCGCAGGTATTATACCATTGCTGGTCACTATTACAACAGATGGGATAACAGATAATAAACAAGAATGTGATGGACCATATTATTGGGGAAAGATATATATGAAATTGATGAAGGGACTTCATTTGATAGATTCTAAGACTTAAGCACTTTTAGTGCTTATTTCTTAGATCTTAGATGAGGGGCCGGGGGGGGAGAAAGAGTTTGTTATGGCCTAAATTAATTGCTCTAGTGAGGAAATTTCTGGGTGATACAATTGAACTTAAGTCTATGTGAAAGAGAGTGAAGCAAAGTCTACGATGAGAGTGAAGAAAAGTCCCAGATGAGAGGAAGAAAAGTATGAGATGAGAGTATTTTCTGACCTACCTTTTCATGTATAATGTTTATGGTCTATATGCTTTTTTTTTTTTTTTTTTTTTGCTTAATGAGTACCAAAAAATCATTTACAACCTAAACTCAAGTCTAGTTGAGGACAAACCAACTAGGTTGGACTCCCCTCAAAAAGACTCAAGAGACTAGCTACAAAATTGATTAGCCAACCTCCTTAACCATTCTTTATCTTTACAAGAAACTTTCCTAGGTAAAACTCCATAAGTTCTATCTATGACCTCCTTTTGAATCTTGTAGATTACGCTATTTACATTACAAACTTTTTGGTTCCAATATGCATCATTCCGTGCCCCCCAGATGTGGTAAACCATGGTCGCTCTTTGCGGCAACCATGACATTCCTCTGAAACTTAGTATTCCTACTTCTAGCAATCCACTGAAGAAGGCCTTGTACAGTGGTCTGGTTGTTGCCCCATCCTAGCCAATTCTTCATTTTATGCAGCACACACCTACTAAAATAACAACCAAAAAGAAGGTGCTCTTCTGTTTCAATATCGCTGCCACAAATATTACCATCAGCACTACCGGTAGCTCCAAAAGTGCACACTCTTGCTGCTATCTGGAGCCTATTGTTCATAACCAACCACATAATAAATCTGTGTTTGGGAATAGACATTCTATTCCAAACATATTTATCCCAATGAAGCTTTTCCTGATCACCAACCAGCAGTTTATACACATTCTTGATAGAATAATTCAGCATCCGAGTCAGTTGAGTTTCATTAATCACATTCTTTAAATCTTCCTTCACTTCACAAATTTTTTTCCAATACCAGCTACTGCCTTGAGGTGGTTTATAGTCCCACCAGTTACTCCCTTTAATATACACCTCATTAATCCATCTTATCCATAGATTATCTTTTTTTGCAGAGATGGCCCAATTGTGTATCTCCCCATAGCAGCTATGTTCCACTTCACAATATCTCTAATACCCAGACCTCCAGCCTATTTTGGTGTACAAAGCTTTGTCCAGGCAACATAGCCACCCCTACTGCTATAGTATTCTCCAGTCCACAAATATGATCTACAAATCATCTCAATTTCTTTTAGGACTGTCTATATGCTTTTTAAGTTTACTTTCATATTCTTCTAAGCCTTTTAGGTACGCTTGTTGGGTATTTCGTGTGTCGACCCTTGAGCATAAACACCAAGACCCTTACGCGTATACCAGCCCTGGTCCTCATCGGGGTTGCACTTTGTTCTTTGTCGGAATTACATTGTACTCGGTTGATCGTTCCTCGTAGATCAGCCTCCAAATAAGCTATTCTGGTCCATTTTGGGGAATTACAATATGCGTACATGCTCTTGAGCTATAACATGGTTTATATCCAACTGTAGAATTAGGGTAAAAGCTTGCCTTTCTCATTGAACAATATCACAATATATATGCTACAGTAATTTAGGAAACCCAACTAACATACAATCCTAACAATGAGCAACTTCCTAAAATATTATCTCTACACCCTCCCTCAAGTTGGAGCATTGGAGGGTTCAAAAATGCCCAACTTGGACAAAAGAAGATCAAATTGTGACTTGCCGAGAGCTTTGGTGAAGATGTCGGTCAATTGAGCCTTAGTAGAGACATACGAAGGAGTAATAAGACCATCAAGAATGGCGTCGCGCACAAAGTGGCAATCGACCTCAATGTGCTTAGCGCGCTCATGAAATACTGGATTGTGTGCCAAATGGAGCGCAGATTGACTATCACAAAATAAGGGAATGGATTTGGGATGATGAACCCCCAAACTAAGTAGCAAACCCTTCAACCATTTCAACTCACAAGTAATAGCAGCCATAGAACGATATTCGCCGGCGGATGAGCGGGAAATCGTGTGCTGCTTCTTGGTCTTCCATGAAACAGGAGAATTACCTAAGAAAACAATCCATCCTGTCAAGGAACGTCGAGTAACAGGGCAAGCAGCCCAATCGGAGTCACACCAACCCTAAAGAGATAGCTCACTATCAGAACGAAGTAATAAACCTTGGTCAGGCGAGCCTTTCAAATAACGAACCACTCGTAGAGCAGCATCCCAATGCTCCTGAAGAGGAGCCTGCATAAACTGAGATAAGACATGAACAGAGTATGCAAGATCAGGCCGGGTGACGGCCAAGTAAATCAAGCGCCCAACAAGACGACGATATGCAGCAGCATCAGCCAATGGTGGTCCTATGGCATGAGCAAGACGATGATTTTGCTCAATAGGGGAACCACAAGGCTTAGCACCCAACAAGCCAACCTCAGATATGATGTCAAGAGTATACTTTCTTTGGCATAAAAACAGACCAGCAGAACTACGAGCAACTTCAATGCCAAGAAAGTATTTGAGAGGACCAAGATCCTTCATCTTAAAGCAGTCATTCAGATAAGATTTGAAAGTGAAGAGAGCAGCGGAATCGTTACCAGAGATGATTAAATCATCGACATATACCAACACATTTATCTGAGTAAGACCATGAGTGAAAGTGAATAGAGAGTAATCAGAGTAGGATTGCAGAAAACCATACCCTTTCAAGGCTGAAACTAACTTGGCAAACCAACAGCGAGGGGCTTATTTAAGCCCATACAGAGACTTGCGAAGACGACAAACCAACCTAGGATTAGAACACTCAAAACCAGGAGGAAGCTTCATATACACTTCTTCATTGAGATCACCGTGAAGAAATGCATTATGAACATCCATTTGATGAAGTTCCCAGTTTTTAGAGGCAGCAATAGCAAGAAAAGCACGAACAGTGGTCATCTTAGCAACATGAGCAAAAGTCTCAGTGTAATCAACACCAGCTTCCTGATGATTGCCCAAAATAACCAACCGCGATTTAAGACATTCAACGTCTCCATTAGAGAGATACTTGGTGCGATAAACCCATTGACTACCCAAAGCCCGCTTGCCAGGCGGCAATTCCTGTAGAGTCCAAGTGCCATTGTCTTCCAAGGCACGAATCTCATCCTGCATAGAAGCTTTCCAACCAGGATCGCGCATAGCCTCCTTAAAAGACCTGGGGTCAGTGCCAGAAACAACAGCAGCAAGAAATTTTCGATAATTCACAGAAAAGTTTGCACAATTTATATAGTGAGCTATAGGATAGGGGATACCTGAAGGAGGCGACGGAGATGGAGCAGACGGAGATGGACTAGGAGCAATGACAGTGTGAGTCACAAAATCTTTTAACAAAACCGAGGGAAGTTTATCCCTTTTACCACGGCCCAGCTCTGGCGTCGAAACAATAGGTTGCAGCGCAGAAGGAGGCTGAACCGAAGAATCCAAGGACGAAGACACATTGGGCTGGGGGATGATATGAGGCCCAGTAGAAGAAAAGGGGACCTGGGCAGCACGCGGGTCAGCGTGTGAAAGAGTAGGCGAGGGTCCAGGCCCAACAGGAGAGAGGAGAGGATTGTTGGAGCACGGAGAAGTAGGCTGCTGGGGGTTTGGGCTGGGCGGAGGATGTATTGTGGAGCTGGGTGAAGACTGGGCTGATTTTGTGGAGCTCAGTGAAGACAAAGGAGTGTTGAATGTGTTTGGGCTGGGTAAATCAGTGAGGACAGGCTCAAAATCATCAAAATCGAAATCAATAGGACCATTGTCCATGGGCACAAGATCATGAGGCACAATATTAACGTCCTCTGGAGTGATGAAGGGGTAAACATCCTCAAAAAATTTCACATCACGAGATACAAAAAACTCCTTTGTATCAAGGTCAAATAACTTCCATCCCTTTTTACCAAATGGATATCCGACAAACAAACATTTGCGACTGCGACTTGCAAATTTATCACCCTTAGTTTTGTGATTATGAGCGAAGCATAGGCAACCAAAAACACGAAGAGCCTCATATGCAGGAGAATAATTATGAAGAATTTCAAATGGAGATTTATTTTGTAACATAGGTGAAGGAGTACGGTTTATGAGATGAGCAGCAGCAAGAACACTCTCCCCCCAAAAATAAATAGGTAAGTTAGCCTGAAACCGCAAAGCCCTCCCTACATTCAAAATATGTTTATGCTTGCGCTCAACCCTCCCATTTTGTTGAGGTGTGGCCACACAAGAAGTTTGAAAGATAATACCAGAGGCAAAAAAATAGTCAAGCAAACAATTGAACTCAGTACCATTGTCACATTGTACGATTTTAATTGTTTGAGAGAATTGACGCTCAACCATAGCCACAAAAGTCATAAACATGCGAAAAACTTCTGTTTTATCATCCATTAAATACACCCAAACAGCACGGGAGTAATCGTCAACAATAGTCAAGAAATATCGCGCACCACAAGAAGATGCATGACGATATGGACCCCATAAATCACAATGAATCTTTTCAAAAATTCGACTAGCCTTATTCTCACTTAAAGGAAATCTATCCCTAGGATGCTTAGCACGAAAACAAACTTCACATGCTTTATTTAAACTACCCTTATGACCACACAAAAGAGGAAGCAACTTCACTACTTTTTCAGATGGATGACCCAGGCGCCTATGCCACAACTCCAAATCAGATGAAACCGCATTTGTCGAAGCTTGTGGAACCGAATCTCCGCCACAGAAATAATAAAGTCCATTCCGTCTACATCCCGTTCCAATCTACTCCCTCAGATGGTCCTGTATAGCACACATAGAAGAGTTAAATTGTACAATACAATTCATATCATGAGATAATTGTGAAACCGAAAGTAAATTGCAACTAAAAGTAGGCACATAGAGCACATCATGAAGAGTAATAGTGACAGAGAGACGAACTGAGCCAGTTTGAGTGGCAAGAACAGTAGCACCATTAGGGAGACCCACAGGACAAGAAGGGATATCAACTAAATCAAACAACCAAGATTTCTCACCCGTGACATGATGAGTGGTACCAGTGTCAATAATCCAAGAATAAGGAGAAAACGTACCATTCAAGCGATCCTCATGAACTTTAGAATTACCAAAAAAACCAGCAAGTGCCTTCCATTACTCGGCAGTAAAGAGCTGTGAAGACGAAGCACTGGAAGTCGAGGATGAGGGAGCTGTAGGAACGGAAGGTGGCGTGGCATTGGCTTTGACCATGCCACGGCCACGAGAGGCCAGAGGAGGCCGAGACCCTCCTTTTCTTGATTCACTCTTGTCCAGATAGCCGACGATCTCGTAGCAATTTTCAGCAGCATGCCCATGCTTCTTACAATGAGGGCACGCTACTAAAGACCAACATTTGGCTATGTCATGACCAGCCTTATGGCAATGCGAGCAGACGGGACGATCAGCCCGCCCACGCCCACGTCCAGTAGTAACAGTGAAACCGAGAGCCTCTTGAGGCTGGGCATCAACGACCCCTCGAGAGATCCTCACACGCTCATCCTGAGATACGAGTTGGTATGCTCGGTCGAGGGATGGCAAGGGATCTGTTGAAAGAATGCTAGTGCGAAGAGGGCTATAGTAATCAGAGTACAAGCCCATAAGAAAGTCATGCAATTTTTGCGTCTCACGACGTTGGGAGTGAAGCAACCCAGCCGAGCAAGAAGAACAGCAAGAACACTTGATGAGTGGTTCGTGTTTTTGCAGTTCTTCCCATAAACAATTTAGTTTGCCATAATAGGTGGAAACTGACATAGTTTTTGTTTGTTCAAGACGTGCAATAGAAGATTTTAATTGATGAATTCTTGGCCCATTAACTAAAGCAAATCTAGTTTTAAGATGAGACCAAAGATGAGATGCCTCCCTAAATTTCGATAATGTACTTTTTACCTCAGGATCGATCGTATTCATGAGCCAGGAGATCAGCATGGCGTTCACCGTCGTCCAATCCGCGGCGGTGTAAGGCGAAACTGCCTCCGTGAGAGTTCCATCAAGGAACACGAATTTACGACGAGCTTCGAGGGCCATTTGTATGTCGGAGGACCAGTTGTCGTAGTTGTCATGGCGTAACCGAGTCGGAGTTATAAAGTCTCCGGGACGGTCACCAGTGCCGAGGTAAAACGGCGAGTTAATATTAACTTGTTGAGGCGGCGGTGGAGGTGGTGTGGAAGCATCACCATCATCCCCCATCACGGCAGCCAGAAAAGAAGAAAAAAAAATTGAGAGAAAAAATTAGGTAGGCTGTGATACCATGTAGAATTAGGGTAAAAGCTTGCCTTTCTCATTGAACAATATCACAATATATATGCTACAGTAATTTAGGAAACCCAACTAACATACAATCCTAACGATGAGCAACTTCCTAAAATATTATCTCTACACCAACACTTCACTGAAAAGTTATTAGTTTATAGTAGGCCCGTAGACTTCAATTTGCAGTCAACTGATGTCTACTTACATGATGTGTCCAAATTGATGTTACCAACACTTTCTCAGAATCTAAAAAGCATATAAATCATTAAGCGTATGCAAACTAGAGTGCCTATGCTGCTATGCATACAAATTCTTATGGTTCATCAGTAGAAATGTTAAGAAAACTCGCTTTTTTAAATTTAACGAGTTTTTAGGCCCGGGCTATTCCCCGGCTAATCATAGTTTTCATTTGTTAATATTTTACTTTCAAATGATAATATCAAATATAACTTGGTTTAGTGGTTATGATTGTAGTATATAAAATTGAAGTCACAAGATTGAATCTTATACTTGACATTTTCTTGTCTTTTTTTTTTATTGTATATGAGTTACATGGTAAAGCACCTAAGGAAGAGTGCCGCGTGGCGCCGTTCCATGTTTAGGAACACATTTTAATATATTTGTATAGATAGATAGATTATTTGGTTCATTGTAATAGCGTAAACTGGACTATATGATTTTTAGTTTTAGACCTATAATTCAAAGACTTCTAGTACTAGATTTGTCAAAAATTGACCCAATTTTAAAGTGCGACCTTGAAGCCTTGAATTAAACTCATGGCTTTAGCCACAATGACAATAACTATTGGTCTATGTGCACATTTTTATTTTTTAGTGCTTGGCATTTGGAAAAAAATAAATAACTAAAAAAGGTAATGTTTGGATGCTCAGAAACTTTCCGGACTGTATAACTTGATACATAAAGTGGGTATCTGCTGGCTATCTAGTGCACATAGCAGAAAAGCTGAAATTAGATGTACATGTGCAGGAACATTCTTAAATGTATAGGAACATTTGCACCCCACATAAACATGTATAGGCACATTGCACCCAAAAAAAAAAAGCATGTATATATAGGAACATTCTTAAATGTATTATTGCTCTAAAAGACTATTTATTGAAATTGTGGACACAGTTGAAGTATTTTGATGTGATCTCAAAGGGGAAGCAAGAGAGGGCACAGGTGGAATCTGTAGTGTTTCTAGCGTTCCTTCAAGCATTTCCACCACTCGAGTCATAGCTGGTCGGCTTGATGGCCTAGTCTGTATGCACCATAAGCTCACCAAAACCATCTTCCTCCTAAGTGATCCTTCCTCACTATTTGTGATCCCTTGATGGTCAAGTTCCTCTACTTGTTCAAGCTGCTTGTATATCCAATCAGGAAAATACTGGTCAGTACTACATTCCACTTTAGCATCAGCGTTGTATCTGCAGCCAACCATTTCTAGAACCAGCATTCCGTAGCTATAAACATCTGATTTATGGGAAACCCCACCAAAATTCTTGAGAAATACCTCTGGAGCAATGTACCCGATAGTTCCTCTAGCTTCAGACATTGATATAATACTGTCTTTCTGTGTGCAAGACATAGCAAGACCAAAATCAGATATCTTTGGGCAAAAGTTTTCATCTAATAGTATATTTTGGGGCTTAATGTCAAAGTGCAAAATCCTCGTGTTGCATCCTTGGTGCAAGTATTCCAGACCTCTCGCGATCCCAACTGCAATGTCGAATAATTTTTCCCATGATAGTGGTTCATGCTTTTTTTGCCCCCCATATGTGAACTTCTCAAGAGAGCCGTTAGGCATGTAATCATATACAAGAGCACGTTTATGACCCTCATAACAGAAACCTAGGAGTTTGACAACGTTTATATGGTTGGTTTTTCCTATACTTGCAACTTCGTTGATGAATTCCTTCATATCTCCTTGTGATTTCTTTAAAATTTTCACTGCCACCAGATGGTCATTATGTAGTTTTCCTTTGTACACAACACCATAGCCGCCTTCACCTAGCTTGTCCTTGAAGGAATTTGTGATCCTCTTCAAATTTGTGTAGCTGTACCTCTTTGGACCAGGGGATCCATAACTTTTCAGGAAAGCCTCAACATCTTGCCTTTTCTCAAATGAGTGTTTTCTTTTGAAATAGAAAATTAGAACAATTAGCAGGCATATGCCTAGTCCTGATATAGAAGCTGCAATCACGGGAAATAAACATTTAGAAGGTTTATCATATTTTTCTATCATTAAGGTAAAAGTTGGTGAGTGTCACAAAATTGTTACTTTGTGAACAGACACAAAACATGGTCATGTTTTAGCAAAACTTGTTGCACAAGATCATTGAATTATGTAGCAAAGTGCAAACCTTAGCTTGCGCCCTACCTAGCGGGGAAAAGTTATGGCATCCGAAGTCGGAGACAGTGAGTCCGAAACTTGATTATGTCCATCTCCCCCCCAACCCCAAAAAAAGAAATAAAAACTTGTGATTTTCTTTATGAAATTCCTTTAACGGATAAGACTGCTTCAGAGGTGGTATTGAGTAAGAATGAATATGTGTGGTGAGAATTTCATGGTGGTGAATGGGATTTCATTACCATATGGTAATGAGTAGGAGACATTTCTTGCAAATTACTTACAATTCCATTACCATTAACATTATTTAATGCTTCCTTCGAAATGAGTCATTGTCTCACCGATGCCTCAGATGTTCTATTCATATAATTATATGGAATTATGGATGTGTGAGCGATGATCGGATATAGATATAGAATAGTGAATACATTTGCATACCTAGTATCACAATCGTGGACTTATTTTGAGTGGATCGTCCTGCAATGTGCAACAAAGATTTTAGTAGAGCGAGGAATGATGGTTATGCATTTATTTTAGCCGGATGAGTCTGATCCCCTTTGAGTGAGAAATGATTAGTGTAAGACTTGTAACCCGATAGTGCGACGGACATCAATTTACCTTTTAGTTCACCTTATTTTTGCTTCCTACTAATCAGACCAGATCAAATCATATTGGATAAGATTATATCAGATAAGTAAATTTAAGATAAATTAAACATAAGCTTATTATTAGCTCATGTCAAGTATTCAAAGTTGGTCAGAAATAGTCAAAAAAGACTGCATTAGAAGGATTAACAACAGAATCAATGTCAGGACACTGAAATTGTATGGGCTCACCAGGTAAACTAGTAGAAAAACTACCTGTAGGTTACAGAATCAGCAATAGAAAATATAGTTGTCACACCATGGCATTTAAAAGCATAAGGATGATGTCCTGCGTGATGGAGGGCCTAACTAGTTCATATCCACAAAAAGAGAGGAAATAAACATGCAAATTTTTATTGGATAAGGCAAGACAGAAGTAGTATTTGAACAACGGAGACAGTATTTCAAGTTGGATACATTGATAGAAGACAGGACTAAGGCATATATATATCCATTGGATAAGGCAACCAATAAATAGTAAAACATTTCGATTGAATGTCTTGTGGAATCCAAATAGTAAAAACTATCAAGCAGATCAATAGTTTGTTGGGGAATAAGCAACAAATATGCAAAATATCGGGAAGAAAAATATAGTACAAAAATGGCTAAAATGACACACAATGTTTTTACGTGGAAAACCCTCTTAAACTAGGAAAAAACCACGATCCCGATCTCCGGGGATTGAAAACTTCACTTATAATATTTTTGGGAGTACAAAGGTAACTACTACAACTACAATATTAGACAATATGTGTTTAGGACAAAGTGCTACTTAGTACCCTTCACAATGGTACTTCCACTAATTAATCCTAAACACCCTCACACTAATATTGTGTTTATCTCTCTCACCAATTACTCCCTCTTACACTTGTGTTTTGTGTATTCTTCACACTAATACACTCACACTCCTTCACTTCTTCCGCTTGTGTGCTTGGAAAACTCTCACGGCAATGCTCATATATAAGCATACATCTTGCCAAAATTTCAACTTCACATAAATGCACTTCATGGAGATACACGACAAGTGCTATGACAATTGCCAACAAAGTCAAAGTAGCTCTTCCAAAGATCTACTACAAAGATCTTAGCTATTGGACTTTGATGACTATACTAGCTCCCTTATAGACTTATAGTCAACATGAGGAAACCTCCTCATTACTACCACCCGTCACTTTTTTTTTTTTTGTTTTCTTCTTTTTCTTTATTTAGCAAAAAATAAAGACATTATTATTTGGGGATTTAGGGAGATTATCCCAACATAGTTTGTATATGAATTAATCAGAAACCTGCGTATAAGGAATTAAGGATCAGCAAAAGAAGGTGAAAGAGACTCACCATTAACATTGCATGAGGAACCATGAACTCCATCAGAACAATAGCAAGTAAAACTATCCGTAGTAGTATTATACCCACACTGCCCATATGATGCACGGCAGTCAGCACATAAACTATAGTTTGCACTCCAGTTTAACTCGAAACCGTTGCTCAAAGCACTCTGTAAGGTCTGCTTATCTCTTATAATGGCAATGGAAGATTGGCTAAGTGGATAATATGCATTGTCGTTGCATATACCCAGTAGGCTATTTCGAAGGTTGGCCTCTGAAGGGGTCAGAAAGTAATTAATACGATGACTACTGGGACAAGGAAACATATATGCTCCACTTAGGCTGTCTATAGTAGAACATCCGTAGTATAGAGTAACGTTCTCAACTGTTTTTACGAAGTTGAAAAGGGTTGTGTTTAAGGTGGTATTATACAAGTTTTCAACGCAGGGACCGTCCCAGAAGGCCAGAAATTTACTTGAAAAACAGAGATATTATTTAGATTTGTATCCATCTCTAGAAGAAGGTATCTCTGTGACGATGTTGTAACAGATGATATCTCTGGATAGCCAAATTCACCGCTGCAATTAACTATAAAGCCAGGATAGCCACAGTGTTCTGGGCGGTTTTCGTGGTCATAGAAAGGGTAGCCTATGTGTATTAGTCCACACGGAAACTGCCCTGAGCAATCTTCGTATTCATCAGCCTTGATGAATCTAAGGAGTTGAATCAAAGGGAAGATGATCAAGAAAGAAGATTGAACACAAAGCTTCATCTTCATTTCAGAGTTTTGAGGGAGGTTGTTGGTTTAATGGAGATAATAACAAAGTTTGGTTCTTTTTTTTAGTCTTCTTTGATTGCTTATTCAAGGAGAGATACTTCCTCTATTAATAATAAATGAAACACTTACTATTTTAGAACGTTTCAAAATAAGTGAAACATACCTTAAATGGAAAAAAGAAAGTGACAAAATGACAAGAGTACCCATCACAAACTTGTGTGGTTTGCTTTTGTCTCTCCTTCTTTTGATAATGAAACGGTATTTTATGACTTTTTGGCTTTTGAAAGTGATGTTTATTAAATCTTGTGCCAAATCCCGATGTTTCACTTATTATGGAACGGAGGAAGTATAATTTTTCAAAGATGACCCTTCAGACTAATAAATGAAATTACCAACTGACCATGAAGCATTTTCTCAGAAGTTTGTAACAAAAGTTGTAATTGTCCTTGACGTTCGCTGATGTAATGGAATGTTGGAAGTTGAGTATTCTAGTTATATCAAAATTCTAGCTGTTGAATATAACGACTTTGATCCAGTAGACTTGCAAAACAAGTCTACACCGTAGAGTTTAAACGATCTCAGCCATTCAATGTATATAACCTACATTGGAATAACATTATTGTAGTTGACCTGGACTTAGACTTGTCAATATGCAAACTTTTAAAGTTGACTCCATAGTCTATGCATACTGCTGAATTACACACGCTTTCCATTTTTCTTTTGCCTTGTTAAATGGAGTGATATGCATGCATACATAGGTCCTACTATTGGTATAGATGATCAAGCCTGACTCGCTTGACTTGAGCCGGCCTGATTGGGAATGTGTTCGCACAGCACAACAAAATTTTCCAGCTTGTACATTTTTTTAAAACTATTTTTATCTTTGGCTCAATCCAACCTGACCTGTATTCTACGGCTTGGGTGGAGATTTAACCCAAAAAATAACCCCATTCATGAGTCATGGCTCATGAATATGGGCCTATATTGACTATTTTTGTTTTTGGGGATTACCCGGTCTATTTACTAGATGTGGGCGGATTTTCTTCGCCCAAAAAGCGACTTCACTCAGTAGCAGCTCTAACTATTAGTGGTTATCTATTTTTGCCTTCGGCTCAATCCAACCCGATCTATTATATACCAAGCTTGGACATATTCTATTTTACTTGTAATTCTAACTGTTACATGCTATGATCTTTAGAATATGAACACATCCTTATAAGTAAGAACCTATTCAACACATATACTTATATTGATATATACATGTTTTAAATTTTCAAGCTTATGTCCTAAATTATTTCAAGTATGTTCTAAAATATTTTTCCAAATTATTTCAAGTATGTTCTAAATTATTTTTAACATGTTCCAAATAAGAAAATAAGTAATTATCAAATAATTCTGAGAAATTTCGGTGTGTTTTTGGTAATTTTCAGTTGATTTTTGTTTTTTTTTTTATTCCAAAAATGCATAAATAAAGGATACAATACTATTTATATTTATTTTGTGAACATCCATGGATCATGCAGAGAACTCGAACCGTGCTCCACCAGGATTTAATTAACCAATTAATCATCACTCCAATTGGGCATGGAGTAATTGATGCTGCCGGACAAGGGTCTTTTCAGCCCTTTATTACCGGAGAGATTGGTGCTCCCAAGTTCAATTTCCAAGTGCCCGAGAACAACATTGTTCAGCAGACTCCAGAGAATAATATTTCTCAGGTAAACTTCGGTAGCATCCCTGCTAGTTTGGGTCACCATTCACCTGAGTCAGTTCACTCCTGAGCAGTTGCAAACTGTAGCTTCATCTATACAAGCATTCGTAGGCACTCCTCAGCCAACTCCCATTGCTAATGCAACTCCCAATCCCAATGCTCATGGTAATGTTAATGCCGATCAGACCTGTAACTGACCACCACCTGTAGCAACTGGTAGGAACGCTAACGGTACACCAGTTTGGAGGATGTGCCTGTTTTCTCATGACGGACGGCAGCTTGAGAGGCAGTTGGATCAACTAGGTTATGAAGAAGAGAACCTAGATAACGAAGAGGTCGATTATTCTAAAGGTGAGGAAAATACCTGGGGATATTCTAATCGCGAGTGCAGCACAAATGCTGCTAGTAACTACGCGGGTGGCGGTCACCTATTGATTAGGCCGAAACTCTCTCCTTTCGTGTCCGAGATATTATCCTATCCTATGCCGAGAATCAAAATGCCATCCTGCAGGTATGATGGTAACTCTGACCCTGATGATCATATATATTGTTGCCTATGAGGGGAACATGTATCTCTACACTCAGGTGGACGCTATTTGGTGTAAGGTATTCTCGTCTACTCTATTTGGAATCGCTCATACATGGTTTAAAGTGTGAAGCCAGGTATTGTTTCTAGTTTCTCTCAATTCTCATCCATGTTCAGTACCGATTTTGTGAGTAACAGGCGCCGCGAGCGCAAAACTGGAGAACTGTTGTCCATTAAGCAAAGCGGGAATGAAAGACTTCGCGATTTCATTGATCGTTCTAATGTGGATCGAAGCGGTCACCATCCCACGTTTACAACAAAACGTGGCAGTTTTGACTTTGATGATAGGATTGAAAAAAGGATCTGCAATCAAGAGTTATCTGGTTGCAAGACATTCACGTCCCTAAAGGCAGTGCTGATAAAGGCAAATGATTTCATAAGAAGCAAAGAGTTTCATAAGGCAACGAGAAATCAGCATCATGAGCCCAAGAAGAAAAAAGAGGAGAAGCTATAAAAAGAAAAGGGTCGAGATAATGATCGCGGCTGAGATGACAGAAGACAAGAGTCAAATGTGGTTAAGAAAGGGAATGACTGTGAAAGAGGTGACCGTAAGGAAAAGTTTGACGCATGTACACAACTGGCGTCAACTAGGGCAAAGATTTACGCCATGAGCATGGAAGCTGGCAAATGGCAATACCCAAAAAAGATGTTCCACAAAAACCGCGACAAAACAAAGTGGTGTGATTTCCATGGAGATCATGGACATATGACAGAAGATTGTAGGCACTTGAAAGATAATCTGGAGGATCTTATAAGGTGAAGCTATTTTAAGCAGTATAAGGCCCAGACACAAGGCAAAGTTCTGGTGCGATCTAGCAATCAAAGTATTCAGTCGCTGGGAGAAATTCATGTTATTAGTGGCGGACCTGTCCATAGCGGCAGTGTAAGTTGGGGAAAAGTGAGCTTGAACGAATTCAGACATCAAGTCAATTATAATGAAAGTCTACTTTGGCGTAAACCGCCAACTATGTCGGCCATGTCGTTCACGGTCGAGGACGCTAAGCATGTGGTATACCCACATGATGACCTTCTAGTGGTCAAGTTGAAAGTCTAAAATTGTTTGATTCACATAATTCTGGTACGTAGATGGAGGAAGTTCCGCTAACATCTTGTTCCTGTCAATCTTTGAGAAGTTGATGATTGGATGCGAACATCTGCAGTCAGTACGTATCCGATGATAGGGTTCACAGGAGAGTCAACAATTATAGAAGAGATTATAAAATTGCCCTTCATAGTCGGGGAGAATGAGAATGTCAGGGATCTGATGGTGGAATTCTTGTTAGTTGATGTGCTAGGAGCATACAATGCCATTGTCGGACGACCATTCATACATGACGTTCAAGGAGTAGTATCAACATATCATTTGACAATGTTGTACATATCCAATCAGGGTACGACATCAGAGCTGAGAGGAAACCAAGAAATAGTAAAATCCTGTTACTTGACGGCTCTGAAACAGTCGGCAAGAAGAATCCCCGTCGAAGATCTGAGTCCACCAACACGGAAGGAGAAGAGAGCCGAGAAAAAAGCAAACACGGACGAAGAAAATTCTAAAAAAGAGGAGAAAATTATGGAAATTACGATGGAAGAGTTAGAGGCAAGACCAGACGACTTACCAAGACCTAAGCCTGACGGCGAGTCTCAGCAAGAAATGTTAGGAGATGATCCGACAATGACGACTGCGGTCGAAACAGATATGGACCCAAAGGTCAGAGTCACCTTGACTCTATTAAGAGAAAACACGAAAGTATTCGGGTTTTCTACGGATGAGATGCCAGGAATAGACCCTTTTATGATGGTACATCATCTAAACGTCAACACCGCAGTTCGACCCGTCCAGCATAATAAGAGGAATTTTTCAAAAGAAAATAACAAAAGTACCTAAAATGGTAAATAAATTATTAGAGTTTTAGTAGGATAAATTAAGGGTAATAATGACAACTAAAATAGCTTTTTATATCAAGAGTGAAATTGCTGCAATAGATCTGAAACTACCCAAAATGGTAATTGTTGCAATAGAAAAAGAACAGAGGAATTAACTTATTATTGTGGAGTATCTATAATAAATATATTTACGTATACATAAATAATACATCATTTACATATATAAAAAAAAAAAGAAAAGAAATTGAGCCTGTTCATGAGCATTTCGAGCCGAGCTTGTCATAACTCAGCTCGGCTCATTAAGGTCTCAAGCCGAACTATCGAACTCGAACTCGAGCCGAGCCACAACTAGTTAAGCATCGACCAAACTTTAATCGAGTCGAGGTCGAACCGTTCACGAACAGGTCAGACTCATTACTACCCCTAGTTCTTGCTCAAAAAATTAAAATAAGACAAAAGGAAATATTGAACTAGGAAAATTAAATGACTAATTTAAATGACTTAATAGTTTACAATTATTATTGGAAATAATGTTAATTAAATATGGTCAATATTTGAAATTTCTAAATTATTTTGACTTCAAAATAGTCAACTTATTTGAAATTAAAACCTTAAAACCATTATAAATATAGTTAATATTAACTAATATACATTTATAAAATTTATATAAGTATGGAGGATTGCACCTCATGAGTAAAGTTTTTATACAAGAAGCTTTTTCCTTGATAATTATGGGAAGAGTGTACTGTAATTTTACTTTACCTTCATTACTTATAATTGTATAAATTTGAAAATTCTTTTTGTTTCAGAACATTATTCAATATTTTTCCTAGATTTCTCTAATATGAGATAAAATGCATAATACATAACTTGTGTCATATTGCTCCAGCCACTCACTAATATTCCTCTCAAATTAAAAAATAATATTCCTAGTGAATAGCCATGTGGGAATTATCATAGACCCTGAACCTGAAGAATAGAATTCTCTGAGACCCACACCCAAAAAAGAAGATAAGAAGCACTGCAGAATATGAGATTACCATTATTAAGAGCATCGAATAACAAAAGTTGGGTCCTTGCTCATAAAATAAAAACAAAAACAAAGACTAGTTGGATCTCTATATAAAGGTGCCTAAGCATGTCAATTTTTTTTCAACTGAGCCAGTTAAAGTACATAGAAGCACTTTTCTTTGAGAGGAAAGTACATAGAAGCACTTGAAACTTAAGTAAATTCCTTGATCTCCTTATTTATCGTAATTATATTTGATAATGGATTTCCAATATATATATATTCATCCGTGTTTTACCTTTAACTTCTAGCTAGCTGGTAAGAGTATGCAGATTATGATTTGATGATTTGTAATGTGTATATGTGTGCGTGCGCCACATCTTTTCCTACATATCTCCTGATATATCCAGTATTGTATGGGGAAAGTGGAACTTGTCTCACTCAATTCACATATATAAGTAAGGGAAGACTCTTGGGAGAATACTTTCATATAAAAAAAACTTTAGACCGTAGGATGAGTGATCTGACTGCTCAAAATAAATAGAATAGTAATGATATTTTCGTTACTTAAACTGGATATTAATTACCCAAAGCCTGAATGGTGCACACGCTAATATATAGAGCATGGTGTGAACATTTACATAGATAACAAGCCGAATTAAGACATGTACATGGATAATAAGCCAAATGAACATATGTACATCCCTGTTGGTATATGTTCATTGGTATTGGTCTTTGTGTTCATAAACTAGTCCTTCATGTTTATCGTACGTATGGTTCTCATCGTACGAACGTGTGTATTTACTAATTTGGGTAATTACCCTGCTTTTTACCTCCTTTCACACCATTTACTTCCTCTCTCAAACACTTGTCCTAACTTTTCTCTCTTCCATATCAGTATCTTCCGCCAAATTATTGCAAGATTCATCACATTCTACATCAAATTCGCTTGGATTCATGATATATTACACAATGTCATTGATTATCTTCACCAATTTTTCCAGATTTCAAATTTTAGGTTTGCTTCAAAGATATGATGTTGAATTTTGGTTTATTTTTCAATTTTCTAATTTCTATACTTAATTTCGTTGAATTATGTGTGTGATTTTGTTATTTGAACCATAATTTCATCAAATTTTGGGCTTTTATTGTTTCTTTCGTGATTTTCACTAATTAATGCCAGTGTTTAATGTCTCACTTTTGTTCCTTATGTTCTCAACTCTAAGTGATCATGTTCTACATCGCTATGTGCATGTTGATCTATATATCAGATTTGGTCCTCTATTGTTGTTGTTGATGTTTTTTCCAATCTCCGTTTAAGGTTTCTAGCTTCTAAATTTCATAATCTACATTGAAAATGCTTTGCGTCGAAATTCAATCTTTTCTCACTTTTATTTTATCCATTAACGTTCAATTAAGAAGCATATTTTATTATCACTTGGAGGGGGAGGAGAAGAGAGAAGAAGAAGATGAAGTAGATAATACTTCCTCCGTTTATTTTTACTTTGCAACGGTTTCACTTTTACACTATTCACCAACTCTACTTAGTTTATCTTTGGTGATTTATAGTTAAGGAAAAACATATTCATGTGGGATCTTGTTAGATTCGTCTTAATGTATATTTTTCGAATATCTACTTTTCATAATTTTTAATTATGGATAATTAAATATATCAATGGTTGAAGGTATACATTGGCAAGCGTGAAACTCAAACGGTTACAAGTAAAAAGAAACAGAGGAAATAATATATTGTTTATGTTCTAAACTATTACTAATAAAGTTCCTAAATATACATATCAGATTTTCTATAAATATCAAGCCTCAGTTATATGTTATTTAGCCAATTTTCTTTTTCTTAAGAAGTTTCATATGTTCTGAAAATAATATCATCAAATTAGAAGCATATTTTCTATAAATTTTGATCATCAAATTATATACACATCAAATAAATATCCACATGATTATGTTCTACAACAATAAACCATATGTTCTTAAAAATGAACACTAATAAGCTTAAACTAAAAGTCACACATTTTATAACTTGTGTCTTATGTTCCAAATTTTCTACGATATGCTCTGAAACTCATACTTATGTTCTTTAAATTAGTGTTCGTTCTTTGAATCCAAAACCCTGTGTTTGAAGATGATGAGAGAGAGTGGTCATTATTATTGTTTCTACTGCAATAAAAAGAATAAGTGGGAGTAGTAGAATATATGTATGGACAAGATAGTTAAATGACACAGAGAATCAAGGTTGACCTAGTTGGTTGGAGGAGACCCTCCTTCTATCCTTGTGAGAAGGGTTCGATCCTTCCTCCCTATAAAGTGGGATTCCTAACACACACACCGGCCTGACACTTGCAAGAGATGTTCATCTTTTTTTTCTTTTAAAAGAATAGTTAACTGATACTAATATAGACTTCGCATTTTGGCCGTACTTCTAGGAGAAGATAATTAAAGATGGCCAACTTTCAAGAATGCAAAGAAATGAATGTGAAACTCAATGAAAGTGTTCGAGCTATGCTGAGTATTGTGCTCGTCGAAGAAGCTGGAAAAGATCTCCATAACATTTATGGAAAAATATCTGGTCAATTCAACAATGGATCTCAGTTTGTATTTTTTGAGGGAAGTGTTTCATTAAGGCCTGGGCAACAAGTTATTCCCTTAGATATATTGATAAGTTATGAGGGTTTAATGATGTGTTAGTTGTATTACTGTAAAACCAGAGAGTTTATATACAACCTAAGAATATAACAAGGCCTTAGGCCCAAACTATACAACGTTAATATGGAAACCATATATACAAGGTCTAATACCCCCCTCAAGTTGGAGCATGCGGATTACAAATGCCCAACTTGCCAAGTAAGTAGTGAAACTGTGTTTTACCAAGAGCCTTGGTAAAAATATCCGCAAGTTGTTCCGTGGTAGGCACATGACTAGGAGCAATAAGACCATCCTGAATGGCGTCACGAACATAGTGACAATCGACTTCAATATGCTTGGTGCGTTCATGAAACACCGGATTTTGAGCGATATGTAAGGCAGACTTACTGTCACAATAGAGACGCATGGCCCTAGGATGATGAACGCCGAGACTTTCAAGAAGAGCTTTGAGCCATTTAAGTTCAGAAGTGATGTCTGCTAATGAACGATACTCAGCCTCTGCAGATGAGCGGGAAACAGTGTGTTGTTTCTTAGTTTTCCAAGAGATGGGTGAAGCCCCAAGGAAGACAAGCCACCCAGTCAAAGAGCGCCTAGTAAGAGGGCAACTAGCCCAATCCGAATCACACCAACCTGACAGAGATAAATCACATGCAGAACTAAGTAAGATACCTTGTCCCGGACAACCTTTTAAGTAACGAACAACGTGAAGAGTAGCCTCCCAATGTTCCTGCCGAGGTTGTTGCATAAATTGAGCCAAAATATGCACACCATACGCCAAATCCGGGCGAGTAAAGGACAGGTAGAGGAGGCGGCCAACAAGCCGCCTATATGATTCCGGATCCGAGAGAATAGGGCCGGATGCGAGGGCAAGAGTGTGATTTTGTTCAATGGGAAATGCCACTGGTTTAGACCCTAGCAAGCCAGTCTCAGAGATTATATCCAACGCATATTTGCGTTGACACAAAAATAAACCATCAGAGCTACGAGCCACCTCAATCCCCAAAAAATACTTCAAAGGACCTAAGTCCTTCATATGAAAACAGGTGCCCAAATAGGACTTGAAAGAAGCAACAACAAAAGAATCATTACCAGAGATGATGAGATCGTCGACATAAATGAGAACAGAGAGCTGAATGCCATCCCGAGACATAGTGAACAAAGAGTAATCCGAGTATGATTGAGTGAAGCCATACGAGATCAAGGAAGCAGCTAACTTAGCAAACCAGCAACGGGGAGCTTGTCGAAGGCCATAGAGGGACTTTCGGAGACGACACACCTGACCGGGCTTGGAGGGAGTGAAGCCAGGAGGTGGTTTCATGTACACTTCTTCGTCGAGGTCGCCGTGAAGAAATGCATTATGCACATTCATCTGATGAAGCTCCCAGTTCTTAGCAGCGGCAATGGCGAGAAAGGCCCGAACAGTAACCATTTTAGCCACCGGAGCAAAGGTCTCTGTGTAGTCAATACCTTCAACCTGGTGATTCCCAAAGATGACCAATCGGGCCTTGAGACGTTCAATGGTCCCATCTGAATTATGTTTGATCTTGTAGACCCACTTGCAACCAAGAGCCTTTTTATTTGCAGGCAATTCGGCCATAGACCAGGTACCAGTATTTTCCAAGGCTGCAATCTCGGATTGCATTGCAGCACGCCAACCAGTATCTTTCATGGCTTCATGAAAAGAGAGCGGTGCACTGCTAGCGGTAACAGCTGCAAGAAAGATGCGATGTGGAGCAGAAAATTTATCATAATTCACAAAGTGTGCTAAAGGATACAGAATACCTGGGGAAGAAGACGGAGTAGGCGAACGCGAAGATGGACTCAAAGCTTGAACGGAGTTGGTCACAAAATCCCGAAGACGAACCGAAGTCTGTTTGGTACGTAAACCACGCCCAAGCTCCTCGGGTGGAGGATCTGGGCCAGCCGTAGCGTCGAGGCTGCTCAACTTGGAGAGAGGGGGGACTGTCCGAGAGCCGAGCAGGGGACGACCGAGGAAGAGAGACCTCCGGACCAGCAGCAGTATCCGCGTCAAGGACGGATTCAAGGTCATCCAAAAACCCAACATCAATCGACACATGTGCATCATCATATAAAACAGAAGTAGAATCCGAATCCAAAGCAAAGGGAAACTCATTTTCGTGAAACTGAACATCACGCGAAACAAAAAATTCCCCTGTAGCCAGATCATACAATCTCCATCCTTTCTTTCCATTAGGATAACCAACAAAAATACACCTCCGACTCCGCGGAGTAAACTTATTGCCTTTTGCACGTTGGTCATGAGCAAAACACAAACAACCAAAAACTCTCATAACATCAAAAGCAGGAATTTTACCACACAACACGTCATAGGGAGTTTTGTCTCCTAACATAGTAGAAGGAGTGCGATTAATCAGATAAACAGCGGTAAGAACACATTCTCCGCAAAAAGTAATAGGAAGATGGGCTTGAAACATCAAAGCACGGGCAACATTGAGGATGTGTTGGTGTTTACGCTCAACCTTACCATTTTGTTGAGGGGTTCCAACACACGAGGTTTGAAACAAAATACCACATTTATCGAAATAGTCTAACATACAGCGGAACTCAGTACCATTATCAGTGCGCACAATCTTAACAGTAGTATCAAATTGACGTTCAACCATAGCAAAGAAAGAAGAAAAAGCTTTGTGAACCTCGGTTTTATTACGCAACAAGTAAACCCAAATAGAACGAGAATAATCATCCACCAAAGTCAAAAAATAGATAGCATCACAAGAAGAGGCCGTCCGATATGGACCCCACAAATCACAGTGAATTAAGGCAAAAATACGTTCAGATTTACTTTCACTAACAGGGAAACAATCACGTGTCTGTTTAGCTTGAGGACAAACTACACAAGCTTTATTCAACTTTTTCTTAAAACTACGCACACGAATAGCAGGAACTAACTTGACTACTCTGTCGGAAGGATGCCCCAGTCGATTATGCCACAACTCAAATTCGGAGAGAACAGGAGCAGACACAACATGAATAGTAGGGATTCTGCGAAAGAAGTAGAGTCCATCTCGACGTTCACCGGCTCCAATCAGGTTCCCCAAGTGTAGGTCCTGAATAGCACACAAGGAATCAGTAAATCGAACTACACAAGAAGAGGCATCAATCAACTGAGAAACAGAAATCAGGTTGCAAGTAAGAGTAGGAACATATAAGACATCATTAAGAGTAAGGTCCGGAGAGAGGATCACACGACCCTTCATAGTTGCTACAACACGTTGACCATCAGGTAAACCAACAGGACAGTCGATAATACATTGAACATCAGTCAAACAAGACTGAGTACCAGTGACGTGGTGAGAGGCACCCGTGTCAAGTATCCAAGATAATGAAGGTAAATCACCTGTCATACGATCAGTAGTGGAGTTTTGAGCATTAATCATATTCAATAAAACCTGAACTTGGGCAGGGCTCAATTCATCAAGGGGAGAAGAAGAACCAGCAGCACTAGGGGCACTGCCCGCGGCATCTGTCACGGCGTGGGCACGAACTGGACCACCGCGGGAGGTGGGGGGCAGCAGCAGATGACGTGGCAGACCCGGTAACAGTAGAGGAGGAGGAAAAAGACCCTCCTTGGCCGAACTTTTCGACCCACCATTGAGCAGGACCATGAAGCTTGAAGCAAGAGGCTTTGTCATGGCCACGACGCTTGCAATAGGAGCAGGTGAGTTTGGATTTATCAGGACGGGAGGGTGGCCGTTCCACCTGCAAAGAGAAGGCATGAGTTTCATCCAAAACCACCTTGCTACGAGCAATCTCCCGCGACCGTTCTTCTTGCACCAACGCTTGGTAAGCACGATCAAGTGTGGGAGGAGGAGATTGAGAAAGAAGATTAGAGCGCACAGTACCGAATCGATCGTCATCAATACCAATAAAAAATTGGTGAAGCTTTTCCTCCTCCCGATCAAGTGCGAACTTGCCGGCCACATCACACGTGCACTTGCCGCAAGAACACGCGTGGAGGGACTTCAAACGAACAAGTTCATCATACAAGGACATTAGACGATTGTAATATTCGTCGACCGTCATGGATTTGGACTGTTTGCAGTCGGTGATGGAGAACCGAAGTTGCTGCAGGCGTGGGCCATTAGCCACGCAAAACCGGCGTTCAAGGTAAGTCCAAAGAGAATGAGCATCATCATGAAATGGAATGGACACGGCAATCTTGGAGTCCATACTCCTTCAAAGCCACGACACAATCATTGAGTTCACAGTTTCCCAATCTAGCAGCTTTTTCTTTTCGGTAGGCTTAGAAATCGTGCCATCAATGAACACGAATTTCCGGCGAGCCTTCAAGGAAAGAGTGATGGCGCGAGCCCAGGTGACGTAATTGTCACCAGTGAGTAAAACGTGGGTGATTAAGTTACCTGGCTGATCGCCCGAGCCAAGGTAATAAGGAGAGGCAGGTTCGATTTTTTCTCCGTCAGTCATGGCGAGAGGCAGGGTCGTAGCTGCGGGTGTGCAAAGAGCCCCTCCGCACAGGGCCCCCAGTCCAAAAATTTTTGTTTTTATTTGAAAAATATGATGTTTTGTAAATAGTAAACAACAAACGTTCCACATCTTCATCTCTGGGCTCCATAATTCACGCTATCCCCTATCATCTTCCTTAGGGGTCATTTGGTTCAAGATATAGAATGGAAAGGGAATAGAAACAAATAGAGGAGAGGAATGGTAACAAAAATGGTTAGCTTTATTAGGTGTTTGGTTCAAGCCATGAAATGGTAACCATTACCACCAAATAATGTATTTTGTTACTTGAAGGGGAGGGAAGGATAACAAATTGGGGGAGTCCATTACCACCAAGTAATGGTAATGGATTAATGAATGGTTGAACCAAACAAAAAGAAAGGGAATCGGTAATTGCTTACGTTTCTTGGAGCCCAAAAATCACGAACCAAACGTGCTCTTAATCTCTTCCACCAAACATGCAACCTTCCATATCTTTAACTTTAGTATTGTCATCAATACTTTTTCATAATTATCAAAAATAAAATCAATCCATCAATTAGTATTGATTCTCTCTGCCCTCTATGAAAAATTGTAGTCCTTTTCTTTCACTAAGGGGAAAGAAAAGGCCCAATTTCCATTTTAGAACAGGGGCCCATAAATATCCAAGACGGCCCTGGCGAGAGGCAAAGCCACGCGGGTGGATCTCAGGCACGACGACAGTGACGGTGGTGAAAAAAAAAAATAGGGTTGTTTTAGTGTGGCTCCGATACCATGATAAGTTATGAGGGTTTAATGATGTGTTAGTTGTATTACTGTAAAACCAGAGAGTTTATATACAACCTAAGAATATAACAAGGCCTTAGGCCCAAACTATACAACGTTAATATGGAAACCATATATACAAGGTCTAATATATATCGGAGGTGCAGGTGCCTTCATCCGCGACTACCCTCCAGATTACAATACTCTTATGTCAGTCTGATACGAACAATGAGATTGTAAAGGGCAATGTATGTCAGTCTGATACGAACAATGAGATTGTAAAGGGCAATGTTGTCTTTTCCGTCGGAGAACCTGGTCAAAGTTCTAAGGTTCCCATTACCGGAATGTTCGGCACTATTGAAGTCATGGTAATTTGGGGTTGATTCCAGCCATATAATCACGGTGCAGTATTAATAGTAGTACTAAATAAAACTTGCAATCCCTGCACTAGTTTTTACGTTTCATATGCGCTGATTATGTACTCTATGCTTTTGCTGTTGTTTGGCTTTAGTAGTCAGCGGAGTATCTTAATATAATAATCTAATATGCTATGTCATACTTAATTGGATATGCGTGGCTTGGCATTATCTGTTTGTAAATGTTACTAGAATACTCAATGTGGCCAATTTTGAGAGGTCCTCGTGGGAGCCCAATGGGGGTTAAAGAGATCTATACAAAAGTAGAAGATAGAGCTAACAAAAAAAGGTACATGAGTAAGAGGAAATAAAATGTTTAAAAAGAAGGTGGAATAAATGAGAGAAATATAGTTAAGGCAAGTAAGCAAATAAGAAAATAGTACAGAATAATGTCCTGAGTCGTGACCCATTGAGCTCACTGCTCTACCGCGCACAGCACAACAACCAAAACCAACTGAGTTGTCTTCTTTTATTCGACAATGTAGGACGCAATTAGTATTTAACTATTTATAGCTTACTTCGCTGATGGGGGGCTAGGCCCGAGTACAGTGGCGGAGCCAGGATTTCAAAATCGGGGGGTCACAAAAATTGTCGCAGATCGGGTTGTTTTCCCATTGCCTTTGATTTTTTTGATCTGGGTGTATCACTCATCGTTTCCTATATTCATTATTTAATACAAATTAACACATATGAACTAACTATTAAACTGTATGAAAATCAATCAATAAATTACCATCATAAAGAAACTAAATCATCATAGAAAATTATAAATTAATTAACACCACCTAATTTATACAAATTCACACATAGCCTTGAATAGCCTAATTTATCATACAATCTAAACTCAAAGATATTATCTTTATTATTATTACAAAATAGCCTTGAAAACCCAAAAAGAATATAATAACAACATACAAAAATCTGGATTTTTTTAGCAGACTAGTTAATGATTTCTTATTTGAATTCTTACTCAAATATATAATGGTAAACTACAAAAATCAAAATCTTAAAACTAAGAATAGTAAAATTAGTCCTAAACAAACCTTCAAAATTTTGAATCGACGAAAAAATCCTTCAATTTCTTTCCTTGAAGTAACTTGAATTGATAATGGAAATATGAAATTGAACTTTCGAGATAGAAAACTGGAGTAGATGAATATGAATGCAGACTTTAATCAGTAGAGAGATGAGTATTAGGAAAAAGGAAGGAGGGAGAAAGTGATAAGTTTTAAAAATTGAAAGATTTTTTATTTTTTTAAGTTGTTTTAATTAAAAGCCTGATGGGATTATGGGAATTGGGACCCAAAGTTAAAGTAAGTCTCGCAATTGGCGGATAAGATACTGGGATTACAACCGTACTGCAAGACCCAAACTTTCCTTCTTTTCTGGCGCTGAACTTGCTTGGGCGCAACAAATTTTTTTTTTTTTTCTTTTTTTTTTTACATAAAATCCTTCATTTTTTTTTTAAATTCGCGGGGTCACGTGACCCCACGTGACCCATGCTAGCTCCGCCAGTAACCGAGTAGGGGTCCCCCTAAATCTGTCACTCTAAAGCCAGGATAGAACCCATTAAGACTAATTCAAATTATTGAAAAACTGGAATTCTTTTTTGAAAAATTGAAAATGGAAATAATACTATTATTAGATCATCAGAAAGATTTCATCTTTTTTATTTCCTATTTGTTGAGTCGTTCTGAATAAATATAACTTAATAAGTTGAACAAAACAGAGCTTTTATTGACAAAGACTGTCAACTTAAACTACTATAAAGAGTTGTTGCTGCATGTAAAACTTATTGGGCGAGGTGGGTGCGGAGGATGGTACCTCCACACCCGCACCCACATAAAATTCCCGTCCCCATCCCCGCCCAACCACCCATTGAGGGGGAAAATTCCAGACCCATCCCCGCCTCACCAAGTACGTATTTAAAACCCATCTCCGCCCCACCACCCGCATGGGTACCCGCATCCGCTTCGTATCCGTGACGTACCCACTTCATCCCCGTCCCACTACTGACATGGGTACCCGCACCCGCTTCGTACCCGCGTCATACCCACATATTTATCTTTTGCAAGATAAAAATATAAATAATATAAGTATATAAATAAAATTTTAATAATAAATATACGGGGCTGGCGGGGATGGGAAGGGGCGTGCGGGGATGGGGTGGGTATATCATAAAATCCACACCCGCTCCACCACCCATTACGGGTACGATTTTAATCCTCATCCCCGCCCTACCTAGACCCATCCCCGCCCCACTTGGGCGGGGATGGGGTGGGTCTCCTACTTGACCCGCCCCACTTCCATCCCTAGTAAAACTAGCTACTCAACATTACGAAATATCACAACAAAAAAATTATCGTCGCACGCATCGCATGCTTAGAAAGCTAGTGGAAACTAATGAAAGTCATATGTCCAAATGGCATGACCAACTACTGAACTAAGCTAAGACTGGTTGAAAACTACCGAGTATTGCAACTAAAAAAAATCAAGGGAAATTCCACTTTGTACCACTTTACTTTGTGCTTTTCCATTTGTTACCCAAATTATTTTTGGATTCTTTATGGTACCACTGTATTTTGGACTTATTATATACTGTAACATTATATTAAACAAAACCTTAGTTTGGGGGTTAAATAGGGTTGGAGGTTTGTCTAATTTTGCGTAATTAAGGTTCTGGAAGTCATTTTAATCCTTAACGACCAAATTTAAAGTCCAATTTCGTAAAAAATACAAGTAGGCATTTCCTAACACATAAAACGAGATTCTCATCGTTTTACTCTAATTTCGACTTCAATTTTGACCCATAAGAGCCAAAATGACTCCCAAATTTTAACTGAACTATTCTCAATGCACAAGGCACGTAAACAAGGCAAACTACTAACCCTATTTAATTTAAGACTAATGTTTTATTTAATATAATGTTACGGTATAGAATAAGTCCAAACTACAGTGATACCATATGGAATCCAAAAAAAAATTGAGTACCAAAAAGAAAAGCCGAAAGTACAATGATACCAAGTGGAATTTCCCAAAAATCAAAGACGTATATATATGTATGTACATCAAGAAATTACAGGAATTTGTTATAACACAAAGGAACGTGTTCCATCATATTAGTAGTAATCAGCCTCCCAATATTTCACCATTCCCACAACTTAGCGAACCACTTAAAACTCACGATTTATATCAAAAAGCTATATGCAGTCAGGCTTCACTACTATTACAATGTCTGACAAAACTACAGTGTCAAGGTGAATTAGACGAATTCGAAAATCAACCGTCTTCCCACTCCACATCGTCGTCATCATCGTTGTCCTCCTCTACTAGAGGATCATCTTGAACATTCAAGTCGACCTTGTAGCTTTCGCCAGAGTTCCCTGCTAATCAAATAACATTAGTCAACCTTCACAAATTATTGGAGATAAGTCCACAGCTGCCAGCTCAGCTCAATAGCTGTTCATTTGCTCAGCTCATTAATTTATACTATTAGCTTCATTAGTATGCCTTGTTGGCAACCCTCTTAGCTTAATTCTTACATATAAATACTCCTATCCTCAGTATTGTATGATATTATTCAGTTTTACTTTTTCTCTCTCATCAAATGTAATAAGTTCTTTTCTCTCTGTAAGAATTCTCTAATTTTCTTCAATAAAATCTTCTTTTCTTTGATGATAATTGATCACATTTGATCAATTAACATGGTATCAGAGCTATTGTTGTTTGATCCTGTGAATAATTCCGCGCAATTGTTGTTCTTCTTCTTTCTGGTAAAATCTTTCGAATCTCTCTGATTCATCGCAATTTTTTTTTTTCCTTTTCTGTGAAATTGCGTTGAAGAATTTGTTGAAATTCTTCTTGAACTTGTGATATTTCTTTGAAATTTGCTGAAATTGATTGTTTTAACTTCATCTGGAAGTTAAAATTTCTTGCGTTTGTTGATTGTGTTGAACAATTTCATTTGGAAATTGGTGAAATTAGTTGAGTTTGTTGAAGATTTCGTTTGGAAATTGGCGAAATTAGTTGAAATTGTTGAAGATTGCTTGAATCTTTCAATTGATTCTATAATTGAGTTGAATTCATGGCTTCTACTGGAACTAGTGCTGATCCTACTTCATTTCTTGGTAGTGTATACTACATTCATCCAAACTAAACTACTTTATAAGCCTTGAAGTTAGTCCTCCTATCACCAATTGGTTTTAGGATAGAACCTCCTTAGGATTGTAAGTGGGCTAAACTTTCCTCCTCCTTATTGGGTTATCCAGGCCCATTTCATATAATCTGAAAATTAACATGGTATCAGAGCCCAGGTTGTGGGTCTCTTCTAAACTAGGCCTAAGCACATGTGAGGGGAGTGTTGAATCCCATTGATGAGTATATGTGAGTGTCCCATATTGGAGAAAAGAGGAGAGACTAAACTACTTTATAAGCCTTGGAGTTAGTCCTCCTATCACCAATTGGTTTTAGGATGGAACCTCCTTAGGATTGTAAGTGGGCTAAACTTTCCTCCTCCTTATTGGGTTATCCAGGCCCATTTCATATAATCTAGTATTGTATGATATTATTCAGTTTTACTTTTTCTCTCTCATCAAATGTAATAAGTTCTTTTCTCTCTGTAAGAATTCTCTAATTCTCTTCAATAAAATCTTCTTTTCTTTGATGATAATTGATCACATTTGATCAATTAACACAAATGCAATACAAGAATATCTAGAAGACTAGAACCCATGTATGTATTAAGACACAAAACCAAACCCTGCTCTGGCTCCTCTTTGAGGTCTATGCTGGGATTACCCTCGATAGTAGGGCCTAGTCCAGGCCCGGTTTCATCACCAACACACAAAAAATGTATTTCTAGCACAAAATATAAACACGGGCATCCAATTCCCACCTGAAGGCATAGCATCTTCCTATATATCCTCGTCCTCGCTCTCATCCTCGCGTTTTGATTTTACGCCAACTTGACGATCTGACGATATGGGTTGACCCGAGACCTCTCCACTAGATATATCCTGCTTCCCCTTGGTATCTTCTTCACGTTGTCGTTCCAGGATAGCAGCATAATAAGCTTTAACTTACTCATCCTACAAAATTATTCCACCATGCCAAAATGTAAATACCAGCTCCTTAAACTCTTACCACTCTTTATGGGATAATTGAACTCTAACAAACCTGAAGGCTTTTTTCGTCCTTTACAACAGTGGACTTCTTATCGTCTGATAGACCAGAGGGCTCCAAAGTGACATCCTGCTTAGTTTCCTGTTCCCCCTCACCACGCTGCTCCTTCGTTAAGTTCATGCCTTGTCTGATCATCCAAGGAGGCAAAACTTTCATGGGTGCATTTCCAGTACCAGATGAATTTCCCGTGTTAATAAAAAACCTGGTATAAAGATTAGTAAAAGAAGGCGGAAGGATTTTCATACCATTTACATTGTTGCATGTGAAAAATCTAGATGTCTAATGAAAAATAGTGTATGTAGTCTAGAAAAATCAAGTGATGATGTATCTAGAAATATCTTGTAAAACACAAAGATATGTGATGTAGAAATGTGTAATATTAGACAAGTGTAGAGATTTCTAGAAACTAGGATACAACAACTATAAATATGTTGTATGTGCATGAGTTGAGAGGTGAGCTAATCAAGTGAGCTCCCAAAAAATATTTGAATGGTAGAAACAAGAGTTCTACCAAAGAGATAAGTGAGAGATATGGGCTCTCACAAATATAGTTGTACAATTCATATTAATGTTATTAATGAAAATGCAATTTTGTTATATTATGAAGGGTTCATTAAAACTTCCGCATGCGCCCCCAAATTTCTTTCATGGTATCAGAGCCGGAAAGTGATTACGACGAAATTGAAGACCGGATAATCGAGAGATGAAGGATTACAAGATTTGAAGAAAGTATGGAATATAGCAAGAGAAAAAGAGAGTATGTTGGTGACAAGAGCAGCATCGGTTAGGAAAAAGAAAAAAAAATATTCACAAAGAGATTTTTGGAGTTTGCTAATGACATGAGCATTAGCAGTGATGGGTGGTGACATGAGCACCACAACAACAAAAATATTGGATAAAAATAAATAAATATTTTGGGCGAAGGCTGGTGACACGTGCATCAGTAAGCTAGTTGATAACATGAGTATCAACGAGAAGATCATAAAAATTAAGAAGATGGAGATTGGTAACATGAGTACCAACAAAATTTCAAAGAAAAATAGAAAATGGAGATGAGAAACAATAAGAAGAATTTTTTTGGAGAAAATTATGAAAAAGTTAAGATTAGGGGGAGCAAGTTGGTAACACGGGTACCAACACAAAGAGTTGAAGATCTACAAGATGGGAAGAAGAAGCAAAGTTGAGGATAGTTAGTGACATGGGCACTAACAAAAACAATTTCGGTACGTGGTCGGATCGTTGATGACAGGTGCATCAACATATTTAAGAGTTTTTAAAGTACAAGATTTTTCAAGATTAAGGGGGAGTATTAGAGGTTAATCTAGAAAAATCTAGATGTCTAATGAAAAATAGTGTATGTAGTCTAGAAAAATCAAGTTATGATGTATCTAGAAATATCTTGTAAAACACAAAGATATGTGATGTAGAAATATGTAATATTAGACAAGTGTAGAAATTTCTAGAAACTAGGATACAACAACTATAAATATGTTGTATGTGCATGAGTTGAGAGGTGAGCTAATCAAGTGAGCTCCCACAAAATATTTGAATGGTAGAAACAAGAGTTCTACCAAAGAGATAAGTGAGAGATATGGGCTCTCACAAATATAGTTGTACAATTCATATTAATGTTATTAACGAAAATGCAATTTTGTTATATTATGAAGGGTCCATTAAAACTTCCGCATGCGCCCCCAAATTTCTATCAAAACCGTGAATCATCATTTCAAAACTTCCTAAAGTGCAATAAGCTCCTAAATCTCTAATGCTGGAAGGTCATTAGACATATTTTGCAAGTACCCGAAAAATAAAAAAAAATTGTAATACTCATAATTTGTGGGTTCTCTAGGAAAAGAACACTCATAATAGAGGGTACGGGTAACATTTTCAGTTGTTGGTGTGTAGTTGAAAAGAGTGAAGTTTACAGTGGTGTTGAAAAATTTCTCTGGGCAGTTACCTTTCACGAAGTTTTCTGCGGCAACAGAGATAGTATTCGAATTTGGGCGCATCTGTAAAAGAAGATATTTCTCTGACGATGTCGTCATTGATGATATCTCTGGCATAACATCTCCATTGCTGCAATTGAGCTTAAACCCAGGATAGCCACAGTATGCTAGGCGGTTTTCTTCGTCGTAGAAAGGGTAGCTTATGTTGACATTTCCACACTGAAATGGCTTGCAGTCTTCATATTCATTAGCCTTGATGGATTTATGGAGTTGGAATAAATGGACGATGATTATCATGAGGAAGAAAGAAGATTGAAACAAGAGGGTCATCTTTGTTTCAGAATATTCGGGGATTGTTGATTAGGAAGAAGGGAAGGAGAGAGCTATTATATCCTTAACTGAGTCAAAGAATTGCTAAGCTTCAATCCTCCTCCAGTAAATTCTAAGAAATTTGTTATTTGTGACTTGAAATTTTGTGAATGCACATATCTCTCAATCTATAAATGGTTTTGTGAGAATGGTGACTTGATCATGTGCTAGGAGCCTTGGGGGCTCAATATGGTGTGGAGAAGAAGTTGGGTGAAGTTGGGCATCTTCTGAAGACAAAGACGTCAGGCAGGAGCTCATGCCCGGGTCGGGCACTAAAAGTACGCGGGTCGGGCACATCGAGCGAATGAGGATTTTTGTCAGTTTCCAGTGCCTGGGTCGCGCGCCATTTGTGCCCGAGTCGCGCATTTCGACGGAACGTGCGATTCGACTCTTCTAAGGCGGTTTCTTCCAACCCTAAACCTAGAATAAATATGTTTAGGAGCCACGTTTGTTAGGTATGATGAAGAACATCATCATCAAAAAGACTTTTAGCCTCTAGAATTTAGGACTCCTTGTATTATTCTCTCTGATTTTCTCCATTATAGTGAAGAAGCTCTAATCCCCCACCTGTGGACGTAGGTCAAATTTGACTGAACCACGTAAATCCTTGTGTTCTTTGTTTGTTCATCTTTATTGTTTTCTCACCTTTATTATTTCATTGATTTTCTGTTCCGCATTAATCAAACTACAACACCCAGATTCCTAACAAACTGGTATCAGAGCTTGGTTGCTTAAGATCTTAGGTGTTTATAGAACAAGTTTGATTTTTTGATTATGTCAATGAAATTTGATATTGAGAAATTTGATAGGCAAGTAAATTTTGGCCTATGGCAATTAAAGATGAAAGCCATCTTGGTTCAAAGTGGCTGTCACAAGGCTCTTGAAGGTGCATCCAAAAAGCCTTCGGGTATGACGGATGACAAGTGGGAGGAGATCGATTTGAAGGCACTCTCCGCGATTCATTTAAGTCTATCTAATGAAGTTTTGAGAGAGGTTGCCAAGGAGACGTCTGCTGCGGGTTTGTGGTTGAAGTTGGAGTCACTTTATATGACAAAGAGTGTGACCAACCGTCTACTACTCAAATATAGACTTCATGATCTCAGTCTAGAAGAAGGTAAACCGCTTGAGTCTCATTTAGATGAATTCTTCTCTATTATTATGGATTTGCAAGACATCGATGTTGAGATCGATGATGAGGATATGGCTATTAGGATGTTGTGCTCTTTACCACCTTCGTATAAGCATTTTCGAGATACCTTATTATATGGTAAAGATGATTTGAGTTTGCAGGATGTTAAGGAGGCCTTAACTCAGAGAGATTTAATTGACAATAAATTGGTTAATAAATATAATAATTCTGCTTACATAAATGCTTTGGTTGCTCATGGTGGAAAGAATTCTGGCAAAATCTGTAACTATTGTCATGTGAAGGGTCATATCAAAGCTGAGTGTTGGAAATTAAAGAAGAAGAATGGGGAAAAGTCCAATGAGGACCAATCCGCAAATATCGCCAACGATGCCTTTGATGATGATCTTGCACTTTAGGGTTACATGATTTGGGGTTGCGGTTTCTACGATCTCTTTATGATTGGTGCCCTTTGAGATCTCTTGGTGAAACGAGAAACCGTGTGGATTTTTTGCTATGGAGTCTATGATAGATTGTTTTTGAGTTTGTAATAAAGTAGCAATCTTGGTTATGCATTAGATTTTGTTCTAGTTATGCTATTTCTTATCTCAAATTTGGTACTTTTGTGTTTATTAAGTACAATTGCAATTTAAAAATTATTGTTGTCATTCAGTTTCTAGAATTGCCTTTGAGTTTGTTGTTGAGATGAAGAAGTGTTTGAAGAGAGTTTGGTCAATTTTGAGGAAGCATGCTCGGCGTTGGTGACTTTATGCTCTCGATCTAGACCATGTGATGGTTTTGTATACGGATTTTTGTGTTCGAAGACGCATCGGTGCACAATTATAGAAGATGTCTGTTTTCTGGATTGCCTACAATGGGTAGGTTTATGGAATTTTGTTTAAGGTGGAGGTTCTATGTTTATGGTGAGCATTATCTTTTGGGTTTTTCAGTTCAAGGTGGAGTTATCTTGTTTGATCGGTTTTTTTTTTCAAGTCAAGGTGGAGATTGTTATTTGTGACTTGAAATTTTGTGAATGCACATATCTCTCAATCTATAAATGGTTTTGTGAGAATGGTGACTTGATCATGTGCTAGGAGCCTTGGGGGCTCAATATGGTGTGGAGAAGAAGTTGGGTGAAGTTGGGCATCTTCTGAAGACAAAGACGCCAGGCAGGAGCTCATGCCCGGGTCGAGCACTAAAAGTGCCCGGGTCGGGCATATCGAGCGAATGAGGATTTTTGTCAGTTTCCAGTGCCCGGGTCGTGTGCCATTTGTTCCCGAGTCGCGCACTTCGACGGAACCCGCGATTCGACTCTTTTAAGGCGGTTTCTTCCAACCCTAAACCTAGAATAAATATGTTTAGGAGCCGTGTTTGTTAGGTATGATGAAGAACATCATCATCAAAAACACTTTTAGCCTCTAGAATTTAGGACTCCTTGTATTATTCTCTTTGATTTTCTCCATTATAGTGAAGAAGCTCTAATCCCCCACCTGTGGACGTAGGTCAAATTTGACTGAACCACGTAAATCCTTGTGTTCTTTGTTTGTTCATCTTTATTGTTTTCTCACCTTTATTATTTCATTGATTTTCTGTTCCGTATTAATCAAACTACAACACCCAAATTCCTAACAAAATCAAACAATATTAAGTCTTTTGTGTGCGAGGTGTTTTGAAAGTTCCCCCCTGCTTATGGTTGATATTTCAACATTTTTCTTCCTCTGTAAACTCATCATAGTGATTGGATTAATTAACCATGCATAGGGATTTTTGAATTATAATGTAAGAGTAAGATAGGTATTTTCCTGACATACAAGGTGTATATTGGAGAGACAAAAGTGTGTGCGGCGCCACCATCCCAATGTAACATGGTTCGCTATATAATTCGCAGTTCGTCCTAAATGGGCCAAAAATAGCCCAAAACTGATCATAATTCACTTTTTGCGGTTTGCAATTTGCGGGAAAATTAGAAAATTATGTTACACCGAATTCCACACATTGTGCTCGGTTGATTATTACTCACACATTAGTATTACGGCCTTCAAATCAACTGTGTGGTTCATTTTGGGGAATAGTAATACATTAGATTTCAAAGTCAAGGTAGAGTTGTTGTGGTCTATAATATCATACTTCTTTCTGGCTAGTACTCATCCCACCTCAAATCAGTCTTCACATTATAATGCATCATTGACCTCTCTGACTTATTATTAAGTCAGTGATGTTCTTGTAATCTAGAAAGATAATCTTGCTGAATTAAATGTCGGTGACCTTTGTTTTGATTGACTCAGTCTAAGACCCTCACGTCAATCAAGAAAGTTAACCTTCATCTAGTTAGGCATGGAATTCACGTATCATAAGAGTAACATATCGTAGCTTATAGACTATTATTGCAGAACATAAATCACACTGAATAGTCGTCTTTAAGCTGTTGGGTATACATCCCAAGTCCCACATCGAAGAGGTAAGGAGGAGTTACCTAGTTTATATGAGTTCACCAACTATATTAGTATGAGGCTTTTTGGGAATGAGCCCAAAAACAAATCCGTGCGGGCTAGGCCCAAAGCAGATAATATCATACTAATGGTACTCAGTTAAATGCATGTGTTCCGCGGGTTGGCGGCGGTAGGCCTGAGGGGAGGATTGTTGGGTATACATCCCAAGTCCCACATCGAAGAGGTGGGTGGAGCTGTAGGTGGACTCGTGGGCCCTACATAAGCGTCTGTATCTGCAAAACTAGAGTGTATGCATACACGGAAAAAAAAATCGCCTTGAACGTACATTCTTTTGGTTCATTGCAAATGTCGAGAACTTCTTGCTTTTAAAATTTGTTGGTGCATTGTAATAGCATCAATGGACTACATGATTTTTAGTTTTAAACCTATAATTCATAGACTTATATTGCTAGATTTTTCAAAAATTGACCCGACTTGAAAGTACGATCGAAAATTTGAAGCCCTGAATAACTCATGGCTTTAGCCACAATGACAATAACTATTGGTCTATGTACGCACATTTTTAGTGCTTGGCATTTGGCAAAAAAATAAATAAACAAAAAGGGTTATGTTTGGATGCTCCACCCAGAACTTTCTAGAATCTATAACTTGATACATAAGGTGATTATCTGCTAGCCATCTTGTGCACATAGCAGAAAAGCTGAAATTAGATGAACATGTATAGGAACATTTGTATTCCAAAAAAAAAAACATGTATAGGCACATTGCACCCAAAATAAAAAACATGTACAGGAACATTCTTAAATGTTTTATTGCTCTGAAAGACTATTTATTGAAATTATGGGCATAGGTGAAGTATTTTGCTGTGATCTCAACGGAGAAGCAAGAGAGGGCATAGGTGGAATCTGTAGGGTTTCGAACGTTCCTTCAAGCATTTCCACCACTCGAGTCATAGCTGGTCGGCTTGATGGGCTGGTTTGTATGCACCATAAGCTGACCAAAACCATCTTCCTCCTAAGTGATCCTTCCTCACTATTTATGATCCCTTGATGGTCAAGCTCCTCTACTTGTTCAAGCTGCTTGTATATCCAATCAGGAAAATACTGGTCAGTACTACATTCCACTTTCGCATCAGCATTGTATCTGCAGCCAACCATTTCTAGAACCAGCATTCCGTAGCTATAAACATCTGATTTATGGGAGACTCCACCAAAATTCTTGAGAAATACCTCTGGAGCAATGTACCCGATAGTTCCTCTAGCTTCAGACATTGATATAATACTGTCTTTCTTTGTGCAAGACTTAACAAGACCAAAATCAGATATCTTTGGGCAAAGGTTCTCATCTAATAGTATGTTTTGGGGCTTAATGTCAAAGTGCAAAATCCTCGTGTTGCACCCTTGGTGCAAGTATTCTAGCCCTCTACCCTCTTGCGATCCCAACTGCAATGTCGAATAATTTTTCCCATGAGAGTGGTTCATGGTTTTTTTGCCCCTCACATGTGAACTTCTCAAGAGAGCCATTAGGCATGTAATCATATACAAGAGCGCGTTTCTGACCCTCATAACAGAAACCCAAGAGTTTGACAATGTTTACATGGTTGGTATTTCCTATACTTGCAACTTCATTGATGAATTCCTCCATATCTCCTTTTGATTTCTTTAAAATTTTCACTGCCACCAGATGGTAATTATGTAGTTTTCCTTTGTACACAACACCATAGCCTCCTTCACCTAGCTTGTCTTTAAAGGAATTTGTGATTCTCTGCAAATTTGTGTAGGTGTACCTCTTTGGACCAGGGGATCCATAACTTTTCAGGAAAACCTCAACATCTTGCCTTTTCTCAAATGGGTGTTTTCTTTTGAAATAGAGGATTAGAACAATTAGCATGCATATGCCTATTCCTGATATAGAAGCTGCAATGACGGGAAACAAACCATTTATCATATTTTCTGTTATTAAGGTAAAGGGTTGGTGAGTGTGACAAAAATGTTATTTTGTGATAAGACACAAAATATGGTCATGCTGTAGCAAAACCTGTTGCATAAGATCATTGAATTATGTAGCAACCCTTAGCTTGTGCCTGGCCTATCTTTGTAGCCGAAAAAGTTACGGTGACTAAAAGTCCGAAACAGTATAGTTTGGTTTTTTTTGCTGCTTCTTTTTCATTGAATTTACTAAACATTTCTTGATGTTAAAAAAAAAAGGAATTTGCTAAATATCTAAGTATAGATAGAAAAAGGTGTGTTAACACTGTTAACCTGCTAATCATGGAAATTAAAAGACATAAGAAAAAAGTTAATGTACTCACAACATAGCATACTTCCCTTTTTTCAGGGCGTGCACGCCCTTACAGCTCAAATAAGAAAATAACATAGCATACTTTTCATTTTTCAGGACGTGCACGCCCTTACGGCTCACATAAGAAAATTTTATGTTTGGGAATCGGATTTCACTAAATCATTACCATAGTAATGAGATAGGGGATTTTCCTTGCAAATTACACTTAGTATCACTACCATTATCACAATTTAATAGCGCCTACGAAAAGAGTCCCACCTATGCGGCCTCAGATATTCTATTCATATAACTATATGGATGTCTAAGCGACCGGCTAAATATATACTTCCTTCGTTCTTTTTCTATTGCAACAATGAGATTTTAACACTATTCACTCACCACCCTTTCACTATCTCTTGTGATTTTTACGTAAGGAAAAATATAGTCATGTGGGATCTTGTTATATTTGTCTCAATTTATACTTTCAAAATATCAAATTTGTATAATTTCTACTAAAAATTAATTAAATATATATATTAATAGTTAAAGTTGTGCATTGGCAAGCGTGAAAACTCTATTGTTGCAATAGAAAAATAACGGAGGTAGTAGAAATGTACCTAGTATCACAATCTTGGACTTGCTTAGAGTGATTCTGCGTCCTGTAATGTGCAACAAAGATCTTATTCTTAGTGCACTATTAAAAAAAAAAGATATTATTAATCGTGCGAGAAATGATTATTATGCATATTTTAAGCTGAATGTATCTCTTATCATGTGATTAACAGGAACAACAATGGCGCGCAGAATGCTTCTTTTGCACCAATCTCGAGGTATATCCTGCCATAGCTCAACTCTAATCTCTAAGTCCTTGACTCTTAAGCACAAAGTAACCAAATAGACTGTGAACATCACTACTTAAGTTAGCACATAAGAAAGAATGAGTTACCGAGGTAGAAGCATTAAGACAATCATAGTGAAAGGTCATAAGAAAGAAAATATAGGTCTTGATTACATCACTGACTTGCATTGGTGGCTCCCTATATAGTTAAGGGAATAAGAACAACGCTGCCTAGCTAGCACTCCAGCCACAATTTCAATTATAAGCAATTGAGCTGATTTTCTACCTTTTGGGAAATTTCTTTGATCACTCGGTGGATTAGTATTGTCGGACAGAGGAGCCGGATTAGGTACGGCAAGATTCCCTTCTGGTTGATTCAGCTTGAAGATTTCCAATCCATTCAATAATACATCATCCAACCTAATTAAGAACATAGCCAATGATAATTTAGTAAGTAAATGTTTGGTTGGTATAGAAAAACTCAAACATATATAGGAGGTTGTACTTTTGAGAAATTTTTGTGTTGTTGAGTTGATTAAGTTTATTGTATACTATTAAAACAAAAAGTTTATTTAATATAAGGAAAAAATTGACATTAATAAATAATCTCAATTTTCATCTATCTTCTTAAAATATTCCAAATTTTGGATTATTCCAGAATAATCCAAACATCGAGGGAACGTTTTCAAAATAAGTCAAACTATCAATTTTCTTTCCTACACTAATCCATTTTAAGTCTATAATATTTAAAAAATTAACCGTTCAGATTATTTTGAGACACCCCTTAAAGTTAGGATTACTCTAAAATAATCAAAAGTTGATATTACTTTGAGAAGATAGGTGAAAGTTGAGATTATTCATGTCGATTTTTCCAATAAGAAAAAATTGAAACATCAGTCTTTATATATTAGCCATTAAACTTGGTCTCAATAGGATGCATCTATTAATTAAAGTTTGGAGAAGAGTGAGATTTTATTACATTTTTAACTTTGTACTATCAACTTTTACGAATTGGAATCATAAGCGAAATAACAGAGGGGTTAAAACGTATCGAGAAACACTTACGAAACGGTTCGAGAAGATGATGGAAGGGGATGGAGGGCGATTGACAGAGGAACTTTGGTGCCATCACTTTGACCATACAAGCTTACAGCATAATCTTGGAATACTGCAATCCCCAATCCTCCAGTAATCCCCCACACATCAACCACTCCTCCATATTCATTATTTATGTACACTTCAAACACCCTTTGTTCACTTCGAGTCACTTTCGAATATAGCTCGCAGAAATGGAGCCTTACCAAATAATCAAACCCTGGATCGACGTTGAAATTCCATGTCAAGTTTCTGCTTAGGGATTCAGGAACATCCAAACCCATATACCGTAAAGTAGCATAAACCTAAGGTGGCGCTACATAGCGTGGCACTTGGGTGTACTCTACAACAGGCATATCTCCTTCTTTTGGATATATGGTTGTACCATAGAAATTATTAGCGATGAATGTTTCGTCGGAATTCCAAATTCGGTACAGCTCTCCTGAGTCTAATTCAAATGGAACGGTAGTCCCTCCAACGTTAATCCGATGAGCCGTTTGGAACGCGGTTTGTTGGAGGGAGTACTCATTATTAGTAGGGATGAAAATAGGGGGTGGAAATCGTGTGGCATTAAAATAAAGGCCTTCAGGCACAGCAACTGTATGGGTATAACCCAAGTACGTTAGCGGACCCCTGTGATAAGTCCGCGAACGCCATAACGGACGCGAACACTGTAAATGTCGCCCACAACTCTAACAAGTCAGCACATCAATATGGTCCGACAACGTTAGCGGTCGCCCAACAAGACAAAATAAGGGAATCTTCCCAACTGTCAGGAACACCACGACCGTACACGTGTAAAAGGATTACGCACCCTGTCAGGTGAATAGTACTTCTATAAATACCCCACTAGTACTATTCTGCAGGGACATTCTCTCACACCCAGAATTCTTATCTCTCTCTCTACTTTCTCTCTCTAAATCCTAATTGGACACGTGCTGACTTGAGCGTCGGAGGGGGTTTCCTCGCATCCCCCCCGAGGGTAGTTCACGTTTGCTTCTTGTGCAATTATTCACTAGCAGAGTCTAATCCAAATCTTTGGCGGACTTCTCTCGAGACCGCCAACCGTTTCAACACCGAAACAACTTGGCGCTAGAAGGAGGGGACTTCCATCTTTGTGAACGCCAACATGGAAAGAGCAAACAATGACGGCCGTGATCCATCCGAGTTAGACGCTGGGAACGTCAACGAACAGCAAACCCCTGGGAACAACGTGTCTCAGGTAAACACTGGAAGCGGATCATTTAACCTGGCTCAATTAAGTCAATTCTCCCCTGAGCAGCTACAAACGGTAGCATCTTTCATCCAAATGTTACAAGCGGGTACTCAGCCTAACAACACACCCACTCCCAATGCGAGGGTTGGTCAGCCTCGTAGGCGTATGTCGACCGTGAATGGTCGCAACGTCGATGGCACCCCCGTGAGAAGAATGCGGACTTTCAATCAGGAGGGACGCCAGATGGAAAGACAAATTGAGGACCCAGAATATGAGGAAGTCATTCTAGAAACTGAGGATCTCAACAATTCTGAAGATGAGAATCAAAGTCGTTCTCGCCGGGAACACAGCATCAGTGGCGCAAGCAATTATTCTACTGGCGGACACTTATTGATCAAGCCTAAGCGAGTCTCCCTTCATTCCGAAATCTTGAACCACCCCATGCCGCGAATCAAGATGCCGTCCCCGCAAGTATGATGGCACCTCGGACCTGCACGATCATGTGGCCGCTTATGAGGGGCACATGTATTTATACACTCGGGTGGACGCTATCTCGGTGTAAAGTTTTCCCATCTACATTGGCCCGGGATTGCCCCGGACGTGGTTTAAAAGCATCGTGGCCGGTAATGTTTCTAGTTTTTCTCAGCTTTCATCTATGTTCAGCACTCACTTCGTGAGTAATAGGCACCGCGAGCGCACAACTGGCGAGTTGTTATCTATCAAGCAGAGGGAAAATGAGAGCCTGCGAGATTTCGTCGGCCGTTTCAATGTTGAGGCGGTCACCATTCCCCGCCTTCGGCGGGGACGTGGCCGTTTTAGCTTTGATGACCGGGCTGAGGGAAGGGTCCGCATTTAGAAGTTATCTGGGCCGTAAAACCTTCACATCCCTTGAGCCAGTCTTGAGGAAGGCAAATGATTTCATCAGGGGGGAAGAGTTTGACAAAGCCGCAAGCAGCCAAAGTCGTGAGCCGGAAAAGAAGAAGGATGATAAGCGAGAAAGAGAGAAAGGGTCGCGAAAATGATCGCGGTCGGGATGAAAGAAAGTAGGAATCAAATGTGGTCAAGAAGGGAAATGACCGCGAAAGGTTCGAGTACAAAGATAAATTCGATACATATACGCAGCTCACGGCCTCAAGGGCTCAGATATATCAGATGAACAAGGACAGTGATAAATGGCAACGTCCTAAGCAAATGTTTCATAAAAACCGTGACAAGAGCAAGTGGTGTGACTTTCACGGTGATCACGGTCACACTACCGAGAATTGCAGGCACTTGAAGGATAACCTGGAGGATCTGATAAGACGGGGTAACTTCACTCAATACAAGGCACAATCAAAGGACGGAGACGTGGTAAAGCCTAATAACTAGGAATGTGCAATCGCGGATTCTCGAGATTCACGTTATAAGTGGCGGTCCAATTCATGGAGGCGGCGTCAATGGGGCCAAGGCAAGCCTCGAAAGAATTCAAGCACCGGGTCAATTTCAATGAAAGCATGCAAAGGGAGAAGGCCGCCGGTCATGCCCGCCATGTCTTTCACGGTTGAAGATGCAAAGCACGTCGTCTACCCTCATGATGACCCTCTGGTGGTCACGCTGAAAGTGTCAAACTGTTTAATCCACAGAATCCTGGTAGATGGAGGAAGTTCCGCAAACATTCTGTACTTCTCAACATTTGAAAAATTGATGATTGGCCGGGAACACCGAAGCCGCACGTTACCCAGGTGATAGGTTTCACGGGGCGTCGGTGAATCCCAGTAGGGCCCCGATAACCTTACCGGCCGAGTAGGGGAGGATGAGAACGCCCGGGGATGTAATGGCGGAGTTTCTAGTGGTTGACGTGCCTGGAGCTTATAACGCAATTATCGGTCGCCCTTTCATCCATGACGTCCAAGGAGTGGTGTCGACTTATCATTTGACTATGTTGTACGTTTCCAATCTCGGGACGACAGCAAAGCTGAGAGGAAATCAAGAGATGGCAAAGTCATGCTATCTAACAGCACTGAAGCAACCGGCAAGGAGAGTGTCGGTAGAAGAATTAAATCCGCCAACTCGGAAACAAAGGCGAGCTCAGAGGAGGGCTCTGGCGAATGAGGAAGGATCCGAGAAAGGGGGTGAGGAGATGGATGTTCTAATGGAAGAGTTGGAATCCAGGCCTGACGATACTCCAAGGCCCAAACCGGATGGAGAAACGAAGCAGGAGATGCTGGCAGATGATCCGGCAAGGACAGTGGCTGTTGGAACAGACATGGACCCAAAGGTCAGGGTCAACCTGGTGACTCTCCTAAAAAAAACGTGGACGTCTTCGCGTTCTCAGCGGATGAGATGCCGGGAATAGACCCGGCCGTGATTGTACATCGTCTGAATGTTGACAGCACTGTCCGACCTGTCAAGCAAAAGAAGCGAAATTTTTCGGCCGAAAAGAACAAGGCCATTAAAGAGGAGGTTGATAAGCTATTGGCAGCTGACTTCATTGAGCCATGCGATTACCCAGAGTGGTTGGCCAATGTAGTCATGGTAAAGAAAGCTAACGGCCAATGGAGGATGTGCGTGGACTTCACAGACCTCAACAGAGCTTGCCCAAAGGATTGCTATCCGCTGCCGAGAATAGACCAGCTAGTAGACTCTACTAGCGGTCATGCATTATTAAGCTTTATGGATGCCTTCTCGGGCTATCATCAGATCAGCTTGCTCGAGGCCGATAGGAAAAAAGCTGCGTTCATCACTGATTGTGGAGTATATAATTATAAGGCAATGCCGTTTGGGCTCCGTAATGCGGAGGCGACCTATCAAAAACTAGTCGACAAAGTGTTCGCGGATCAGAGGAGGAGGAATATCGAAGCATATGTTGACGACTCCATCGTCAAGAGTAAAACTGACCGTGAACATTTGGATGATCTGGAAGAGACCTTCAGAACTTTGAGGAAGTATAAGATGAAGCTCAACCCAAAGAAATGTGTCTTTGGGGTGAGAGCGGGGAAGTTTTTAGGCTTTTTGGTAAGCAAAAGGGGGATTGATGCAAACCTAGACAAAGTTCAAGCCATTGTCGACCTGCCTGAGCCAAGAAGCGTCAAGGATATTCAGCGGCTAACAGGGAGAATGGCGGCCCTCACTCGATTCATTTCAAAATCAGCAGACAAAGCTTTGTCTTTCTTTGCCCTGCTAAAGGGGGAATAAGAAGTTCGAGTGGGGAGAGGAGCAAAGCAAAGTATTCCTGGCGGTAAAAGATCATTTAAAGAAGCTACCTACCATTACAAGGCCCGAGACTGGAGACGTATTACAACTATATATCTCGGCCTCGCCGAAGACAGTCGCGGCCGTGTTGTTGGTAGAAAAGGAGAAGAGGCAGCAGCCAATTTATTTTATCAACCACATTCTTAACGGTCCGGAGAGCCGTTACCAGCTGGTAGAAAAAATGGCCTTGGCCGTGGTAATAGCCGCCAGGAAGCTCAGACCATACTTCGACTGCCACCCCATTCAAGTTTTAACCAACCAGCCGCTAGAAAAAGCATTGCAGAAGATGGATAGTTCCGGCCGCTTGCTGAAATGGGTCGTTGAACTATCGGAGTATGATATACAGTACAAGCCCAGGACCGCTATCAAAGCGCAGGCCCTGGCAGACTTTATCCTGGAAGCCTCATATGAGGAGGAAGAAGTGGAGCAAAAGGAAGTCTGGCTGCTGGAAGTTGACGGATCGTCGGCTGTTAGTGGATCTGGAGCGGGTATAGTGATGACCTGCCCTGAAGGAAATTCTTACCAGTACGCCATCAAGTTCGCCTTCCCGGCGTCAAACAACGAAGCAGAATATGAAGCGGCAATTGCCGGACAGAGAATGTGTTTGGCAGTGGGTGCTAAGAAAGTGTTTTTAAAAACGGACTCACAGTTGGTGAGCGACCAGTTGAGGGGAGAATTCGAAGTCAGAGAGGCCAACATGCAAAAATACGTTGAATAGACCAAGGAATTGATAGCTCAATTGAATCATTTTGAGATTCAAGCGATACTTAGGGCCGAGAACACAAAAGCGGACGCGTTGTCCAAGTTGGCAAGCTCTGACTCATTTAGCATTGAAAGAACCGTCACGGTCGACATCTTGAAGGAAAAGAGCATCACAGAAAAGGTCGTGACCGTCAATAGTATAAACCAGCAGGGAGAATGGTTTAGTGAGCTGGTGGCGTACAAGTTGACTGGGACGCTTCCGAATAATCCTTCGTCTGCCAAGAAATTGAAGCGACAAGCAAGCTAGTATGTCATATACCAAAATGAGCTATACAAGAAATCATTCAGTTTACCTCTGCTTAAATGCGCAACCGCATGGGAATCCGCGAAGATCCTTGAAGAAATACATGAAGGTATATGCGGTAACCATATTGGCGGAAAAGCTCTGGCACTTAAGGCATTGAGAGCGGGATTCTATTGGCCAAGTATGCTGGCGGATTCCCAGAGCTACGTTAGAAGATGTGATAAGTGCCAGAGATACGCCCCCGTCATTAACAGGCCAGCCAACGATTTGCAGCCTATCCTATGCCCGATCCCGTTCGCACAGTGGGGAATGGACATCTTGGGACCGTTCACTACAGCAACCGGGGGGAGAAAGTTCCTAATAGTGGGAATTGATTACTTCACCAAGTGGATAGAGGCAGAGCCGACAGCAAAAATCAAGGTAAATCAGGTCAAGAAATTCATCTGGCAAAATATTATGACAAGATTTGGGATCCCCATGGCTATCGTCTTTGATCATGGCGTCCAATTTGATTGTCGACCTGTACAGGCCTTCTTAACGGAATTTTGAGTAAAATTTGCATACTCAGCCGTTTGCCGCCCTCAGAGCAACGGACAAGCAGAGGCCGCGAACAAGCAGATCCTAAACGCCTTGAAGAAAAAGCTAGATGAATTCAAAGGAGGATGGGCTGATATGGTACCTGCAGTGCTATGGTCAAACAGAACAACGGAGAAAGAAGCAACGGGAGAGAGCCCATTCAAGTTAGCCTTCGGTGCGAGAGGCGGTGTTGCCGGTAGAGGTGGGGTTACCCTCTTACCGGATCAAGCACCAAGACCTGCAAAGGAATGACCAGCACTTAGGGAAGACCTAGACTTCTTGCCGGAAACAAGGCTCACGGCGGCCGAGAGCAGCCCGCCTACAAAGACAGGATCAGCAAGGCTTACAATAAAAGAGTCATGGAAAGGCCATTAGATGTTGGCGACCTGGTCCTTCGCAGAACAGCGGCCACTGGCAAGGCGCATATTGAGGGAAAGCTGATTGCTAACTGGGAAGGTCCCTACATCATAGCCAAGAAGATTGCTCTAGGTTCCTTCATTTTAAAGAACATGGATGGCAAGGAGCTTAAAAATTGTTGGAATGCTAGCGTCCTAAAGAAATACTATGTTTGAGTTACTTAATGTAATAGGTCGAGAACCACCCTTAATTACTTAAATAATGCAAGCTTCTGTTAGCAGTTCACCAATTGTCTTATTATTTTCATGTACATTAATCAAAAGCCATATGACAGGCTCAAAGTACATAAACGGTCATATATGACGACCTAAGTACAAATCAAAAGCCATATGACAGGCTCAAAGTACATAAACGGTCATATGACGGACCTAAGTACAAATCAAAAGCCATATGACAGGCTCAAAGTACATAAACGGTCATATGACAGACCTAGTACAAATCAAAAGCCATATGACAGGCTCAAAGTACATAAACGGTCATATGACAGACCTAGTACAAATCAAAAGCCATATGACAGGCTCAAAGTACATAAATGGTCATATGACAGACCTAGTACAAATCAAAAGCCATATGACAGGCTCAAAGTACATAAACGGTCATATGACAGACCTAGTACAAATCAAAAGCCATATGACAGGCTCAAAGTACATAAACGGTCATATGACAGACCTAGTACAAATCAAAAGCCATATGAGGCTCAAAATGCGTTAACGGTCATATAACAGACCTAGCACAAATTAAGCCATATCAGGCCCACGGTGCGTTAACGGTCAGATGACAGACCTAGCACGTTACAAAAGCCATATAAAAGATTGGCGGATAATCAGACGATAATTATCGTTGGCAAATAAAAAGATTGGCGGACAATCAGACGATAATGAAAGCGATAGAAATGCAAGATATAAAGTACTTTCCCATAAAATAAAAGCTACTGGCTTGGCGGCCAACTACAGGCAAAACGATGGCAGCCAAATAAAAGGCTTTTAGTTGGAATTGTACTTATAAAATTAAGAAACGTTAGCGTTTACAAATGCCAACATGGGCCGAATAAAGAGTTGAAGTATTCAAAAATTACAACTATAAACTGTTAGAAGAACAGGAAGAGCTGAGAGAAGGCCGCCAAAAACTTCAAGAGGGGGGGACGTCCTGGTTGGTCTGCTCCGCTAGTTCCCGGGGGTCCGCATCCGCTATAGCGTCCTCATCAGCAAACTTCGGATCCCCCTCAATAGGAGTAAGATGCTGACCGGCAGCATGAGTGTCCTCGATCACATTCCAGTCAAATCCTGGAACGGCCTTGCACACACACCTCATGGCGGCAACCCATCCCCCATCATACCTCTTGTGGAGAGCCGCCACATATTCATCAGATTGCTGAAACTCAAGAACGGCCTTAGCGACCCCTAATCTCACCTTTCGCAAAGATCCAGACGACAATATCCTTCTCAGTTTGAGCCGTGTCCAGAGCCTTGGTTAACGTATGAACGTTAGCTTCAGTCTCCTCCAGAAGAGATGCTCGCGTCCTCAACGTTACTAGCTCATCTTCCTGGGCTGCCAACTTCTCCTCTGCATCCTTCAGCAGGTCCTGGCAAGTCTCTAACGACTGCTTATAGCTGTCCGCCAGCTTCTGATACTCAACATACGGCTCTATTAGTTCAATGGCAGCATTGTTGGCCTGCAAAGAGGAAAGGAAAACGTCAGAAGGAACAATAATAAAAAAAAAAGAGAGGAAAAATAAGTGAACAATAATAAAACTAAGTACAAAAACGCACCACAAGTTGGTCATGAGCCAGCCTTGCAGCAGGAGTTACCAAGGATCCTGCCGGCCTGTCTAATGACAGCTGCATGCCTTTCAGAATGCGGTAGGCAAGAATGCCACCACTCTCGGGAATATCGGCATACAGCGACTCATTTTCCCTGACGTCCCAATCAGGTTGATAAATCTTGCCGGGAACGACGGATCGGCGAGCAAAGGAGGCTACCACAGCATCACTTAGCGGTACCTCTTTCTTCTCGATCCACTCATGGTACCGAGAGAAGATGCTGGGAGATAAGCTAGACAGAAAGCTGGGCATGGTAATCAGCTCCCGAATCTTCTCACGGATGGAGGAGTAAGAGCCTGACAGCCAAGAGGCGCCGCTAATATGTTCTGGACCAGTAGCCGCGACAGCCTGCTCGCGAACCTCTGGAGAAGCATCTGCATTCAAATCTTCCACCTGAACAGTCTCACGGGTGGGAGCAGAAGAAGCAGGGTCAGCCAAGGCTTGCCTTTTGTTGGCAGATGTGTCCTCCGCAGTTGACTCGCGGGGCCGCATCCTATTCCCACCACCCCTGGCAACAGGCCGGGAAGTAGAAGACCTAAGGGGAACGGCAGGGGATGGCCGGCCGCTAGTACAAAGAATAAGTAGCAGCCGACGCCCTGAATAGGGGCGCGAGCAACAGTTACACCGCCGCGGCCGCGACGGATGTTTTGAGGGCCATTGCGGTTCCCTCCCCGACGACCGTTGGAGATGCCGTGCATGGTCTCGTACTCGTGGGAAGGAGCAGGCTGTAAATTGGTTAACAGTTGAAGGTTCTTGTCCACACAAAGTGTGTCGAGATCAAGACAATCAAAACCTGTGAACGGCAAGAAACAAGTTAAAAAAAATAAATAAATAAATCATCAGTTGGACCAGTCCGATAACAAACTTACCGTTTTCATGGGTATGACATAGCAGCATAGCCGACAAAGGCTGGTTCCCAAGAATATACTTTGTGTGAGGAAGTCAGTACTTAGGCTCCTTAACCCTGGATTTTTTTCCATCCTCATAGGTGATGAGATAATCTTCAGTGTCAAAATATGAGGAGGCAATCAACTCATCCCCAGTCAACGAAACTTGAGGTAGGTTTTCCATGTGAGGACGCGGCTCAGTGAAGTGGCGGCGTATAGGAAAGTCCTCAGGCACCTGTAACCAGAAAAAGGCATCCTGCCAACCCTTCAAACCGGTCACCTTGGGCTGAACGGTCATTTTCTTGTCGGTCGTTGTCAACGACCACCAACCAGCTTGCCTGGAAGACCCATTTTTCTTCAACCAGTGAAGATGACGGAATAGATTTACAGTCTGGGGGAAGTCCAAAAAACGGATAACCCAAATGTACGCGATCAAATTCCGGACCGCCAATGGTGTAAGTTGAGCCAAACAGACATTAAAGGCATTCAAAATCTTCACTATCCAGAGGAAGACGAAGACCGAATTCAAAGTGATGGGTGTAAACGGTCACATGACCGGGAGGACACTCCGTCACGATAGCTCCTTTTGGTGGAACTATTAGCCGATAACCATCGGGAAAATCATACAAATCCCGAGCAACCTTGGGATAACCAAGGTCAATGGCGTCCTGGCGCCAAAGATCGTCAATTTCCACAGTAAGAGGGCCAATGCTGAAATCTTCAGGCAGCCAGAGAGCATCAGACCCTGGACCGACAACAGTTTCCTCTTCAGTTATGTCGTCCTCCATGTCATTGGCGTCTTCGACCCTCCCAAGAACATCGAGCTCTCTCCGATAACGCGTTCCGACAAGGGCTCGCTAGTGCCAATATTCACGGCAGCAGTAGTGTCGGCCGCGTCTTCGGTGGCACGAGCACGAATGCACCGGCGCAGTAAACGGACTCCTGGTTGGCCATGACGGTTTGCAATAGAGTCGCTGTCGTCACCTAAATCAATAATATGAGGATTAGGAGTCGCAGATCCTTGTAATCGGTCATAAAAATTGACCGCCACCTCAACCCCAGCATCCGCCAAGTTGTCCAACCAGGCATGCTCTCTAAGAGGGGCTACTTCAAGGCCGGGAACAAGATCGACCGGAGGATGTCTAACGGAACGCCTAGCAAGAATTTAATGCCTAAGTTCCCTAAGCGTTTGCCTATCACCGCTCTGGCTAGCGGATAGATACCTCCTAGTCAGGCTATGCTCCTCAGGGGTGGCAGGGTCGTTAAGAAACTTCGACCTTAGTTCTCTTTCTCTATCGGCCGTGAGGGGTATGTCCGCTAACAACCTGGTCCTCCCCACGGGCTTCGAGCCGGAAGCGTGTTCACTATCGACCATGGGAGAGGTAGGCTCACTATTAGCCAAAAGGGGAAGAAGTTTCGCTATCGGCCGGGGGTGAAGAAGTGGTCACTCTCGGTCGAAACGCCTCGCAAGGGCATTCGCTATCGACCGGTCCGACATGATAAATACGCAAAGAAACTTAAGAAAACGAGGAGAAAAATTAAAGAAATACCGGAAACGAAAGGTCGCCGAAAAAGTAAAGTAAAGCAAGTGAAAGACGCCTGGAAAAGGTGAGCAAAGTTCCCAAACAAAGTGAAATTGCACCCACAAGACTCGAACTTGAAGCAAAAGAACCACGGGAAACGTAAAAAGAACGCCGGAAGAACACGAAACTTCAAACAAAGAAACCCAGAAAACCTTCGTCAAAAAATGACGAAATTTTTAGTGCCAGGAGACCGGAAAGTGAAAATTAAGAAGTTTGGTAACTTTTCGAAGTAATTTGAGCACAGGAAAGGCGGTATCTGAGCAACTCAAGCTTCGGCTATGGAGGTTGTGTCAGAGAAAGATGGAGAAGGAAAGAGAAAGCTTTGAGAATAAAGGTAAAGAAATCCAAAAAGGACAACTACTTCAATATAAGGCACGAATGAACGGCTGAGGTTGAAAGACCTCTCAACTCCTTCTCCAGATTCATGGCAAGTGTCAAGACACGGAAAACCCTAATAAAGTAATGGGCGGGATTTTCGAAAAAGTAATCATTAACTTTTCGAAATTTTTCAACTCCGTACGACGACACGTGGCACCCAACAAATTAACTTCTTCAAAAAATTGAGCACGACAACAATGATTCGCGTCCACCAACAACATCATTAACGATCAAGACCCCAAATGATGCTGGGGGGGCTAGTTGTATGGGTATAACCCAAGTACGTTAGCGGACCCTTGTGATAAGTCCGTGAACGCCATAACGGACGCGAACACTGTAAATGTCGCCCACAACTCTAACAAGTCAGCACATCAATATGGTCCGACAACGTTAGCGGTCGCCCAACAAGACAAAATAAGGGAATCTTCCCAACTGTCAGGAGCACCACGACCGTACACGTGTAAAAGGATTACGCACCCTGTCTGGTGAATAGTACTTCTATAAATACCCCACTAGTACTATTCAGCAGGGACATTCTCTCACACCCAGAATTCTTATCTCTCTCTCTACTTTCTCTCTCTAAATCCTATTTGGACACGTGCTGACTTGAGCGTCGGAGGGGGTTTCCTCGCATCCCCCCCGAGGGTAGTTCACGTTTGCTTCTTGTGCAGTTATTCACTAGCGGAGTCTAATCCAAATCTTTGGCGGACTTCTCTCGAGACCGCCAACCGTTTCAACACCGAAACAGCAACGATCTCAATGCCATTGACGAAAGCATAGCAGGTGTTAGTGCTAGTACAATTTATAGGAGGGGAGAAGGTTAGGTTGAGTGGTTTACCGTTTTCTACGAGAACATGGAATTCATACACTTTAGCTTTGGTGGAATTTTGGTTGTTGAGGAAGGCGCTAAAGTTGTTAAGAAGAGTAAAACCGTTGGCTTCAACAGATACGAAGAATTGGGAGGCGGGGATAGTGGTGTTGGTGTTATAATTGTAGGAGGCAGTTGTGGTGAAGTAAAGTCGGATGAATTTAGGGCCCGGTGAGACCGCGAACGAGTATGTGACCGCGGACTCAAATATCCGGGCCCGTGTATAAGGATCGTCGTCTCGTTGACCGATGACGGAAGAGGAGATTTTGTTAATATCTCGTGGAGTGAAGGCTGGATTGTCGTCACTCTGCCATGTTTTCATTTCGTCCTCGGAGGAGGACACAGTGGACTTAGGGAGGCCACATGCGATGAAGTAGTTGTTAATATTATCACTCCATTAGGCGGATGAAGAGGCTGAAAGAAAAAATAAAAAGAAAAAAGGAAGCATCTTGGGGAAAATAAGAAAAAGAAAATAAGGGGTTATGATATGAGACTTGAGAGAGGAAGGGTCGTTATTCAACTAGCTAATAAGTCTTCGTCAATTTGTTGAACTCAAGATTTACAATCTCACAAATAGATTTTTTTTTTTTTGAGGGGAAAAGCGAGCCAGTATATTAACTCATAGCCAAAGAGTCAGAAAGTACATAAGGAGTAATCTCACTAGGACAATGATTCTCCCAAACCTGCTCAACACCAAAAGGAACTAATCTCGCGAGATGATGGGCAACAAAGTTTCCATCTCTCCTAACATGGGACCAGACTATAGACTCGAAATTGCAACTAAACGACATAATATCTTCTAACACATGTAACAGCCCACCGACTTAACATTCTTTAAATCCAACTAAAGTTATATTTAGTAGCATTAGCGGAAGCAAATCATAATAAAATGGTACGGAGGTTGTCACCTGCTTGAGTCAACCCATTAATATGGCTGAGTTGACTCCACGAGCGATGTTAGGAAAACATACATTATACAAATAGAGTTTAGTTATTACAGGTCCATAGAAATTTCAAAATGTACATTCAAGTATTCTCCACAAAGAAAAGTTATGTTCCAAAAGATGATCATGTTCAAGCTTTGGTACACTATGATTGCTGACATATCACTTCTCTAGAGCTTTCCACCTGCCTACCTTAGCTTGCTAAATCCTGCACAAGAATCTGCCCCCACCAGGACAGGTTCATAGAACAAAATCAGCTTACGCTGGTATGCAAATCAATCCAAAACTAATTAAGGTGGCTGAAAATAAGGAGTGGACATACTCCAACATTTCATATGCAATCATTATTTTGGCAAAGTGCCTTTGTCATAAGTTTACAAATATCAAATGTTCAACATATTCATTGGTAAATGTTTTAAACATGAACACAATTTTAACGGATTATATTAGTGCGCAGGAAGAAGAGATTACACATTGAGGTGCACCAAGGTGCGGACCTCCACACAATTCGGAGCTAGGCTCCTACTATTTACTCGCTTGCAAGCTTTTATAGGACATGTCCTCACACATAATTCACACACTCCTCTTCGCTACGCAAAACAGATTCAAATTCACTAATAACAAACACAGTTTACTAAAACAGTTCGCAAATGCTCCGTTTCCAATATAAAGTTATAAAATTTTTCCAAGAAGTTGATGAGGATGGATTGGTGGACCTAGGACAGTAGCTATATGATAAAGAAGATGCAAAACAAAACTTAGAAAAGCACACAAACAATCCCACTCAATTATTATAGTGAAATCCGAATTGAGGCAAGTAAAAGGGTGGTTTTGAGTATGTAAAGAAGATTTCTTTTAAACAAATTCTTATTTTGAAATTAACTTTGGTTGATGTAGGTAAATTCACTTCCAACCTACTGCAAATATTAAATTAAGGCAAAAGATCCTCCTCTCGAAAACATTCTAAAAAAAACCGATCGTAATTCGCTCTTTAAAAACATGTCTTAAGTAGTTTTCTCCGTATCTATTGCAATATGAATTGAGGTATCAACTTTTATCAATATACACTATTGAACACAGTATTTCATTATCAAAATCTTATTTCAAAAATTTCAATACATCCTTTCCACAATTCAAATAGCATTCCGTGTAGAATTCACATAGTAAAAAGCTCCTAACACCTTCTTTAGTGTAAGAATTCCACCACTAACACAAGAGGTTCTTCTTAACCATTGACATAAATACATGTAACATCTTAATCATCATCAAATCCTACTGCCTAATCACACCAATACCATCCAAAATGCAAGTAAACACAAATCCTTCCAAAAACATATTCCATGTACATATAACCGTTTCTAGTGTAAGAAAGGAACCCAAATTCATTTGCTTTCCAACATGCAAAGGTTTATACTTAGTTAATCATTAATATGCAGTAGCTAATAGTCAATCAACCCAAAAATTCATCCTCAAATTCGTTCTCAAACATGCATCTATTAATTCCCACAATACTTGTTCTCCAAAGGGGTTGAATTTGCGTACCTTAACTTGCAGTTGATGAAATTCGACTTCTCCTTCTCCTTTTGATGTGGTTCTGGCTTCTTTGGAATCCTTAAATACATGTTTACATCCACAAAAAAAATCATAAGAAAATACCTAAAGGAAGTATCTCAATTTACCCAAAACATTCAACATACTTACTGGTTTCTTAGATGAAGAAGATGGCTCTAGTTCTTGAACTTCTTGGCCTCGAAATGGTGATTTCTTTGCTGCCCAATATGCTCCTATATATAGAGAATGAGAATCAATCCTTTCATGCAGAAGTTATGAAGGAAAAATTCGAAAGAAGACAAGCAAGAAACACTTGGGGGAAATCGCCAGAAATGGCGAGCAGAGGAGGGAAGAAGAGAGGGGTTTTGGGCAGAGTGATTTTGTCCTCCTTTGGTGATAAAAATTATGTGGAATGGGGAGGTTTGTGTAAGGAAGGTGTGAGTGTATCCTTTCAGCCTTAGTCGTCCACCTTAGGGTCATTAAGGAGGTCGTTCCTCCACTTGGTGCAGTCCAAAAAATTTCAGTTCTTCTTTTTCTCTTAATATGATTTCCAATTTAGTAATATACCTTAGATTAGTGGTCTAAAGCCCCATAAGGTGATTATTCTAATCCAAATATCCTTAACATAGATCTCCTTGATTTACCTAAGCCCTATTCATTAAAGAAACTCCAAAAATCCCTTCTATTAAACGTACCCGTTAACGTGCTTAATGGTCGATTCTTAATTTCCTATATCGCGATCTTTCCTAATTCCCATAATTGCGAATCTTTATATAATAAAATGTCGATCCTAGTACTCACACAAAATATTATTCATATTCTTATTTAATTAATGATATATTTATTATTTCTTTTCTCTTCTAGACAACAATTACACATAAGCACAAACTATCCACATCTTATTTTCACATACACTTATCATACGTATTGTCTACGTATGATCACAATTAGATTCTAATTTTCATGACTTAGGTTTCTTAATCACATGTTAAATTCTCATTATTTACCGGCTGTTACACGTTTCCCCCCTCAAGAAGTTTCGCCCCGAAACTTTAAGTCGTACCTCAGAAAAGTTGCGGATAGCGGTTCCTCATATCAACCTCTTTTTCCCATGTAGCCTCCTCCGAACCATGGCTTGACCATAATACTTTTACCAGCGGAATGATCTGATTCCGTAAAACCTTATCTCGTCGGTCCAATATCCGAACCGGTCTCTCCTCATAACTGAGGGTCTCATCGAGTTGCAAAGGTTCATAAGATAACACATGAGAGGGGTCATGCACATATTTTCGAAGTTGTGATATATGGAAAATGTTGTGGATGCGGGACAGTTCTATCGGTAACGCAATCTCGTAAGCTACCTCACCGACTCTTTTCAGAATCTCATATGGTCCGATGAACTTCGGACTAAGCTTGCCTCGGATACCGAATATTTTTACGCCCTTAGTAGGGGAAACTTTAAGAAAAACTTTATCACCTACCGCAAATTCCAGTTTCCTCCTCCTTGTGTCTGCGTATTTCTTTTGTCGATCCTGGGCGATTTTCATTTTCTCCTGAATTATTCGGATCTGCTCCATGGTTTCTTGAATCAACTCTGGCCCTACCGGTATCCCATTTCTCAAATCTTCCCAACAGATCGGTGTTCGGCATTTTCGTCCGTATAAAGCCTCATATGGAGCCATCCCAATCGTGGCTTGATGACAATTATTGTAGGAGAATTCTATCAAGGCTAAATGATCCTCCCAAGATCCTTGGAACTCCAAAACGCAAGCCCGTAACATATCTTCCAGCACTTGAATTGTGCGCTCAGTTTGACCATCAGTGGCAGGATGGAACGCAGTACTAAACTTTAGTGTTGTTCCAAAAGCTTCCTGAAGTTTTTCCCAAAAGTGTGCCAGGAATCGAGGGTCCCTATCGGAGATGATGGTTACCGGTACCCCATGCAGCCGAACGATATTTCGGATGTAGGCGTCAGCCATCTGTGACTGATTCCAGGTCCCTTTCATTGCGAGGAATCGCGCCGTCTTGGTGAGACGATCCACTATCACCCAAATCGAGTCATTTCCTTTCCTAGACTTTGGTAGACCCGATACGAAATCCATAGAGACAGAATCCCATTTCCATTCCGGAACAGGTAATGGCTGCAGTAACCCTGGTGTCTTCTGACGATCAAACTTCACTTTCTGACATGTTAGACATTTTGCCACATATCTGGCTACATCACCCTTAAGACCCCTCCACCAGAAGTATTTCTTAAGGTCTCGCACCATTTTGTCCCTACCAGGGTGCACTGAGTACGGGCTACTATGAGCTTCTTTCAAAATTTTCTGTCTCAAGTCCTGGTCCTCAGGAACACACCACCGTCCCTTGATTCTAATACTTCCATCTTCATGTTCGGCGAATTCCTGAGCTTCACCATTTCCCATCTTTTCTTTAATACCCTGCAGGAATGCATCCTTACCTTGCTTTTCTCGAATTTCCGTGTATAAATCAGGTTGAACAGTTAAAGCATTTACGATTTCCCCAACTTCTCCCGGACGGATCAAAACGAGCTCAAATAGTTCTATTTCTTTACCCAGTTCTTCTGGTATTACTGATAGAAGACCTAACTCACTCCTTGGCCTTCTACTGAGTGCATCTGCCACCTTGTTTGCTTTTCCAGGATGATATTGAATGTCGATGTCGTAATCCTTGAGCAGTTCTAACCATCTTCGTTGTCTCATATTCATATCTTTTTGAGTGAAAATATATTTCAAACTTTTATGATCTGTGAACACTCTACAGGATACCCCATACAAGTAATGTCGCCACAGTTTCAGAGCAAAGACAACCGCGGCTAACTCCAAATCATGCACTGGATAGTTTTTCTCATGCGGACGCAACTGCCGAGATGCATAAGTGATCACCTTGCCGTGCTGCATTAATACACATCCCAGACCCTCCTGAGAGGCATCACTATAGATTTCGAACCCATCAGTACCTGAAGGAAGGGTCAGAATAGGAGCACTAGTCAATCTCCGCTTTAATTCTAGGAAGGCGGTTTCACATTTTTCACTCCACTGGAACCGAGTGCTTTTTCTGATTAAATTGGTAATGGGTAAAGCTATTCTAGAGAAATTCTTGACAAACCGTCGATAATAACCCGCTAAGCCCAGGAAACTTCTGACACATTCTTCGGTGCTGGCCATTCTTCTACTGCTTTTATCTTGTCCGGATCCATTGAAACTCCCTCTTTTGACACTACATGACCTAGAAAGTTTACCTTTTCCAACCAAAATTCACATTTACTAAGTTTGGCATACAATTTCTCTCTCCGGAGTGTCGCTAACACTGTTCTTAGATGGCCTTCATGCTCCTCACGATTCTTTGAGTAAATCAAAAAATCATCTATAAAAATAACCACGAATTGATCCAAGAACGGCTTGAAATATCGTTGCATCAAATCCATAAAAGCCGCAGGCGCATTAGTCAGTCCGAACGGCATGACCAGAAACTCATAATGTCCATATTGAGTGCGGAAGGCCTTTTTGGAATGTCTTCCTCCACAATCCGCATCCGGTGATATCCCGATCTCGATCAATCTTTGAGAACACCCCGCACCCTTCAATTGATCAAATAAATCATCTATCCTCGGCAAAGGGTACCTATTTCGTACCGTAATTTTGTTAATCTCTCGATAGTCTATGCATAACCTCATGGAACCATCCTTTTTCTTGACAAACAGTACCGGTGCTCCCCAAGGAGACACGCTGGGTCTAATGTACCCTTTCAGCAATAACTCTTCCAGTTGCTTTTTCAATTCTACCATTTCCGCAGGTGCCATCCTATATGGAGCTCTTGAGATCGAGGTAGCACCCGGAATTAGATCTATGTGGAAATCCACTATTCGATGCGGAGGCAATCCCGGTAAATCCTCCGGAAACACATCAGGAAACTCCCTAATCACTGGTATATTTGCCAACTTCGATTCAACCTCACTTAGCTCCATTACCTGATAGATATGACCTTTGATAATACCTTCTTCACCTCTACCCCTATGGGTATTAGTCCCTTCCAGGTATGGCCGAAGTTTCACCACTCGAGCATAACACTCTATTACTGCTCTGTTTTTACATAGCCAATCCATACCCAAAATAACATCATACACTCCTAAGTCAAACATTATCAAATCTGCCTTCAAATCCACCTCCGTAATTTTAATATCACATTCTTTCAACATATATTTACATCGGAAAGTGGTCTTATCAGGCAGAGTTACATTTAAATTACATAAATTTATTTTGGGTTTATGCTCTATGCGGGATGCAAACATATTTGAAACAAATGAGTGGGATGCTCCAGAATCAAATAGTACAAAAGCAGGTAAATCATACACATCGAAAGTCCCAGTAATCACATTACCTCATTGCTCCATGATTTCTGGCTCCTCAGATGGTTCGGATTTTAAGGCAAATGCCCTGCCGGTTGCTTTCGGTCCTCCCTTAATGTTGCGACCCGAGCTTGACTCACCTGCCGCTTTGAGAAGTAGCACTTCTCCAGGTCCCTGGTTACCACGAGCATTCCCGGTTGGATTCAAAAGGGGACATTCCTTGATCCTATGCCCCGTCCTCATACATTTAAAACAAATGTTACGCCTTCACAGCTTTTCCCATAATGATCCTTTCCACACGGCGACATTTCCACTCCTTCTTCTTCCCTTCAGCGGTCTTTGCGAGGATTAACGCCATAGACGTCCCAGCTGTATCTCCCCTGAATTTCTTATTACCTCCGTCCTTAGGCCTCTCGTTTCCCTTCTTCTTCCTTTTCGAACTTTCATCATTTTGCTCAATGCGCTCATGATCCAAAGCTCGGTCATACAAGTCCTCAAAACTGCTATAAACCCCAATCCTTTTCTGATACTTCAAGTTTAACCCTTCAAAGAATCGCATGGACTTCACCCTTTCATTACTGGTGAAATCAGTAGCAAATCTCGAGAGTTCTACAAACTTGGCAGCATACTCTACTACCGACATTTGTCCCTGTTCCAAGAATAGGAACTCATTCTCTTTCTTCCTCCTCAGGGCTGGAGGGAAAAACTTGTTTCTCAGCTTATTCACAAACATTTCCCAAGTAGAAATATCCTGAGTAGAAGTTTTCTTTATCGTACCGCACCACATGTCAGCGGGTCCCTCCAAGTAGAAAGATGCCAATTTTACCTTCAGATTCTCAGGACAACTAACTACTTCTAGTAGTTTCTCCATATAAGCTACCCAGTCTTCGAACTTTACTGGGTCTGCTTCCCCGTTATATCCTCGTGGCTTATGAGCCGCGAGTCTCTTATAGAATTTTCCTTCATCATTCTCCTTGTTTTGCTCCTGTTTTTCCAGAATTGCCAGTAATCGGGTATTCATATCCCTTAACTGGCGTATCTGTTCGTCCTGCGAGTTATCCGACTGCCCCACTTGCTCAGATGCTTCCACATTTTGCCGGATTTCATTATTCACTTCAATGGTCGCCATAACCTATAAGATCATTTATATATATTCTTAGTAGTCCCAATAATTTCCAAATGACTATATATATACAACTTAAGCACATATTCTCAAAGAAAGTATAATTCCCCCACTTAACACATGAATGCACATATTCATAACAAAGTTCATGACAACAGTGTACACTTACAACTCTTAATTGAAATTTCAAAGGTACATTAATTCTGTAGCCCAAGGCCCAAAACAACTAAACATAGAAATTTTCCTTAAACATAAAAGCAACAACTGAACCAACTACCACCAGCTCCATCAACTCCGCTATGCCTCCTCACCCTAGAGAAGGTTGTAGGGATCATACGCATACCCGCTGTCGTCACTACTGGTCGACGGGGTTTCTGGAACGTAGTCGGGGTTACTAACTCGGGAATTACTTCCCTGGAATACAACTCCGGGCACTACCGAGTCTCCGCCGGATCCCCTAGAACCACCCGCCCGGGGAGGAGCCATGCTGGTGGCGGAGTCTCCCGATCTTTGTGGTCGAGGTGGTGCCATGCTAGCAGTAGAGTTGGGGGGGGTAGGAGTAGACCTTCTTCCCGCTCTAGTCCTTTGATACTCACGCACAGCTATTCGGTTAAACATGTCCCGCCAATAGTTAGCTGCCCGACTCATGTTTTGCGTACCCGCTGCTTGTCTAGCCTGTTCCATCTCGTTTAATACCTCATCCGGTGTTCCTTCCCATCTTATTAGATTCTTGTCAACAGTTTCCATGGTAGTCTCGTCATCCAATAAGGATGAGGTTGCCACGTGCAAGCTTAACAATTTCCAATAAGTAAAGCGGAAAGTCACCCATGGCTCGAACCGTGGTAAGCTTTTGATAATGGTATATGCTAAAATAGCCGGGCGGGTATAGGGATTGTGATCCCCAACCCCGTACAACTGATTGTAACTTTGTATTTCATCTAGTTTTGCTCTTACAAACCCAAAAGGATCTTCTCCTTCATTTATATGCATATCCGGCTCCGCTTGGTACCTACGGGTACCATCACGACTGACTGCCCAGTAAACGCTGCCCCTTCGAATGATTCTTGACCCACTACCGCTACCGTTACCACTGGAAGCCATCTATTACACACATCCATATTACACATATTTAAATAACACATACAAATTTTACACACATGTACTTTGCCCTTATTAGGCATATTACTCTTCACAATCATAGCTTTTCCTAGCTTCCTTGAACATGATCGATCAAAACACTTTAGAACACCCATGTTTAAAGCAAACTGAACTACCTATATGGTGATAAGTAATTTTAAACCGTCATTATTATTTTTTTTAAAAAAACTAAAAACTTTGGCTCGGATACCACATGTAACAGCCCACCGACTTAACATTCTTTAAATCCAACTAAAGTTATATTTAGTAGCATTAGCGGAAGCAAATCATAATAAAATGGTACGGAGGTTGTTACCTACTTGAGTCAACCCATTAATATGGCTGAGTTGACTCCACGAGCGATGTTAGGAAAACATACATTATACAAATAGAGTTTAGTTATTACAGGCCCATAGAAATTTCAAAATGTACATTCAAGTATTCTCCACAAAGAAAAGTTAAGTTCCAAAAGATGATCATGTTCAAGCTTTAGTACACTATGATTGCTGACATATCACTTCTCTAGAGCTTTCCACCTGCCTACCTTAGCTTGCTAAATCCTGCACAAGAATCTGCCCCCACCAGGACAGGTTCATAGAACAAAACCAGCTTACGCTGGTATGCAAATCAATCCAAAACTAATTAAGGTGGCTGAAAATAAGGAGTGGACATACTCCAACATTTCATATGCAATCATTATTTTGACAAAGTGCCTTTGTCATAAGTTTACAAATATCAAATGTTCAACATATTCATTGGTAGATGTTTTAAACATGAACACAATTTTAACGGATTATATTAGTGCGCAGGAAGAAGAGATTACACATTGAGGTGCACCAAGGTGCAGACCTCCACACAATTCGGAGCTAGGCTCCTACTATTTACTCGCTTGCAAGCTTTTATAGGACATGTCCTCACACATAATTCACACACTCCTCTTCGCTACGCAAAACAGATTCAAATTCACTAATAACAAACACAGTTTACTAAAACAGTTCGTAAATGCTCTGTTTCCAATATAAAGTTATAAAACTTTTCCAAGAAGTTGATGAGGATGGATTGGTGGACCTAGGACAGTAGCTATATGATAAAGAAGATGCAAAACAAAACTTAGAAAAGCACACAAACAATCCCACTCAATTATTATAGTGAAATCCGAATTGAGGCAAGTAAAAGGGTGGTTTTGAGTATGTAAAGAAGATTTCTTTTAAACAAATTCTTATTTTGAAATTAACTTTGGTTGATGTAGGTAAATTCACTTCCAACCTACTGCAAATCTCAAATTAAGGCAAAAGATCCTCCTCTCGAAAACATTCTAAAAAAACCCGATCGTAATTCGCTCTTTAAAAACATGTCTTAAGTAGTTTTCTCCGTATCTATTGCAATATGAATTGAGGTATCAACTTTTATCAATATACACTATTGAACACAGTATTTCATTATCAAAATCTTATTTCAAAAATTTCAATACATCCTTTCCACAATTCAAATAGCATTCCGTGTAGAATTCACATAGTAAAAAGCTCCTAACACCTTCTTTAGTGTAAGAATTCCACCACTAACACAAGAGGTTCTTCTTAACCATTGACATAAATACATGTAACATCTTAATCATCATCAAATCCTACTGCCTAATCACACCAATACCATCCAAAATGCAAGTAAACACAAATCCTTTCAAAAACATATTCCATGTACATATAACCGTTTCTAGTGTAAGAAAGGAACCCAAATTCATTTGCTTTCCAACATGCAAAGGTTTATACTTAATTAATCATTAATATGCAGTAGCTAATAGTCAATCAACCCAAAAAATTCATCCTCAAATTCGTTCTCAAACATGCTTCTAATAATTCCCACAATACTTGTTCTCCAAAGGGGTTGAATTTGCATACCTTAACTTGCAGTTGATGAAATTCGACTTCTCCTTCTCCTTATGATGTGGTTCTGACTTCTTTGGAATCCTTAAATACATCTTTACATCCACACAAAAAATCATAAGAAAATACCTAAAGGAAGTATCTCAATTTACCCAAAACATTCAACATACTTACTGGTTTCTTAGATGAAGAAGATGGCTCTAGTTCTTGAACTTCTTGGCCTCGAAATGGTGATTTCTTTGCTGCCCAATATGCTCCTATATATAGAGAATGAGAATCAAGCCTTGCATGCAGAAGTTATGAAGGAAAAATTCGAAAGAAGACAAGCAAGAAACACTTGGGGGAAATCGCCAGAAATGGCGAGCAGAGGAGGGAAGAAGAGAGGGATTTTGGGCAGAGTGATTTTGTCCTCCTTTGGTGATGAAAATTATGTGGGATTGGGAGGTTTATGTAAGGAAGGTGTGAGTGTATCCTTTCAGCCTTAGTCGTCCACCTTAGGGTCATTAAGAAGGTCATTCCTCCACTTGGTGCAGTCCAAAAAAATTTAGTTCTTCTTTTTCTCTTAATATGATTCCCAATTTAGTAATATACCTTAGATTAGTGGTCTAAAGCCCCACAAGGTGATTATTCTAATCCAAATATCCTTAACATAGATCTCCTTGATTTACCTAAACCCTATTCATTAAAGAAACTCCAAAAATCCCTTCTATTAAACGTACCCGTTAACGTGCTTAATGGTCGATTCTTAATTTCCTATATCGCGACCTTTCCTAATTCCCATAATTGCGAATCTTTATATAATAAAATGTCGATCCTAGTACTCACACAAAATATTATTCATATTCTTATTTAATTAATGATATATTTATTATTTCTTTTCTCTTCTAGACAACAATTACACATAAGCATAAACTATCCACATCTTATTTTCAGATACACTTATCATACGTATTGTCTACGTATGATCACAATTAGATTCTAATTTTCATGACTTAGGTTTCTTAATCACATGTTAAATTCTCATTATTTACCGGCTGTTACAAACACACTATCAAAATCTGAATAAAAGACCATAACTTTAGAAAGACGCTGCACTAATACTAGACTATCCGACTCCAGGATGATGTTGACAAAACCGTACCGCTTTGCAAGCTTTATGGCCATGAGCACGGCCTTACACTCTGCGATCTCTGGGGGCCACCAAGCACGTACTCTTCTCGTTGCCGCAAATAGAACCACTCCATTTTCATCTCTGGCCACCACACCCATTCCAACCCAGCCTTCATTCACTAGGGATGCGTCGGCATTGAGTTTCACTACTCCAGTAGGTGGCGCACCCCAAGTATTTGCGCTACTGGGCATTCGAGGGACATTGACCGCATAAACCTGCTTTGCAAACGTGTTCTGCTCCAGCACTAAACGCTCCACTCGAGCTGTAATGACTACGTTGGGGGTTTCCTTACCTTCAAAATCTTCTGATTTCTCTCGTGCCATATACACCACATAAGGGGAGCTGCCTTTTGTCTCAGTTTGCTGTCAAAATCATTCCAACTCTCGAGAATTTCACACCAACCTCCATTCACGTTCTCGACGAGCCTACTACAGGAGCTATGCTCCCACAGCTCCTGCACCTTCGGGCACTGAACCAGCGCATGTGTGCTGGTCTCCACCTCAACATCACACCAGGGACAGGAGGTCTCATCCAAAAGATGGCGGTAATTGAGGAGTTCGCGTGTCGGGAGAGTGATTGTGCATAATCTCCACATGAAGTGCTTGACTTTCGGAGGAACATCAATTCCCCATATTACCGTCCAGGCCACATGGAACGCATCTAAATCACCCCCCTTCCCAAGCATATAGGCTGTCTTCGTGGAATACAACCCATCCTTCGAAAAGGCCCACATTAAAGAGTCATTCGGAGCTCTAATACTAAGAGGAATTGCTAAAATTCTTTGTTGATCTCTCTCATTGAAATGGAGTGAAATTAAATCTGTTTTCCATTCCATTGTCGCCATATCAATAAGATCACAAACTTTTATGACATTCTCCACTTGCGGACTAGTGATGAACCGTCCTTCTTCCCCCACAACCTAAGGGTCATGCCAAATGCTAACCATATTCCCGTCACCAATGCGCCACAACACCCCTTCTTTGATTAAAGCCTTAGCACTCCATATGCTGCTCCATGAATAACTCCCTGCACATGCTAGAGAGGAATCAAGAAAAGTTCTATTTGGATAATACTTAGCCTGCATCACTCGTCCCATCAGAGACTCGGGGCGCTAAACTAATCTCCAAGCTTGCCTACTAAGTAGCGCATCATTGAAAACTCTCAAATCCTTAAACCCCATCCCTCCTAAAAATTTAGGAGTGCACATAGTCTCCCAACTTCACCAGTGAATTTTCCGAGTTGGGCCAGTTTGCCCCCAAAAGAACCTTGCCATAGCCGAGCTTATTTTGTCAACAATCGAACTAGGGAGTTTGTAGACTCCCATTAAGTATGTCGGGATAGCTTGTATAATTGATTTCAACAGAACTTCTTTTCCGGCACGAGACAAGAGCTTTTCCTTCCATCCCTGCAGTTTCTTCCAAATACGATCCATGAGAGCTTCAAACATAACTTTTTTAGACCTTCCCACCACCGTAGGTAAGCCTAAATATTTGCTATGTCTGTCAACTTGCCGCATGTTCAGAACACTCATCAAAACTTCTTGATTTTCAGTACTAACACCTTTGCTAAAAGACACCTCCGATTTTTCATAGTTAATTTTCTGCCCGGATGCTTTTTCGTACTGGTTGAGAATATCAACTATAATTCTGCATTCCTATAGCAAAAAGAAGACTGTCATCTGCAAAAAGTAGATGAGATATTTCCGGGCCATTGCGGCTCGCCTTAGCTCCATGTAACTTTCTTGCCTGCACATGTTTCTGTAACATATGAGAGAAAACATCAGCAACCAGAATAAAAAGATAGGGAGAGAGCGGATCCCCTTATCGGAGCCCCCTTGAAGGGGTCACATCACCACATACTCTTCCATTCAGCAAGAAAGAGTACGATACTGAAGAGACACAGTCCATCACCAAATTGACCCATCTGCCATCGAATCCCATAGTGAGTAAAAGTTTCCTTAGGAACCCCCATTCTACTCTGTCATAAGCCTTACTCATGTCTAGTTTCAAAGCAATAGTGCCCCTACGCCCCTTACTTCGTTTCTTCATAGTGTGGAATAATTCCAGGGCTATGAGAGCATTGTCTGTTATCAAACGACCAGGAACAAAGGCACTCTGATTCTCAGTCACAACATGAGGGAGAATATGTTTTAATCGCATCACCAGGGTCTTAGTCACAAGTTTATACAAGACATTGCACAAACTAATGGGTCCAAAATCAACCATAGCAGTCGGAGATTTGACTTTTGGGATCAATACAATATTAGTGTTATTCACATGATTCGAGGAAGTTAAACCATGCAAAACATCACTAACAAACTGAGAAACATCATTTCCTACAATATGCCAAAATCTCTGATAAAATATAGCATGCATACCGTCAGGCCCCGGAGCTTTACATGGATGCATCTGAAGTAAGGCTGCGTGAATTTCTTCTTTCGAGTAAGGCTTCAAAAGGCTCTCATTAAACTCGAAAGTGATCGAACAAGGAACCTGCCGGAGCACCTCTTGAAAATGAGTGGAGGAAGGCTGATCAGTACTAAAAAGCTTCTCATAGTAACTTTCCACAATTTCCTCCAATTTCTCCTCCTCTCGTTGCCACACACCCTCCTCATCATAAAGCCCCTCTATCCTGTTTCTCTTCTTGCGTTGTGATGCTTTGTGATGAAAGTAACTTGTGTTCCTATCCCCATCCTTCACCTCGTTGACTCGAGAACGAAGATACCAATAGGCCTCATGTTTACGATGAAGATCATCCAAAACACTCTCCAGTTTACCACACTCATCACAACTCTCTTGTGAAATCTCTATTTGTTGCGCACTCCTCAATACCTTCTCCGCCTCTTCAATTTGCTTGCCCAGTTTGTCATATTTTCCCTTGCTCCAAACTTGTAACTTGCGCCCCACCATACCCAGCTTGCTAATCACCGAACCAGCATCCCCATCATCCCATGCCTCACGCACATCTTGCTCACACGTGTCATCAAACAACCATTTTGTTTCGAACTTAAATGCTCGATCTCTCCTTCTTGCCCTGTGGGTTACACGCTCGAGCTTAAGTAAAATAGGGGAATGATCCGAATTATACTTCAACAAGTGCTCGACCGTAGCCTGAGGGTAAAAGTCAGTCCAACCCGGACACGCTAGATATCTATCTAAGCGTTCTCTAACACAAGTAGCAACATTCTTCCCTCTCTCCCAAGTCCACCATTGCCCCTCGAAGCCAAGACCCCTCAGCATCCACCGATTCACCATTTCACGAAAATTATCCATCTCACTCCTCACTCTATCCGACCCGCCTTTCTTCTCATCATAAGTCAAAATTTCATTAAAATCACCCCCTAACAGAATAGGGGCAGTAGTATCAGCACATATTTGGTGAATCAATTCCCAAGTACGAAACTTGTTCCCTAAATCCGCCCATCCATACATCCCTACAAATCTCCAGGTAACCTCCCCTTTTGTAACATCTCCACAAATATGGTGACTAGAGAAAGAGATTAAGTCAAACTTCACTCTGTCGTCCTGCCAATATAAACACAAACCACCCGACCTCCCTGTGCTTGCTACCCCAACAGAACTGGAATAGCCAATTTGCTCTTTCACCTTCTCAGCCGCGGCTTTACTAATCATAGTTTTCGAGACAAAAACTAGATCAGGGGCGTATATATTACTCCAACTACGGAGCCTTCGAACTGTCCAGGGGTTGCCCATACCCCTGCAGTTCCAACATAATAGATTCATAATGCCTGGCGGTGTTGGACCTCGCCAACCACCGCCTCGACAGCATTCTCCATACTGCCATCACCCACATCCACACCCTTACTTCTTTTGCAACTCCTAGTAATTTCCACAGCATCATCAATTAACATATCATCAGATTGCTTCCTTTTTAAACCATTGTTTAAATTTATTTCACTATTTAAACAACAAGCTTCCACATTGGCAGGGATTTTCTTTTCAGTGACTTTAGTGCGAGCAAAAGATTTAATGTTTCGAGCCTTCTTTGGAGAATTACAACCAGCATTAAAAATTATTGGAGTGGGACTTACAAGATGTTGGTCTGGAGCTACACTCACGTTGGCTTGGATGTGTTGCACCTCCTCTCCCCTTGAAGTCTGTTGACCTTACATCTCACAAATAGATAGGATGTGCTACTCCCTTCTTTTCTTTGATTGATTGCTTATAATATGTTTTACAAATAAAAATCTAGATATAACTTAGAGTGCAATAATTTGGAATATTGATATAAACAAAATATTGAAGATTTTGATTCCAGTGTGTAGCTATAATTTTACACGTCTTTGAGTACTCAAGTTTGAATTTATTGAGTCTCGTGCTAGTATAGACTACAGAGAGTTAGAGAGACTTAGAGTTACGTTTTTAGAGCTAATACTCCACCCTTTGGTATAAGAATGCATCTTTGGTGTAACATGTTATATCATTTTATTGTGAAAATCTCACACGTGACACATTTTGAAAGAAAGGTAGGAATATTTTGGGAAGTTTGTGGAAAAATTGCGGATAATTTACTCAAAAAAAATTATTAAAAAATTAAGTAGGCACAATATTTTGGGACACCCAAAATGAAATGTAAGCACGATATTATGGGTCGGAGGAGTACAATAATTTGAGATATTGATTTAAACAAAATATTGAAGATTTTGATTCTAGTGTGTAGCTGTAATTTTAGAGCACCATTAATGGTGAATGAAAAAAAAGATCATCCCACTCTCTTTCTAACTTTCTCTTTCTAAAAAATTACATCCCACAATCTTTTCCCACTTTCTTCTTAATGGTGAACCAAAAAAAAGATCATCCCAACTACTTTTTCCTACCCAACTACCTTTTACCCCACCCAATTATTTTTTCTCTCTCATCACCCAACCACCATTATACAATATTTTTATTATTTACTTTTTAATAATATTTAATATTTATTACTAATTGATAAAAAAAATTTAGCGTTTTTAGCATTAACTAAATTAAATGTACAAAAATATTGTTTATTTTTTTTAGAGTGTAAAAGTGGAAGATATTTCATATAAAATAAGCAAAATTATAGAAAATTAGTAAATAGCTAGAAAAAAAAAGTTGTCCAAAATATTACAAAATGGGTTTCTATTTGTAGATCTCTGAAAAATAGAGCCATTGGTAATTTTTTTATTTTTTTTGGCTTTGTATTTTTTAAGATATTGCATTTTTAATATTTGTAATTGTATTATTTATCTAACCCGTCGGAATTTGACCAAGTGTCGAGTCGACGCGCCGTCCGAAAATCGACACATGCGTCGAAATCGACGAAATATAATTTTTTGGCTTTCTCTCGGCCAAAACGACGTCGTTTTGGTGAAGCTCACCCAAAACTCGTCGTTTTCAGTGAGAGCAAGCCAAAAAAATTATATTTTACGGGATCGACGGTGGGTCCCACTCCCACGCCCGATCATCAATTCAATCGTTCCATACAAATTTTTTTGCCAATCAATCCACAATCTTTGTTTCACTCACCATTAAGGGAGGTTTTTTAAGATTATGTACATGATCTTTTTTTTATTTTCACCATTAAGGATGCCCTTACAGGTCTCTGAGTACCCAAGTTTGAATTTATTGAGTCTCATGCTAGACAGACTACAAACAGTTAGAGAGACTGAGAGTTACGTTTTTAGAGCTAATACTCCACCCTTTGTTACAACGATGCGTCTTTGGTGAATACGCCATACCATAACTTATTGTGTAACATCTCACACATGTGAATTAATATGAGTATTTAATTTCATATCATTATTAGTCATTTTGATGTCATTATTGGCGTATTTCATATCATGTTGGAGTTGTCTCATGTTGTCTTCTATAAATATGTTTCTTGTCATTATCACTGACTTTATGACATTTAATAGCAAACTTATATTATTTTGGAGTTGTTTCATGTCACTTTCCCGTATTTTACTATTATTTGTGAGCTCTTTATGTACCACATCATTACTACTCATTTCTTTGTCCATTTTTCAGCACACTTGTATTATTTTTACTATTTGAATATTATTTTTCAACTCTTTATATACCATACCATTATTACTCATTTATATCTCATTATTATTCATTTTAATGCTTGTAATGTTTTTCCGTATTTTATTATTATGTATCAACTCTACCATATCATTAAGTCTTTTCATTTCTACGTTTTTGGCGCGGGAATTTCGGCCCGTTGCTTTGGCCCGAATTGGACCACTTTTTCGGCCAAAGTCTTATCCGGCCCATGATCACCTTTAGTTAAGAATAATATGTTATTTAATCAAAATAGGCAAATAATAATGAAAATATGATAAAGATTTTATGTGCGTGTACGTACCACAGATTCATGATCCAAAATCTTGCAAATCAAAGTCCAAACGGTCCAAATTTGTAATTTCTTTGAAAAATATCTGGAATGTTAGCATACAGCTAAGAGCTAACCATGCCCAAAAGAACTTTGATTATTTCATCTCCGTAGATTTTAATGTCATTTGAGAGGGGCCTTTGTTGAAAAGTTATTACTTTATAGTAGGCCCCGTAGACCTCAATTTGCAGTCAACTGTTGTCTACCTACATGATGTGTCCAAATTGATGTGTCCAATACTTTCTTGAAATCTAAGAAGCATATAAATTAGGAATTAGAGTTAACTCAAGCGGTAACATTTTCTATCTAATAAAGTTTAGGATTTAATTCCTGCCCTAAACATTTTATTGTAATCTAAGGGGGTTGGCGGAGTTGGGGTGTATTGGTTGTAATGGGGTATGGGTGGGCCCCTATGTGAGAACTAGCCCCAAGAGATTTCTTCTCACCTATTTATTTAAAAAAAAAGCATATAACCCAATCTAGACTAGAAAAATTCTAGGAGCGTGTTTCTAACGTTGTATGTAGAGATCGCCTTCTTCGTGAGAGAGCTACTATGTTTAGTAGAAAAATTTTGCCAACGAATCTTTGTCCTCGTTGTAATTCAAAACCTGAAAATATTGACCATCTGCTTTTCCATTGCCCAAATTCCCAAAGTATTTGGCAACTTGCGGAGATTACTTCTTGGTGTTCCCCGCCAATGTCCTTCCATTCCACTTTAGACTTCTTACAGGATTTCAAAGGTAAGCATACCTTGCCGAAATGCATTTCTCTTTTCTGGAGCATTTGGAAAGAGAGAAATTCTATTATTTTCAACAATGAAATTAAAAGTGGTGCCCCCAACGTGTCATTCACCGAGCTAAATTTGCTCATGAGGAATGGCAGTGCCGCTTACAAGTTGATACTTGTCAGGCTATTGGCTCTCCTCTTAGAGGAGCACCACCCCCTTCCCCTAACCCCCTTTCCTCGGCTACTCTTGTAGCCTGGGATCCTCCACCTCACTCATTCTTCAAGTTAAACTTCGATGGTTCGGTTCGTGGTTTGGAGGCAGCTGCTGGTGTCATGATCCGTAATCATGAAGGCCACCTTCTTCACGCCAAAGCCTTCAATCTTGGCCACTCTTCTGTTCTCATTGCCGAAGCCACTGCTCTACATCAAGGTATCAAGATCGCTTTGCATTCGGGTCTTCACAACATAATCATTGAAGGGGATAACCTCTTGGTCATCAACGCCATTAATAATCTTTGTTCTACTCCATGGAAGATTGCTAATATTATTGTTGATTGTAAGCTGATGCTCACTCAATTTGCCTCGTGCCAAGTCAGACATGTGTTCAGGGAAGCAAATCGTGCTGCTGATTGGATAGCCAATGTAGGTCATTTAGTAATGTCTAGTTTTGATATTTCTCCTTGTAATAACTCTTTTCTTACTTCCATTCTTGTATCCGACACATTAGATATTCCCCTCGCGAGGAGGGTAGCCTAATATTCTTTTCTTACCTTTCAAAAAAAAAAATGTAGAGATCAACCCCACTATCTTTTGATTTGCTAATTATGACTTAGCTAAATAGTGTATTTAAACCTCAAAAAAATTACATCAACCAATAAAATTAAATGGTACAATTAAATAGTTTGTATACACTCTTTTCCCCAAAGTGTTATATCTTTGGTGGAACTTGATTTAGTATAATCAAACGAGTTCTCGCGTTTCCTCACCAAAAAAAACGTACAAATAAATGAGATAGAAGATTTTTTTCCCTCAAGATCTTTTTTCCCTTGACAAAGAAGAGAGGGAAAATAACGTTTTACCATATAAAGAAGGAAAAATTGACGGGAACAGTCCCAACTATGGGGGTTCAGTCATTTTCAGTCCCAACTAAGTATTATTTCTAAGCGGTCCCAACTATGCATTGTTTTTTACAAAATTGGTCCTCATTAACTGATTACCTATTTAAGAGGATAACTTTTTAAAAAAATTAAATTAAATCGAGTTTTTACTCCCTCCTCCTTATCTCTCCTCACTCCTTCCTCCCCTATGCCTCCCCTTCCACCCCCTTCCCCTGCCACCTGTTCTCCCTGTGCCCCCTTCCACCTCCTCCCCTGTCAGTTGTTCCGTCATGAGGCTCATATAACACTTGTTCCCCTCATTGGAAAGTACGGTTCAAATTTGCACACTCGGTGTCACGCTCCATTTTATTAACCTCCCTCGAGTTGTAAAACTCGGCCAACTTGTCTAGAGGAAGCAGCACTCCATCAACTGTACCTATGAGATGAGCAATGGGAGTGCTTCTAGGTCCTGAAAAGTTCCACCATAGAAAAAAATGAATTTCATATTTAAAAACTAATTTATAAAAAGATAAAAATAATTATTGAAAAGGAAAATTTGTCAAAAAAAACCTTTTAAAAGTTCAATTTTGCAAAAAAAAACCTTTTAAAGCATTCTTTGCAAACAAAAACCCCACAAACTTAATATTTTTTGCAAGATGAAACCTATTCCTATTTTCCGGTGTGGAAATGCATAAGGGTGGTGCCGCAGTTAATGGAGATAGGGGTTAAAGTCAAAAAACACACTGGAAAATGGGAATATTTCATCTTGCAAAGAAAATTAATTTCATGGTTTTTGTTTACAAAGAATGCTTTAAAAGGTTTTTTTTGCAAAACTGAACTTTTAAAAGTTTTTTTTTGGCAAATTTTCTTATTTAAAATGGTTGTTGGGCTGATCTTGATATATATTTTTAAAATAATATATAGTTGAAGATATGGATGATCAAAGTTAGCATTGGAACAGTATGATGCCTGTATTTCTTAATAGATGAAGTATTAATTACCAAGAACTTTTTTACAATTCCGCTTTCAATTCTTAATGATTTTTTTCACAGATCTACACCATGCTGAAAGAAGAACATTGTCGATACTCAATTACCAATCTCCATCTTAAGGCCAATAGCCATAGAGACAGTAGCCCGACTTAGGCTCCGTTTGGTAGGGCGTAAAACATTTTCAGTGTAAAATGATTTTCATGGAAAACAATTTACAATGGAAAACACAATTCCAAAATTAGTTTTCCATTGTTTGGTTCCATGTAAGAAAAATGATGAAATGAAAGGAAAATGAAAGGGAAAGTAAGGAGGTTGTGAGAGGAGTGTACAAGAGAGATAAGGAAAACTGTTTTCCCTTCATTTTGAAAGGAAAATGGTTTTCCATCATTGGGAGAGCAATTTTACTCCAAGGGAAAATGGTTTTACACTCATCTACCAACCAAACAATGTAAAACTGAAAATAGAGGAAAACAGTTTTCCAGGAAAATGTTTTACGCCCTACCAAACGGAGCCTAAATATAGGCGGTATTGACGTATGTTCGACATCAGACACTAGTGGATTGTCTCTAACGTGGTACATTATATTGACGACAATTACTTAACAAGGAACTTCAAAGGGGGTACATCTAACTGGAACCTAACCAAGATACTTTACATGCGCCGGTGCCGAAATACACGGCGTCGAGCTCATTGTATGGGACACCTAGGGTCATGGGCCCGAAAAATGACAACTTGAAGCTCAGTAATAATTTTACATGGTCATATCCTGTTGATTAATTATGGGTTTTAGGGCGTAATGCAAAACTCTACATTAATTATTGAAGGCAAATTCCAAAACCACTTGCAAAATCTTGGAACTACCTTAGGGTGCCTCTAACTAGACTAAGCCTCGAGATGTTAAGCTTGCTCCACTTGCAAAATACAAGGCTTTAAGTCCAATAATTAAAACCAAATTATGTAAGAGCACCGATTTCGTTGGTCAATGTAGTGGTACCACCCATGCTACTTTTGGATGCAATATTTCCCCTCAAGTGGAAAAATCCCCTCTACCACTCGTAATATTACCATCTCCCTTATCATTAGCAACAATAAAATTTGTAACCCTATTGTTCTCAGCAGCTTCTTGAAGCTGCAATGCAACCTCTAGGTAACATACTACCTCTTCCATGGATGGTCGTTCGCTCCCGTGATCTCGTACACACTTCTCTGCAATCTCTCCAAACTTCCTTAAGCACTCAGGTGCAATTTCATGCTTTACATTTGGGTCGACTATCTCATTAAGAATCTCTTCATTGTAGCATCTTTGAGCGTACTTGGCTAAATTCACTTGCTCTATTTCTAATGAGCGAATCTTTGCTGGTCGAGCACATAAGACCTCAAATAACACCACACCAAAAGAATATACGTCAGACTTATCAGTGAGTTTCTCTAGTCTAAGATACTCTGGATCTAGGTAACCAATGCTACCCTTTACCAAATGAATATTTGTAACCTTATTTTATCATACGGTGAACACATTACTTCATAATAAGTACCGATTGTTAGTTGTCACCTTATTTTATCATACGAGTAACCCATTTATTACTACAAGTAACCCTCATATATTTTTTCCGAATGACCCATTATATTATAAAAGTAACCTCATTAGTTTATAAAAGTAACCCCTAATTAAATGTAAGAGTAACCTTATTTATTTGTTCGAGTAACCTCATATGTTCACACAATTGTAACCCCAATTTATTATATAATTTGCTTGAAATGTTTAGAAAAAGTAACCCTAATAAAATGTACGACCCTTTAGTTCATAAAAAGTAACCCTATTTGAACGTACGTGTAACCCTTATTATTTGTAACCTTATTTTATCAAACGAGGAACCCATTACTTCATAGTAAGTAACGATTATTATTTGTAACCTTATTTTATCATATGAATAACCCATTTATTACTATAAGTAACCCTCATATATTTTTTTCAAATGACCCATTATATTTTTTTTGAAAGAGAAATTTCATTAAATGAAGGTCAAACGACATCTACAATAAGTATTAAAGAAAAACAAGATATAATCAAATAAGATCAAATCAAATTCGTCTTCGAAGAAACTACAATTAACCAGATCGAGCAATACAGCGCAACCCCCTTGTATTTGCTGAATCACGCAGCTATTGATGGGAATGTCTATCATTCTGACATAGTTTGGGGAAGAAAATTCTTGATTTAACCATGTTGACCGCATCCAAATTTCTAATACTTCGATGTTGATGGTCTTGAACTTCAACCAATATGAACAATTTCTCATACCAATTTTTAAACTTCCACGTGGGAAGAGAATAAAACTAAACTCTAAACTCCCATGAAAGGAGAGAAAGAACCCAAAAATTGGGTAGAAAACTCTCAAAAAGAGAGAGAATGGAAAATTATTAATAACAAAAATAATGAAAACTAGATGAAAAAAGAAGAATTGTGGGCTTACTACCATCGAAAGGATGATGGCAGCCCCAAACTAGAAGAAAAGGATTAGGGTTTTTTGAGGAGGAAGAGGAGAGAGGGGAGAGGAAGAGGCTAGGTTTTTTTTTCAAATGACCCATTATATAATAAAAGCAAACTGTTGCAAAAAAAAAGTAACCTCATTAGTTCATAAAAGTAACACTAATTAAATGTATGAGTAACCTTATTTATTTGTTCGAGTAACCTCATAAGTTCACAAAAGTAACCCCAATTATTGTATAGTAGCTTGAAATGTTTATAAAAATAACCATAATAAAGGTACAAGTAAGCCCTTAGTTCATAAAAAGTAACCACATTATATATTTAAAGTTATCTCATTTATTCATAAAAAGTAAAACACGTTGCTTTCCAATGCTAAGGTCTTACTTTTATTGAATTGGGGGCTACTTTTTCGAATGCTTTAAGGGGTTACTTTCTTCGAAACTAGGGATTACTTTTTGTAATGCTAATGGGTTACTTTTTGTAATTATAAGGGGGTTACTTTTACTGAAACTAGGGGTTACTTTTTGTATATTATAAGGGTTAACTTTATAGAAACCAGAGGTTGCTTTTTCCAAAACTATGAGTTACTTTTACTGTAACTAGGGGTTACTTTTTGTATATTATAAGGGATTATATGTTGTGTAAAGGTTTACTTTTATATTTATAATGTGATTACTTAATATTTACCCAGGGATTACTTATGCAGGGGTTACTTTGTTATATGTTGGGAATTACTTTATATTATATGTAAGGGTTACTTTTACATTTATCATAAGGTTACTTTACACTTATACAAGAGTTACTTTTACATTTATTATAGGGTTACTTTACACTTATGTTGGTGTTAATTCTTGTTTGCTTGTTGTCTCTTGCTGCGTTTCCGGTCAACTCTAATACCTTCATTGAACAATACAAACAAATGCTAAAGACGAGCAAATCGAGAGGTATAAAATGAATAAAACTCAATAAAATCAGGAAATTATTGGTGTAGAAACAAATCTAGCTTTTCACTACACACAATCACAACACAGTAAACACGCATCAAATTCACGATTCATAATTATGTAGTCTTCTATCTCTCTCTAGCAAATCCAAAACTCAGTCGTGCTTCTCTCTCTGTCCAAATAATAAAACCAACCCAATTAATCAAAATACACAAACTAGAAAATACAGAAATTCTCTCGTCAAACCGAAATTGAGGTATAAATTGAACTCAATCAATCAAGAATTCGAAATGAAAAAAAATCAAAAACTTGACTCTCCTCCACCAAAAAGCGTACAAAACGCCATTGTTACCTCCCCAGTAATCTCCATCACTCTTTCAAAAAACCGAACCGCGACCACTTGAACTGCAGACAATGAGAGTGACTCGGTCATGGGAACCGAGTTGTAGCGAGTATTCAACTCGGAATTTCGACCCGGTGTTGAGTTGCAGGTTTCATTATAGAAGAACCAGATTTTCCGATGAAGCTGCCCATGAGTGAAGCGTGGCAGAGCATCCGGAGTGACACGTGGCCGGCGAGGAACGGCGGTGGTTGTGGCTTGGCGCGTTTGACGACGTCATTGGGGAGGAGGAGAGCATCAAGGAGGAGAGAGAGTGGCGAGGAGATAAAGAAGTGGAAATTGGGCGGTTGGAGATAGAGAATAAGAGGAATTGGGAGCTACAAGGAAAAGTGTGTGATGTATCATATTTATATATAGGTTTTAGGTGCATTTAGGTTGCATTTTAGGATCATTTAGGTGCATTATAGTTCATAATTGCATACTATTACTTAACTTGGAAAATATTACTCCTTTTGTGCGTTTTCGGTGTTCTTTGATGAATTTCAGGTATTGAGAACATAATTGGAGTATTGTTGGACAACCTTGAATATTTAGGAGCGATTGGAAGCTAGCTACGTTGATAAGGATCGTTACACATATATTTGAGTGCAATTTGGAGCTAAATTGGAGTTGGAATTTAATGAAAGAATTATGGAAATGGAGTCATGTTCACTCTTTTGTCTATAACTTTTGACTTGATGCTGATATTGGGTTTATTCCAGCGGCATTGGAAAGTAGGCTTGAAGATCTTTCCAACGATAGGTTGCACGGCCCAAGGCGAGCTATATTCTAAGAGATATGGGCTTTGCAAGTTAGCCCAGTTTTGCTGAAGCTGCCTACGCGCGCGCGGATTGCTAAATTCCGCCTCTTTTAATGATTTAGTGGACCATCCTTATCTTGTAACTTAGAATCCTACTAGTATTAGGAGTTACAATTTAATATTAGGGTTTTTCTAATTAGATGATTATTCATTCATTCATTACTCATTATTCAAGTAGGACTTCTATTATTTTCTCTCTAGCGACATAACAAGGTGAAGCGTTGGTTTTGCTCTTAGTTTTGGAGAACTATTCAAGACTTCATCTTTTCATCATCAATTCAAGTATTTTATTTTATAATCTTGATTATTAGTTATGTTTCTCTTTATATTTTATTTAGTTCATTTAATTAATATGTGTGAGTAATTTTCCAATCTAGGGTTAAGTAAACCCTAGCCATGATTGATGTTTGATTTATTCCTTTAAATCCCCAATTTAGTTGCTTAATTGTTCTTGCTTAATTGATTGTGCAATTTCCAATACTAGATTAGGGATAATTAGTATTGCTATCATTCCATGGTCTTGATCACAACGGGAGTTGGGTTTTGACGGATTTGAGTATGTTAATTAAGGGCATGAAATTCTCCACGGGAGTCGGTAGAATGGAATGTTAGGAAGTTAGAGTGTTGTGTTTAATGTCTTTAATTTGCATGATTCTACGGGAGTAGGCTTGATTGCAATAGATACTCGGGAGAGGTTTGTGGTATTATTTAGGGCGCATTTTTCCTTGTGAACATTTACTTGACTAGTTTGGGGTAGGAATTTATCTTTACGTTAATTATGCTAGTGGTGATGCTTAATTCTAGGTGTTTTTAACCTTTGAATTTATTCTCATATTATTAGTCGCATTACATTCATAGTAGTTAGTTGCTCATCGATCATAATCGTTTGTCACTTGTTTAGTTGAATTGAGTCAAGGATGACTAGTGTTTGATATTGTTTGTCTCTGTGGGATCGACTCTGACTTACCCTACTACATAGTTAGGAGGTTAGTTAGGAATTATCTTTGTTAGGTGCGCGACACGCCTATCAAATTTTGGCGCCGTTGCCGGGGACTAACGGTATTAGATTAGTTTATCTTTGATTTATTTAGCTCAACTTATTTTTGTTCAATCATTGTTACTCTGTTTGTTGTTTGATCTCTTTTCTTTCAGTCTTTTTGTTGCATGCGCACTCGAAGCAAGGGTTCAGAAGATCTAGTTACTCTTGAATGCGAGATCGAAGCCACAGCATGGAGATTGGGAGGTCAACGAAGAAGACAACAACAAGAATTAATAATGGGAGACGAAACACCACCAAAGTCTCTACGGGAGTATGCTATGCCCGATGAGACCACCACAACCATTACTAGGTCAACCACCACTGCTACACACTTCGAGCTTAAGCCACAATTTATTCAATTTATTTCACAGGACTCTTATGCGGGAACACCGAAAGAGAGCCCTACTGATCATTTGGCTAGCTTTTTAGAGAAGTGTAATACTTTGAAACTAACGAATGTTTCTGTTGACCTGATTCGTTATTGTGCTTTTCCTTTTTCTCTTAGGGATGAAGCAAAAAGAGTGGTTGAAAGAATAAGAAGTGAGGAAGATCGCTACATGGCCAGAACTGAAAAAAGCTTTCCTCTACAAGTTCTTCCCTCCTATGAGGACTTCAAAGTTCAGAAATGAGATATCTGGCTTTCAGCAACATGAATTGGAGTCTCTCTATGAGGCATGGCAGAGATACAAGGCTTTGCAAAGACAATGCCCACACCATTGTATTCCTGAGTGGTTATTGATTCAGACATTCTACAATGGTCTGAAGCATGATGTTAGAAGTTCTATTGATGCCGCATCTGGTGGTACTTTCATGGCCAAAACTCCGGAAGCTGCTAAGACATTGTTGGATGATATGGCTGCCAACAACTATTTGAATGACTGGAGTGTGTCTCGTGGAGCCCCTAAAAGGGGAGGTAAGTATGAGGTTGATGCTATTGTTACTTTAACTAACACTGTGCAACTTTTGGCAGCTAAGGTTGACCAATTGAGTAGCGGATCAATAGCACATGTTCATGAGATTTGTGAAGTGCAAGGTCACTCATTGAATGAGCGTCAATACAACAGCATGCGCATGATATCTGAGCAAGTCAATGCCCTCCTAAACACAAACACAAGACCACAAAACAACCCATACTCAAACACATATAACCAAGGTTGGAAGAATCATCCAAATTTCTCCTATAAAAACAACCAACCTCAACCTCCACACACAAACTACTCCCAACCACCCGGTTTCCAACAAAGACCACCTTTCAACTCTTCCTCCTCATCCTCTAGATCCAACATTGAGAGTATCATGGAGAATCTAGCTTCTTCTCAAGCAAAGCAAGTTGAATATCAAGCCAAGCAAAATGAATTTTTCAACAACTCTCTCCAACAAATCAATGCTCATAATAAGTTGATGGAGAATCAGATGACCCAACTTGCCCAACAAATTAGTCATCTTTCTAAACCTTCAGGCCAACTTCCTGGGCAAACTGAACCAAATCCTAAGGGGCATATCCATGCCATCTCATTGAGGAGCGGTAAGGAATTGCAAGAGCCTACAAAGAAGGTGACTGAGCAAAAGAAAAGTGCAGAAGAGGTTATAAGGTTGAGTGAAGAAGATCAAGGTGAGAAGGTTTTGGAAGATGAAGCTAAGGATATTGAGCAAAAGGAACCCACTGTCATCCCTATTCAATCATACAAGCCACCTGTTTCATTCCCTCAAAGATTGGCACAGGCAAAACTTGAGAAGAAATATGGGAAGTTCCTTGATATTTTGAAGAAGTTGCACATCAACATCCCTTTCTTGGATGCTATTTCTGAGATGCCTTCTTAAGCTAAGTTTTTGAAAGACATGCTCTCTAACAAAAGAAAAATTAAAGAGAATGTCACTGTTTCACTAACAGCTGAGTGTAGTGCTATTTTGCAGAACAAGCTTCCAGAGAAGCTAAGAGATCCAGGCAGCTATTCTATTCCAGTCAAACTTGGTGATATTGCTATCAAGAATGCTTTGTGTGATCATGGGGCTAGTGTTAGTCTCATGCCTTTGTCTATCTATAGAAACTTCAACATGGGTGAACCGAAATCCACACGCATCTCTCTCCAACTAGCAGATAGAACAGTCAAGTTTCCACTTGGTATCCTTGAAGATGTTCCTCTTAGAGTTGGTAAATTCTTCATTCCATGTGATTTTGTTGTCATGGACATGGAAGAAGATGCACAGGTTCCCATCATCCTTGGGAGACCCTTTTTAGCCACTGCTGGAGCCATTATTGATATTTAGAAGGGTAAGATCACCTTTGAAGTAGGTGATGAGAAGATGGAGTACACTCTCACGAACTCCATGAATTCTCCTTCAATGGGAGAAACTGTTTATAGAGTGGATGCTCTTGATGAGGTGATAGAAGCCAATGCTTTCAGTTTGTAACTTGATGAATCACTACAAACTGTCTTGATGGGTAGTGCTGATGAGGAAGATTGGAAAACCAAGGAATACAAGAGACTTCTAGAGGAGACACGAGCCATTGAATCTGAAAAGCCTATTAAGGAGATATTGAGCTCGGGAAAAACTAAGGAGAGTACTACACCTCCTAAGGTAGAACTGAAACCTCTCCCTTCTACTTTGAAATATGTATTCATGGGTCCTAATGATACTTACCCTATTATTGTTAATGCTGAGCTTGATGACATTCAAATTGAAAAATTACTTGTTGTTTTGAGAAAGTATAAGAATGTTTTTGGGTACACCATTGATGATATTAAGGGTATTAATCCCTCATTTTGCATGCATAAAATCATTCTTGAGGACGAACATGCTTCTTCTATAGAATCTCAACGACGACTAAATCCAAATATGATGGAAGTAGTCAAGAAAGAGGTTCTTAAATTGCTTGATGCAGGTATATATAATCTATCCTATCTCTGATAGTAAGTGGGTTAGCCCTGTTCAAGTAGTTCCAAAGAAAGGAGGCATGACCGTTGTCAAGAATGATAAAGGTGAGCAAGTTCCCACTAGAACTGTGACGGGGTGGCGTATGTGTATTGATTATAGGAGATTGAATAAGGCGATCATTTCCCCCTTCCTTTCATTGATCAGATGTTGAAAAGGTTGGCAAAACATTCCTTTTTCTGTTGGTTGGATGGATATTCAGTTTTTTTCCAAATTCCTATTCATCCAAGTGATCAGGAAAAGACTACTTTTACATGTCCTTATGGCACCTTTGCATATCGAAGGATGCCATTTGGATTATGTAATGCTCCTGCCACTTTTTAGCGTTGCATGATGGCAATTTTCTCAAGTCTTATTGAGAACTCTATGGAAGTGTTTATGGATGACTTCTCCGTCTATGGAACATCCTTTGATGTTTGTCTTGCTAATTTACAAAAGGTGCTCCATAGATGTCAAGAAGTTAATTTGATTCTCAATTGGGAAAAATGTCATTTCATGGTGCAACAAGGAGTTGTTTTGGGTCATGTTGTCTCTCATCGGGGAATCGAAGTCGACAAAGCAAAGATAGAGGTCATTGAGCATCTACCACCTCCTAACTCTGTCAAAGGAGTAAGGAGTTTTCTTGGTCATGTGGGATTTTACCGCCGTTTTATAAAGGATTTTTCTAAAATTGCTCGACCTCTAACCGAACTTTTAGGCAAAGATGTCCCTTTTGTGTTTAGCGATGCTCATCTTTGAGGCTTTTCACAGAGTTAAAGAAAGCTCTTATCTCTGCCCCTATAATTCAATCACCTGACTGGAATCTCCCTTTTGAGATTATGTGCGATGCTAGTGACTATGCAGTGGGGGCAGTACTGGGTCAGAGGAAAGATGGCAAGCTTCATGCCATCTACTATACAAGCAAGACTCTTAATCCAGCCCAGATGAACTATGCCACAACTGAGAAGGAATTGTTAGCAGTGGTGTATGCGATGGAAAAGTTTCGATCTTATCTGGTAGGGTCGAAGGTGATAATTCACACCGATCATGCGGGCATTAAGGTATTTGATGAGCAAGAAAGATGCTAAGCCCGGCTTGATTCGGTGGATCTTGTTGCTACAAGAATTTGACTTGGAGATTCGGGACAAGAAAGGAGCCGAAAATGTTGTTACTGATCACCTTTCTCGACTTGTCCTTGATGGTGAAGGCGATGAAGATCTTCAGATTGATGATTCATTTCCTGATGAGCAACTCTTAGCTCTAGCTACTACGGAGATCCCATGGTATGCTAATCTAGCCAATTACTTGGCTAGTGGTACAATTCCTCATGGCTATTCATCACAACAAAAGAAGAAATTCTATAAGGAGGTGAGGAGATACTTTTGGGATGATCCTTTTCTGTACAAATCCTGTGCTGATGGAATGATTAGACGATGTATTCCAGAAAGTGAAGTATCATCCATTATTTCGCATTGTCACAATCTACCATGTGGGGGTCATCTTTGGTACTAGTAAGATCTGCGAAAATACTTCGATGTGGTTTTCATTGGCCAAGCCTTTTTAAGGACGTTCATGAACATATCACATCCTGTGATCGATGTCAACGTACTGGTAACATCTCTAAGAGGAATGAAATGCCTCTAAATAACATCCTTGAGGTAGAATTGTTCGATGTGTGGGGAGTTAATTTCATGGGGCCATTCCCTTCTTCTTATGGGAATAGGTATATATTGGTCGCTGTAGATTATGTCTCCAAATGGGTTGAAGCCATCGCTACTCCAACCAATGATGCTCGCATGGTAAGCAATTCTTTAAAAAGACTATATTTCCTCGTTTTGGTGTACCAAGAGTATTGATTAGTGATGGGGGAAAGCACTTCCTAGAGAATCGATTCGAGGCAATGCTCAGGAAATATGGGGTACATCATCGAGTAGGGCTTTCATATCACCCACAAACGAGTGGTCAAGTGGAGTTTTCTAATTGAGAACTCAAAACTATATTGGAAAAGACGGTTGCTAGAACTCGGAAAGATTGGTCAGTGAAACTCGACGACACGTTATGGGCCTACAGAACAGCATTTAAGACCCCTATTGGCACCACCCCATATCGACTGGTTTATGGAAAAGCATGTCATCTTCCTGTTGAGTTAGAACATCGCGCATTTTGGGCAATTAAGAGCCTCAATTTTGACTCTCAATTGGCGGGTGAGAAGAGACTCCTTCAACTTAATGAGCTAGATGAGCTTCGGTTCGATGCTTATGAAAATTCTCGATTATATAAGGAGAAAACTAAAAGATGGCATGATAAGGGAATTCTGAGAAGAGAGTTTAAGGAAGGCGATCTAGTTCTCCTTTTTAACTCTAGATTGAAACTCTTCCCTGGGAAGCTTCGCTCGCGATGGTCAAGGCCATTTCAAGTTAATAAGGTTTTCCCCTATGGTTCTGTAGAGCTTTGGAACAAACAAAATGGCACTTTCAAGGTGAATGGTCAAAGAGTGAAACATTACAAAGCTGGTGATCCTATTGACGAGAGTGTGAACATCACACTTTCCGACCCTTCATTGGATTAAATTGCAAGGGAGGTCGAGCTTATGACTTTATAAACAAGTGCTTTTGGGAGGCAACCCAACTATACTTACTTTTCTTATTTTATTTTATTTTATTTAGTTTTTTTCTTTCTCTTATTATTTTTCCTTTTTCTCTTATATATACATATGTTTTTGTATTATTGTTTCACTCACTTTCGTTTTTGCTTTTTGTAGGTAAATAAAACAAAACAAAACAAAAAAAAAAAAAAAAAAAGAGGCAAGGAAGTCCTGAACATCACGGCCCAACTGGGGCCTGGATTCATGAATCACAGCCCACCTGTGATCTTCTACCTGCTGGGAGCCATACAAAAAAAAAAATAAGAAGTGACAATTCTGCGTATTAACAGTAGAGCCCACAGGAGTGTTGTGGCCTGCTGTCCTCAATCACAGCCCATCTGTGATATTATACCTGATGGTAATAAAAAAAAAAAAAAAAAAAAAAAAAAAAAAAAAAAACAAAATGGGAAAAGCAAGAGAGAGCAGTAAAGCCCACAATTACACCGTGGCTTGATGATCTTAATCACAGTTCTCCTGTGATATTTTCGCTGCCGCAAAATAAAACCCAAAAAAAAAAAAGAAAAAAAAAAAGAAAAAGCAAAAGAAGAAAACAGAAGGGGATTTTGAGAACGAAGAATAAAACGAGGAATTTTGGAGATAGAAGAACGCCATCAGCAATTCAGCACTCGACACTCGAAGGATTTCCAAGAAGCACTTAGACTTCCGAAAATTTCTCCACTGCACTAGGTTGCGAATCCCCACTGCACTCACTCGAAAATTTCACTTGAAAATTTCTCCAGGTTCGACTTCCGAATACCTGCACTGATTGGCGAAATTTGGTGGAAATTCATAATCTTCTTGGCTGCACTTTCGCCTCTTATGTAGCCTCATTGAGATTTCATCTGTCCTCCTAGTCAAAGGTTGCTGCTTTATTGATTTTTTTTCAGCACAAACGTCAATCTCCACTCTTTTGAATTTGTGCTTGCGTGCCTTGTTCTCGTTCGCTCATGATTAAGGTACTGTGAGAGATTACACATTGGGGTCTTACTAGCCTGAACTTCTTGTTGTGATAGTGTAACAAATTATTGGTTTGTACATCTATGGCTCCCACTGCACGCACAAGATCAAAGACAACTCCTCCCTCTTCTCGACCTTTGAGAAAGCTCGCTCCTAAAAGAAACGGCTCAGTTTCCAAGAGAAAATCCTCTATTGCTAAGAATAAAACATCTACTCCATCCTCTTCTCGGGCAACAAATAAAGAACCAGTGGTTATTGACTATTATGATATTATTTTTGAGGATGATGACCAAAAGGAGAGATATGAACGTTTGTTTTTGCGAGGCATAACTACTACTCGTTAGTCGTTACTGTGATCGTGATGCGATAAAGTCCTTACATATTGAAGATGACATCAAGTGGCTATTGTCTAATGTTGGTTGGGGAGATTTTCTCATGACCAAATTCCCAACATATAAAAGAGCTACATTGGAATTTTTGAGCTCTTTGAAGGCTTCTATTAACTTTGGTCCCGGTTCTCTTGAGGGTCGGGTCACTTTTCGACTGTACAATGAGGCACATACATGGACTTTAGCCAAGTTCAATGAGGTGCTTGGATTGCCCACTGGCGGACCGCGTTTGACATCTAAGTATTGGGCAAGCTGCGCCTTTTTGGCAAACTTTGATTGGTGAGCGTGAATATGATTCTAAGACAAGTTCGACAACGTCAATTCGCCATCCTCGCAATTCGTTACATCCTTCGATTATTTGCGAGTACCATTTTTGGTCGACAAGAAGGGGGTAAAGTTCGAAAGGATGAGTTATATATGCTCTATCATCCTGCTCCATGCTCACCCCATTGATGCGGGTGCATTCCTTCTTCGGCAAATGCTCACCTTGGCAAAATCACCCTTTGGTGGAGGAGCTTTCGTTCAAGGAGGGATCATAACCCCAATTGCCCTTTATTTGGGTCATAAGGCTCTACTTAAACAAGATGGAGCTATTGACGGAAAGGATTCTCTTGATGTTCCTTCGAGTTGGCTTAAAAAGAAAGATGGCACCACTCTTTGGTGTATCAAAGATGAGGAAGATGAACTACCGCCATATGAGGAAGATGAAAAGCACTCAACCAAGCGTTCGAGTCCCTCCTCTCCCCGAGCCACTAGTGATACCTAGCACTCATGATGGTGCTAGCTCTTCTTACGCATCGATCGAGAGATCACTTGAAAAAATTGAATATTCGATTCTTTGAGATCAAAGCGGAGCGAGCATCATGAAGGAGAACTCGTCATCCATATTTACGATCATGGAGAATTTCAATACTTGGATGCGATCACAAGGGTTTCCGAACCCTTCTCTCCCCCCTCCTTAGTGAGGTTTTGTGAGTACCTTCCCTTTACCCGTGTTTATTTTTCTCTTTGCAATGTGGACATTGCAAGATTTTAGCTTGGGGGAGGTATATTCTATCTTTAATTGCTTTCTAGTGTGGATCTCATTGCTTTCATAGGATGTTGCACGGTTTGTACCGCTTACTAGGAGTGGGAGTTTACGTGTAACGGAAAAATTGTACTGTTTTCTTAGTTGCATTATCATATTAGATTTCATTTCATGTAGTTGCATCTATGGGACTATTGCTAGCACTATTTGAGAACCTTGTTGATACCTTCACTACAATCTTAAGCGTAATTCATCTCATTCATGATTCTTCATAGCATGATTGTATCGCGATTGATTGTTTGTGGTATGATTGGAGAGTTGATTGCTTTACATGACGTGCTATGCGACTTTGTTCGATATTGTGCGATGCTTGTTTCGTGTAGTAATTGTATCTCTCGTGTTCTCAATTTTGTGTTTGGCCCTATCGTACTCCCATGTTGTAGGTTGATTGTCTTTCTTTTCCAATGTCTATGTCTACTTGCTTGAGGACAAGCAATGGTTTAGCTTGGGGAAGTTTGATGTATCATATTTGTATATGGGTTTTAGGTGCATTTAGGTTGCATTTTAGGATCATTTAGGTGCATTATAGTTCACAATTGCATACTATTACTTAATTTGGAAAATATTACTCCTTTTGTGCGTTTTCGGTGTTCTTTGATGAATTTCAGGTATTGAGAACATAATTGGAGTATTGTTGGACAACCTTGAGTATTTAGGAGCGATTGGAAGCTAGCTACGTTGATAAGGATCGTTACACATATATTTGAGTGCAATTTGGAGCTAAATTGGAGTTGGAATTTAATGAAAGAATTATGGAAATGAAGTCATGTTCACTCTTTTGTCCATAACTTTTGACTCGATGCTGATATTGGGTTTATTCCAGCGGCATTGGAAAGTAGGCTGAAGATCTTTTCCAACGATAGGTTGCGCGGCCGGCAGTATATTCTAAGAGATATGGGCTTTGCAAGTTGGCCCAGTTTTTGCTGAAGCTGCCTACGCGCGCGGATTGCTAAATTCCGCCTCTTTTAATGATTTAGTGGACCATCCTTATCTTGTAACTTAGAATCCTACTAGTATTAGGAGTTACAATTTAATATTAGGGTTTTTTCTAATTAGATGATTATTCATTCATTCATTACTCATTATTCAAGTAGGACTTCTATTATTTTCTCTCTAGCGACATAACAAGGTGAAGCGTTGGTTTTGCTCTTAGTTTTGGAGAACTATTCAAGACTTCATCTTTTCATCATCAATTCAAGTATTTTATTTTATAATCTTGATTATTAGTTATGTTTCTCTTTATATTTTATTTAGTTCATTTAATTAATATGTGTGAGTATTTTTCCAATCTAGGGTTAAGTAAACCCTAGCCATGATTGATGTTTGATTTATTCCTTTAAATCCCCAATTTAGTTGCTTAATTGTTCTTGCTTAATTGATTGTGCAATTTCCAATACTAGATTAGGGATAATTAGTATTACTATCATTCCATGGTCTTGATCACAACGGGAGTTGGGTTTTGCCGATTTGAGTATGTTAATTAAGGGCATGAAATTCTCCACGGGAGTCGGTAGAATGGAATGTTAGGAAGTTAGAGTGTTGTGTTTAATGTCTTTAATTTGCATGATTCCACGGGAGTAGGCTTGATTGCAATAGATACTCGGAGAGGTTTGTGGTATTATTTAGGGCGCATTTTCCTTGTGAACATTTACTTGACTAGTTTGGGGTGGGAATTTATCTTTACGTTAATTATGCTAGTGGCGATGTTTAATTCTAGGTGTTTTTAACCTTTGAATTTATTCTCATATTATTAGTCGCATTACATTCATAGTAGTTAGTTGCTCATCGATCATAATCGTTTGTCACTTGTTTAGTTGAATTGAGTCAAGGATGACTAGTGTTTGATATTGTTTGTCTCCGTGGGATCGACTCTGACTTACCCTACTACATAGTTAGGAGGTTAGTTAGGAATTATCTTTGTTAGGTGCGCGACACGCCTATCAGTGTGGCCGCACGGTTTAGGTTATGTGTGGCGTGTTGCACAAAAAATGGACTGAAGAATAATATGTTATTTAATCAGAAAAGGCAAACAATAATGAAATATGATAAAGGTTTTTGTCTGCGTGTATGTACCACATATTCATGATCCAAAAGAAATTTTGCAAATCAAAGTCCAAACGGTCAAAGTTTGTAATTTCTTTGAAAAATATCTGCAATGTTAGCATACCGGCTAAAAGTAGAGAGCCGTCGAGTTTGGTTAATGAGCTGTTTGGTTGGCTGAAATAATCGAAATTTGAGCCGAATTAAAGCGAGCCGGGAATAAGCTGTAAGTACATGCTCGAAATCAAGCGAAAAATCTTTGAACGGCGAAATAAGCCCAAATGAAAAACCAAAGCTGAATGTAACCGAAGCGAAACAATGGCGAAAATAAGCGTGAAAAGCGAAAAGTTGATCGGTTAAGCGAAGCCGAATATTAAACGAATTAATCGAACCGATTCAAACCGAGCTGGGCCCGAATTGAAACCGATTTAAATTGAAACTATTTTAAACTGATTTTTAACTGTACCCGAGCCGAATTCACATCTTATCCAAATTCATGATAGTACTCCAATTCACATAAAAATTTAATAATGATAATTTTTTATTAGTTGAATTTATGACATAACTTAATTTCTTGGTAATTTTCAATTATGTCAAGTTCACTGATTTTACGCTCCAAACCGAATTTACATTTTACCCAACTTTATAATATACTTTCACTTGAAAATTTATCATGATAATTTTATTATTAATATATGAATTTAATCTCTCTCCTCTTTCCTTAGTATTTGTGCAAAAAGACATTTGTTGCAGCTAAATAAAAACAGAGGTAGTATAAATTTGATCAATAACAACATAATAACAAAATAGTTATTCACTTAAAATTTTCTTTATAGTTGAGATATGAGGACAAGGATATCAAAAAGTACAAATACTCAAAGCTTTTGAAATTGAAAATCTAGATTTTAGTAAACTTACAAGATTAAATTACAATGAAGTATATAAAGTAAAATGTACATTACAACAAAACTGAAATTAAAATAAAGAAGAAAGAAAACAAGATACAATAAAAATCAAGCTAAATTATTTAGGGATTGTATTCTCTTTTTTTTACAGGGGGGATTGTATCTTCAATTCTTCATCCTCAAGATAAATTGTTCATCCCTACCAAAAAAGAAAGGCACAAATTAGAACTTCAAATCAATAAAAATCTAGAATATGATAAACTTACAAGAACCTAACTATCAACATAGTCAAATAGCCAGATCTAGATGAAATTCAATCACTAACAATTTAACTCACATAGTCAGATTGACTCAAAAACAAATTACTAATACGCACAATACAACAAAATTCAGCCAAATACCTAGATTTAGATTAGTGGACAAGTGAAAATTTTATAATCGAGGTAAATTTAGAGAATATTTAGATGTGAGAAATTAAAACTAACAATAAAAAAAATTAATAAAGATGAGGATTGCAGAATTTGTTTATAAATTAGCTTAATCATCCATAACATCTAATGAGTGTAATTGTAGAGCATCCAGATGCATATTGTATGAGTCTGCTTTTGGTTTAGTTCAACAAAGCAAGAATCAAGTCAAAGTATACGTCTAAAAACTAACGTTTTTAAACGGTATATCAAGATGCCGTTGCTACATTTGATTGGCATATAGTAATTGACATACGGTGTTCCGGTATCCATCCCTTGTTGTGGTTGGGGATTTTGGAGTTGGGGGTGCACCAATTCGCATCATTAGTCTTCGGACCATCTTGATTTGGTCATTTGCAAGGATTTGAGCTAAGCTTTTGCAAGGATTTGTGCACCAATAAAAAAATTAATAAAGATGAGGATTGCAAAAATGAATAAAATCACTAATGCAAGCAATCATATATCAAATGCTTCAAGAATTTAAACCGAATTAACAACAAATTCAAAGAATTAAGTAGTTAGAATTGAAAATCAAATCGGGCTTTCACCTTATTCGGGTCTGGGGAGATTTTTCTCTTGCTCAACTCCATAAACTAACATAATTTCAACAAAATCCAAAGCAAAGGTCTCAATCAAAATCATAATCCACCCAAAATTCTCAAAATTTACGAGATTTATAGTATACCGAGTGTCGCATAAAGGAGCGAGGAGGAGCTGGAAAATCGGTGGAGAACGAACTCGCACCTTGCTTTTTCACCAAGAGTCCCGAGATCTAGCAAAGAAAGATAAAAGAGCAAGGTTATGGTAGTGGCACGGCTGCCGGCGGTGGCGTGGTGCGGGGTGCAATGGAACTACGGAAGCGGGGAAAGACGGAGCGGCGACAAAGGGAGGCGTGCCGGTGGCGAAGGTGCGCGTGGTGGTGGTCGAATTTCGGTGGGAGGCTGCCCGGAAAGGAAGGTGAAGGGATTTTCATATTTTTGGCGTTTCTTCTTGAATCTTGCGATTTTGACTAGAGATCTTCAACTTTACTTGAGTTATGGCATAAATAACCCATTTCACAACCCTTGCTCCACCTTGTAGATTTTCTTTGATTTCTTGGACTTTAGCACACCGGTAAGAACATATGAAGGTAGGACTTAGGAGATAGAGAAAGCGAGAGGTTGAGAGTGAGAGATGAGAGAGAAAATAGATACGAGATTCAATGGTGTACGTGAAGATGGAAGAGGAATGAGGAAGATGAAGAGAGAGGTTGTGAGGAACATGAGAGAAAAGATGGAGGGTTTAGGGATAGGGAGGGATTCAATGGTTGGATTTTGATCTTTTTCAAATCAATGGTCTTAATTCATAATCCATGACATTCTTTTTTGACCAATGAGAATTGAGAATGCCCGATCACATGGATTGCTAACTTAATCAATGGTTGGATTTTCATCTTTCTAAAATCAATGGCCTAAACTACTAATAAACTAGTATTGTATTTTGATATTATTTTGATTTGAGTATTCTAAATTTCTAATTCTAATATTATTAGTTTAGTAACTTTAAAAATTAGTAGTGTTATTATAAATTAATAGAAATTATAAACTTTCGAAATTAAATTAGTATTATTGATTTTTAAGAAATTATTATTCTAAATTTATAAATTAGAAATATGTGAACATGTTACATGCGGTGATTAGGGATTAATTTAATGCTAACATGTAAGACGTAACACAATAACGGTTAACCTACTACTACTACTTGTATAGGTCTTACATTAATACTTAAGTTATTGGTTATAAACTTATATTAATCTACGGTTATTTCTTCTATTAAGGTAGATTTCTTATAACCTTACTTATACAATTATTTATTATTACTTAGCTATAATATAATTTGATTGTATTCACTTAAGTGAACTTATATAAGTTATAACAAGCCTTAATCGGTACTAGACCTTAGCTTATAGTATACTACATATACGAATTTTCGCTTTTCATATCGGTATCTTACTAATAAGCAGTAAGGTTTACTACGACATAGTAACAATAATTAACTACTTGTTTCAATTCAATTAGATGATTTGGGTTTCGAAATGAATTTAACTTAAAGACGATTACCTTAGGTAGAGTATTGTTATCTTCTATTAAGTTAATTAATTAACTTACATTGATACATTTGTTGATATTATCCAATATCCATTATCTTAAACGAACTTACGCCATCTTGAATTAGCTAATCGACTTACATCGATACATCGATCTAATCCAATATCAACTTGTTTCAATTTAAATTAGATGTTTTGAGTTTCAATATGAATTTAACTTAGAGACGATTAACTTAAATGAAGCATTGTTATATTGAACCAATCTCTTGAGCTACATTGTTCTACATCTGTTGCATTGAATTAGATGCTTTCGGTTCGAAATGAATTCAACTTAAAGATGATTAACTTAAGTAGAGTATTGTTATTATCTTGAATTAAACTTAGGGTATTGTTAAAGTAGAGATGTTTTGAGTTTCAATATGAATTTAACTTAGAGACGATTAACTTAAATGGAGTTTTGTTATATTGAACCAATCTACTGAGTTACATTGTTCTACATTTGTTGCAACTCAATTAGATGCTTTCAGTTCCGAAAGACATTGATCTAATCGACTTTTTAAAAAATGTCTAACTCGTCTTTCGAGGAAGTTTATAAGAATTTATGCGATATGAGACGTTCTTTTTAACCAAACATGATGTAATTTGCATACAACTAAAAGTTTGAATATCGACTTATATAAAATTGTCTTATTCCAAATTGTCGAATATAACGATCTTGTACACATATATCGATGTCACTTTCATACACATTTTTGTGAAGTACAGTACAATCGGTTTTTTTCGAGGCAAGTGTCAGACTACACTTATTTGCCACGTTAATTTTAACCGAGCCCGAAAAAACAGTTGGCAAAAACCCGACATGAAGTTCCATTTACATCGAACAAATACAAGAATGTGACTAACTTCTACCCGAACCGATGCGATTTTTGTCGAACTTATGTGATTTTCGTCAATAACTGAAATAAACTGAAAGCGGCGAAAATAAGCGCAACATGTTTTAACTGCTATGGATTCAATTGTTGGTTGGTTTAAGCTGTTCGGATAAAGCTGGTTTTAAGCTATGGCAACCGAGCCGAACCAAAGCGGAAAGAAAAATAAGCGAATTAATCGGCGAAAAGTTTGTTAAGCGAACTGACCCGAACGTTAATAATTTTAACTATTGTAAACTGAACTGATATCAACTGAACTATTTGGATATAACCATAATTAAACTGTTGAACTGAATTGACACCTCTAGCTAAGAGCTAACCATGCCCAAGAAAAACCTTTGATTATTTCATCTCTGTAATGGTCCGGGGGGGCCTTCGCTGAAAAGTTATTACTTTGTAGTAAGCGGTCCGCGGTAGGCCGGTAAACTTCAATTTGCAGTCAACTGATGTCTACTTACATGATGTGTCCAAATTGATGTTACCAACACTTTCTCGGAATCTAACAAGCATATAAATCATTAAGCGAATGCAAACTAGAGTAGCCTATGCATACAAATTCTTTTGGTTCATCATTAGAAAGGTTAAGAAAACTCGTTTTTTTTTTAAAAAAAAAACTCGCTTTTTAAAATTTAGCTAGTTATTAAGGCTCGGATTATCCTCGGATAAGGAAAATTTATATTTATTAATAATATACTTTAAGATGATATTATTTGATCCAATGGTTAATCTTTTTAGTATATAAAGCTTGTGATCGCGTGATCAAACCTTATCTTATGCGATTTGTAATTTTTTTTATTACATGTAGATATATGGAGTAAGCCTTCGGGAAGAACGCTAGTATGTGCGCAGTTAACTTGTTTAGGATCGCTTTTTAATATATTAGTATAGATTTGTTGGTTCATTGTAATAACGTAAACCGGACTATATGATTTTTAGTTTTAGACCTATAATTCAAAGACTTCTAGTACTAGATTTGTAAAAAATTGATCCAACTTGAAAGTACGGCCTCGAAGCCTTGAATTAAACTCATGGCTTTAGCCACAATGACTATAACTATTCGTCTATGTGCACATTTTTTTTAGTGCTTGGCATTTGGCAAAAAAATTAATAACTAAAAGGAAAAATTTCATAAAACTACCTTTTATAATGAAAAAATTTTTCAAAAAACTACTTTTTAATAATTTTCTTTCAAAAAATTACCTTATACTTCCTCCATTTCTTTTTACTTGCAACGGTTTGACTTTTACACTATTCACCAACTCTATTTTGTTTATCTTTGGTGATATATAGGTAAGGGTAAATATATTCATGTAGAATCTTGTTAGATTCGACTCAATGTATATTTTCCGAATATCTTTTTTTCATAATTTTTAATTATCGGTAATTGAAGATATTAATCGTTGAAGTTATGCATCGGCAAGCGTGAAAGTTAAATGGTTGCAAGTAAAAAGAAACAGAGGAAGTATAACAAATTTCTTTCAATATACTACCATTTTACCATTAATAGGGCATAATCACTAATAATTGAGTCACCATAAATTTTTTTTTTCTTCTCCTCTCGTTTCATTCCTTTTTTTCTCGCTAACCCACCGGCAGCAACGCCTACGGCGATTGTCATTTATCGATTAGTATTAAATATAAACGTAAAATTGTAGTATATTCAAAGGAATTTGATGTATAAGGTAGTTTTTTATAGGAAAGTTTTTAAAAGGTAGTTTTTGAAAAAAGTTGGTTATAAAAGATAGTTTTCGAAATTTGCCTAAAAGGGTAATGTTTGGATGCTCCATCCGAAACTTTCTGGAATGTATAACTTGATACATAAAGTGGTTATCTCTTTGGCTATCTTGTGGACATATCGGAAAAGTTTGAAATTAGATGTACATTGCGGGAACGTTCTTAAATGCATAGGAACATTTGCACTCCACATAAACATGTATAGGCACATTGCACCCAAAAAAAAAGCATGTATATATAGGAACATTCTTAAATGTATTATTGCTCTAAAAGACTATTTATTGAAATTGTGGACATAGTTGAAGTGTTTTGCTGTGATCTCAAAGGGGAAGCAAGAGAGGGCACAGGCGGAATCTGTAGTGTTTCGAACGTTCCTTCAAGCATTTCCACCACTCGAGTCATAGTTGGTCGGCTTGATGGCACGGTGCCGTATGCACCATAAGCTCACCAAAACCATCTTCCTCCTAAGTGATCCTTCCTCACTATTTGTGATCCCTTGATGGTCAAGCTCCTCTACTTGTTATTTGCTTGTATATCCAATCGGGGAAAATCTTGGTCGAGTACTACATTCCACTTTAGCATCGGTGTTGTATCTGCATGACCAACCATTTCTAGAACCAACATTCCGTAGCTATAAACATCGGATTTGTGGGAGACCCCACCAAAATTCTGAGAAATACCTGCGGAGCAATGTACCCGATAGTTCCTCTAGCTTCGGACATTGATATAATCTTGTCTTTCTTTGTGCAAGACTTAGCAAGACCAAAATCGGATATCTTTGGGCAAAAGTTTTCATCTAATAGTATATTTTGGGGCTTAATGTCAAAGTGCAAAATCCTCGTGTTGCACCCTTGGTGCAAGTATTCCGAACCTCTCGCGATCCCGGCGCAATGTCGAATAATTTTTCCCATGAGAGTGGTTCATGGTTTTTTTGCCCCCGTATGTGAACTTCTCAAGAGAGCCGTTAGGCATGTAATCATATACAAGAGCGTGTTTCGACCCTCATAACGAAACCTAGGAGTTTGACAATGTTTACATGGTGGTTTTTCCTATACTTGCAACTTCGTTGATGAATTCCTTCATATCTCCTTGTGATTTCTTTAAAATTTTCCTTTGCCACCAAATGGTCATTATGTAGTTTTCCTTTGTACACAACACCATAGCCTCCTTCACCTAGCTTGTCCTTGAAGGAATTTGTGATCCTCTTCAAATTTGTGTAGGTGTACCTCTTTGGACCGGGGGATCCATAACTTTTCGGGAAAGCCTCAACATCTTGCCTTTTCTCAAATGGGTGTTTTCTTTTAAAATAGAAAATTAGAACAATTAGCGAGGCATATGCCTATTCCGATATAGAAGAAGCTGCAATCACGGGAAACAAACATTTAGAAGGTTTATCATATTTTTCTATCATTAAGGTAAAAGTTGGTGAGTGTCACAAAATTGTTACTTTGTGATAAGACACAAAACATGGTCATGTTTTAGCAAAACTTGTTGCACAAGATCATTGAATTATGTAGCAAACTGCAAAGTGCAAACCTTAGCTTACGCCCTACCTAGCGGGGAAAAGTTATGATGTGAGTGTCCCACATTGATAAAGAAGAGAGATGGGTTCACTTTATAATACAAAGGGACTACTCTCCTTATTGCCATATGGTTTTAAGGTGGAACCTCATTTGTCTTGTGAAGTGAACTCTCTCTCGGTGAGTACGAAAAAGTTATGTCCATCTCCCCCCTCAAAAAAAGAAATAAAAACTTGTGATTTTCTTTATGAAATTCCTTTTAACGGATAAGACCACCTTCGGAGGTGGTATTGAGTAAGAATGAATATTTGTGATGAGAATTTCATGGTGGTGAATGGGATTTCATTGCCATATGGTAATGAGTAGGAGACATTTCTTGCAAATTACTTACAATTCCATTACCATTAACATTATTTAATGCTTCCTTCGAAATGAGTCATTGTCTCACCGATGCCTCAGATGTTCTATTCATATAATTATATGGATGTGTGAGCGATGATCGGATATAGATATAGAATAGTGAATACATTTGCATACCTAGTATCACAATCATGGACTTTGGATTGGATCGTCCAGCAATGTGCAACAAAGATTTTATTAGAGCGAGAAATGATGGTTATGCATTTATTTTAGCCGGATGAGTATGATCCCCTTTGAGTGAGAAATGATTAGTGTAAGACTTGTAACCCGATAGTGCGACGGACATCAATTCACCTTTTAGTTCACCTTATTGTTGTTTATTACAGATCAAACCAGATCAAATCATATCGAATAAGATTATATCAGATAAGTAAATTTAAGATAAATTAAACATAACCTTATTATTAGCTATGTCAAGTATTCAAAGTTGGTCGGAAATAGTCAAAAGGCGCATTAGAAGGATCACCAACGAAGGTAATCAATGTCGGGACACTTGAAATTGTATGGGCTCACCGGGTAAACTAGTAGTAAAACTACCTGTAGTTGTAGTTAAAGAATCAGCAATAGAAAATATAGTTGTCACACCATGGCATTTAAAAGCATAAGGATGATGTCCTGCGAGATGGAGGGCCAAACTAGTTAAAGAATTTTAAAGACTCAAAATTTCTATCTTGGACAGCAGTCACTTGCTTCCAGTTTCTTTGTATTTCTCTCAAAATGTTTTCTCACTATTTTGTGTGTTCCACCTTTCGGCGCAACAACCGGCACTGGTATAAATACATCGGCACAAAAAAAACAGGACCTAGGAATATGTGTACAAAAAGACAAAATTTATCCTATACAAATGGTCCTCACGAGAATCGGCCTAGGAACACTAGAAAAAAACACGGTGGCTATATTACTATCTTAGCTCGGCATTACACATATAAATATGTCCATATTCTCAATACCCCCTCTCAAGATGGAGCGAGAGGACACTATGCCCGGCTTGGATGAGAGGTGGTTGTGTTGTTGTTCACTCAAGGACTTAGTCATAATGTCGCAAATTTGGAGAAAGGATTTAATGTGAAGAACTTTGAGAAAACCACTTTGAATGTGATCTCGAACATAGTGACAATCCACTTTCAAGTGCTTGGTTCTTTCATGAAAAATAGGATTATAGGCAAGGTGATTGGGCTGATTTGTTATCACGGAAAAGATCAATAGGTTGAGGAATGTCAAAATGCGGATCCTCTAGTAGGCCATGCACCCAAACTATTTCACTAGTAGTCGAGACATACACTGTACTCTGCCTCGGTTGAAGATTTAGAGGCTGTCTTTTGCTTCTTAGTTTTCCAAGAGACAAGGGCATTCCCTAGGAAAATGCAAGTAGCCCGGTGAGAGACCTAGCGGCGAAGGCCTTTGCCCCAATCGAGTCCGCGGAAGTTGTGAGTTGAAGAGGTTGAAAACTTGGATAGTATAAACCCCGATCCAATGTACCCGACTAAATACTTGACAACATGAATTCTTTGCTTGAAGGTGTGGTTTCCTAGGTGCACACATAAATTGACTTAGTTCTTTACTGCTTTGTAGGAAATGTCGGGCTGGTCAGAGTTCGGATATAGCAACTTCCCAATGATCCTACGTAAGATTCGGGATCTTCCATTAACTCTCCTGTGTCAATGGATAACTTTGTTCCTTTAGGAAAAGGAAACTTTGTTGGCTTACAATGTTCCATGCCCGGTACTCTTGAGAATATCAAGAATAAATTTCCTCGATTCAACATAGTGCCTTTGGAGTTCCTTGATACTTCAATGCCCGAGAAGTATCGGATTTCTCCAAGGTCTTTGATGGTGAAAGCTGAATGCAAACTAGCTTTAATGTTGTGAATTGCATCAACATCATCTCTAGTAATAAGCAAATCATCTACATAAACTAGAATGATTGTTTGCTTGCTGGGATGTTTTCTTGGTAAACATGGAATAATCTCGTTTGGATTGAGTGTAACCATGAGCAAGAAAATGTTGGGTGAGTTCTAGATTCCATTGTCTAGAAACTGTTTCAAACCATACGAGACTCTTTTTAAGTTTGCATACTTGCCCTTCTTTTGCACCTTGATATCCTTTGGGAGGTCTCATGTAGACTTCTTCATCTAAATGCCCATGAAGAAAGGCATTATTTATGTCTAATTGGTGCATAGGCCAATTTAAGGAGGTCCCAAGAGCAATGAGAATTCTTACACTTGCAAATTTGGCAACGGGAGAGAAAGTGTGTTTGTAGTCCTTACCTTCCACTTGTCTGTCACCTCGGCTACTAATCTAGCCTTCAGCTTATCTACGTTGCCTTCAGGAGTAAATTTGATCTTGTATACCCACTTGCTGTCTATTGCTTTCTTATCACTTGGTAGATCCACCATCTCCCATGTCTCATTGTCTACTAATGCCTTGATTTCAGTATCCATAGCCTTCACCCAACCTTCATCTTGACATGCTTCACCATAATGACTAGGCTCTCTGACCCTTAGCACATTACTAAGAGAAGCTAAATATTCAGCTGAGTAATAAGAAGAATCAGCAAGGTTTGCTGTAATGAAGTTAGCATCATGTTCATGTCTCCTAGCACCTGGGAGACCAACAATGAAATCTTGATACTTTCTTGGAAGAGCAATCCTGCTGTGAGGTTTTCTTTGTTTCCGGGATGCGGTTGAAGCAGTATCACCAAGTGTTGGGTCGGTATCTCTCACTGTTTCTGTCTCCTCACAAACATCTGTGTGCAGTGCGGCTTGTTAATCATGTTCATGTAAATCCACTTGAGCATTAACATCATCAATGAATTCTTCATTCTGTGATGATATGTCATGTCTCAAGACAGCTGTAAAATCATCACTTTCCCTGTTAATGAGAAAAGGAAAAATGTGTTCCTTGAACACCACATCTCTACTAACAAATATTTTTCTTGTTTGCAAATCTAACAGTTTATATCCCTTTTGGTTGTGTGGGTATCCCAGCAAGACACATCTTACACCTCTGGCAGCAAATTTGTCAGATGGCCTTTTACTGGGGCTTGCATAACATAGGCTTCCAATGACTTTTAAATGGTCATAGCTAGCTTCTTTCTTCATCAATTTCTTGTAGGGAGTTTCCCAGCTTATTACTCTACTAGGAAGCAGATTGATGAGATGAGTAGCTGCTAGAATGCATTCACCCCACAAATAAGTAGGCAGTCCAGCATGAAGCTTAATAGCTCTAGCTGTATCTAAAAGATACCTATGCTTCCTTTCCACTCTGGCATTTTGCTGAGGTACACCAGCAATGCTTCTTTGGTGTATGATACCTCTTTTAGCAAGGATATCACTGCATTCAGACTGAAATATTTCAGTGCCATTGTCACTCCTTAAGGTTTTCACTTTGGTGTTGAAATGATTCTCAACATAGCAAAGGAATCCTGTCAGAATTCCCTTCACCTGTTCTTTGTTGGACAAGAGATGTGTCCAAGTAGCTCTACTATAATCATCTACAATGGTCAAAAAATAACTAGCACCTGTGATAGTTTTAGCTCTGTAGGGACCCCATAAATCCACATGAATCAAATCAAAAATGCTACGCAGCAGATTTGCGAGCACAAAGGTTGCCTATGATGCTTTGCCATGAACAGGTATCACAAAAATAGTCATTCAAATCATCACATTTACAAAATGATAAATGCTGCATCTTAGATGCAGATACATGTCCCAATCTAGCATGAATAAGATTCAGTTTTCCTACTTTATTACATGCATTTGCATTTGGCTTCTCCTCATTTCTTCCATCATGCTTGTTCTTTTCACCAGATCTGCTTTCTATCAACTTGTATAAGTCATTCTCATTTCTCCCAATCTCCACATCTTCCTTAATGGAATGGTCCTGTATTGAACATCCATTTCTGTCAAAAATAAGTTTCTTGTCACATTGCTTTAGCAACTTACTCACAGAGAGCAAGTTATGTTTAAAATCATTTATATATAACACATCATACAATGTGATTCCTTCATTCAGCCTCACATCTCCCATTTCATTCACCACCTTAATACTTCCATCAGGCAACCCCACTTTCACACAGTTTTTAAGGGTTCTTATGTTAGTTAGAAGTTGTCTACTTCCAGTAATGTGGTCACTTGCTCCTGAATCTATGAGCCAAGTGTTTGATCTGTCATCATTATGAACAAAATTTGCAGTGTTTGCAGTGATTTTACCTGCAAAGTTGCTTGTACTTGTTCCTTCTCCACCATGCTTATCTCCCATCAGCTTCAACAGTTCCTGAACAAAAGAAGAAACCATGTTTTTGTCAACCTTACCACCATTTGCATCTCTTTGTGGAACATGATCCAGAGGTGTATTTCCTACAGTCTCATCCTCCTGCCTGGACATGTTGGCGGCTTCCCTGAACCATGCCTTTCCCTTTGGTTGTTTGAACCATTCAGGATAGCCCACCAACTTGAAACATTCCTCTCTCACATGTCCCTTCATTCCACAGTGACTGCATTTTTTTGATTCCTTGTCCATCTTCATTCTCTTGTAGTCTTCCACCTTGTTCTTCTTATAGTCTTTCCTCTGGAAATCTTTGAGAGGCCCAAGGCTTTGATCGTGTCCGTTATTTGCCAAAGCACTCATCTCAACTCCAAGTGTCATTTCTGCAGCAAATTGTTTTTGTTTTTCGACTTGCATTACAAGGTTGTAAGCCTTGTTCACAGCCATCAAAGGTTCCATGCCAAGAAAATTTGTCTTCATTTGTTCATATCCATCATTCAGCCCATTTAAGAACTTCATCAACTTGTTGTCTGAATCTCTCTGAGCTATCTTAGCATGTAACTCACAGCTGCATTTTCCCATTGCACCACAGCTGCATTCAGGAACCTCATCAAGTTCAGCTATTTGTTCCCATAACTCCTTGAGTCTACAATAGTATTCACTGACAGACAAGTTGTTCTGCTTAAAATCCCACAGCTCTTTCTTCAGTTGGTAAAGTTGAGGGGCATTAGTCTGGCCATACCTCTCTACTATTTCTTCCCACAGTCTGCTAGTAGATTGCATACTAACTAGGCTACTTGCAATTTCAGGTTTCATAGTGGCAAGGATCCATGACCTTACCATGTAATCACACCTAGTCCACTTCTGAATCTCATCAGCTCCAGTGGTAGATTTCTTGTGCTTTCCTTCAAGAAAACCAAGCTTGTTCTTAGCACCAAGTGCTATTCTGATACTTCTATTCCAGTTAAGGAAATTTCCACCATCAAAGATGATACCTCCTAAGGGTGTTCGTTGCATTTTCATTCACAGCAACAAATAGAGGATCTTTGTATGGATTTAAGTTACTCTCTTTGTTGTTGTTGTTGCCTTCTCCAGCCATTAGGGAAGAACAATCAGATTTTTTTTTTATTTTTTTTTAGAGATTAAAAAAGGAGCCATTAAAATTCCTCAAATATAGATCGAGAATTAAAATCCTTGCTCTGATACCATAAAGAATTTTAAAGACTCAAAATTTCTATCTTGGACAGCAGTCACTTGCTTCCAGTTTCTTTGTATTTCTCTCAAAATGTTTTCTCACTATTTTGTGTGTTCCACCTTTCGGCGCAACAACCAGCACCTGGTATAAATACATCAGCACAAAAAAACAGACCTAGGAATATGTGTACAAAAAGACAAAATTTATCCTATACAAATGGTCCTCACAGAATCAGCCTAGGAACACTAGAAAAAAACACAGCTGGCTATATTACTATCTTAGCTCAGCATTACACATATAAATATGTCCATATTCTCAATACTAGTTCATATCCACAAAAAGAGAGGAAATAAACATGCAAATTTTTATTGGATAAGGCAAGACAGAAGTAGTATTTGAACAACGGAGATAGTATTTCAAGTTGGATACATTGATAGAAGACAGCATATATATCCATTGGATAAGGCAACCAAGAAATAGTAAAACATTTCGATTGAATGTCTTGTGGGATCCAAATAGTTAAAACTATCAAGCAGATCAATAGTTTGTATATGAAATTCCCTGGGTTAATCAGAACCCTGCATATAAGGACTAATAAAGAAGGTGAAAGAACTCACCATTAACATTGCATGTAAGACCATGAACTCCATCAGAACAATAGCAAGTAAAACTATCCGTAGTAGTATTATACCCACACTGGCCACCTGATGCACGGCAGTCAACACATAAACTATAGTCTGCAGTCCAGTTTAACTCGAAACCGTTCCGAAAAGCACTCAGTAAGGTCGGCGGATCTCTTATATTGGCAATGGAAGATTGGCTTAGTGGACCATATGTATTGTTGTTGCATATACTTAGTAGGCTATTTCGAAGGTTGGCCTCTGAAGGGGTCAGAAAGTAATTAGTAAGATTACTACTGGGACAAGGAAACATATTTGCTCCACTTAGGCTGTCTATAGTAGAACATCCGTAGTATAGAGTAACGTTCTCAACTGTTTGTGCGAAGTTAAAAAGGGTTGTGTTTAAGGTGGTATTATACAAGTTTTCAGAGCAGTGACTCTCCCAGAAATTTAATTGAAAAACAGAGATATTATTTAGATTTGGATCCGTCTGCCGAAGAAGGTATATCTGTGACGATGTTGTAACTGATGATATCTCTGGATAGCCATATTCACCGCTGCAATTGACTCTAAAGCCAGGATAGCCACAGTGTTCAGGGCGGGTTTCGTCGTCATAGAAAGGGTAGCCTATGTTTATATTTCCACACTGAAACTGCCCTGAGCAATCTTCGTATTCATCAGCCTTGATGAATTTAAGGAGTTGAATCAAAGGGAAGATGATCAAGAAAGAAGATTGAACACAGAGCTTCATCTTCATTTCAGAGTTTTGAGGAAGGTTGTTGGTTTAATGGAGATAGGAACAAAGTTTCGTTCTTTTTTCTATTCTTCTTTGATTGCTTATTCTAGGAGAAACTTTGATCCACTAGAGTTGCAAAACAAGTCTACAGCGTAGAGTTTAAACGATCTCAGCCATTCAATGTAGTATACCCTACATTGGTTTGGAACAACATTATTGTAAACTAGTTGACCTGGACTTAGACTTGTCAATATGCAAACTTCTAAACTTTTAAACTTCTATGCATACACGCGCTTTCCATTTTTCTTTTGCCTAGTGATATGCTATGCATGCATACAGAGGTCCTACTATTGGTATAGATGATCAAGTAAGCCTGACTCGCTTGAGCCGGCCTGATTAGGACTGTGTTCGCACAGCACAACAAAATTTCCAGCTTGTACATTTTTTTTAGACTATCTTTATCTTCGGCTCAATCCAACATGACCTGTATTCTACGGCTTGGTTGGAGTTTTAGCCCAAAAAATAACCCCATTCATGAGTCATGACTCATGACTATGGGCCTACAATCTACATAGATTATAGACTATTTTTGTTTTTGGGGATTACCCGGTCGATTTACTAGACGTGGGCGGATTTTCTTAGCCCAAAAAGTAACTTCACTCAGTAGCAGCTCTAACTATTAGTGGTTATCTATCTATTTTTGCCTTCTGCTCAATCCAACCCGGCCTATTATACCAAGCTTGGACAGATTCTTTTTCACTTGTAATTGTGATTATAAAGAGCTTTTTAGAATCTGACGATTTAGGCCTTGTTGGTCATTCGGATGCTACTGATGCTATTAGGCTATTAGCTGATGTAAACAAAGATTCCAATCTTTTTTCAAGTCTGACTTCTTCACTGGGGTCTTGTTTAGAAATATTGTTAGTTACTTCAATTTCCCGAGAACTATCTTAGTGACTTAAAGATTTTTTTTTTTGACAGAAGTGACTTAAAGATACTAAAACATTAATTTCATTTCGTGGAAGAAAAGGAAGCTTCCTATCAAACGAGTTCAAAAACTAGAGATTTTTTATTATTGTTGGTTTTACAATTTTAGATTTAAAAATAAACTCATTCCATAGAATAATCATATCAAGAATAATTTTTGTGAAGGTATCGTTGATTGGTCTTAACAATTATTTTCTTTATTATTAGTAGTACCTATCATTTTGATCTGAATAAAACCCTCATGCAAACCCTCATGGAAACCTATCATATCAAGAATAAAACCCTCATGCAAACCCTCATGGAAACCTATCATAAGCTAACCCATTGATCTGAAGCTAGACTTTTCCGAATCGGTATATCCACCACACTGGTACACCCTACAACAGGAGCAAGCATCCTGGTTCGGCGAACACGTTAACATGGAAACCTTTTGTGTTGCAAACAGTGCGTCCTGGAAAGCCAAAGCTTACCATGGACGCAAAAGAACAACCATAGAATGTCAAGTAGCCAGGAGGTTAAAGCCATAACATATGTGGCTGTCGCAGATAATTATAATTGGATGTGAGGGGGGGTGTAATTATAAATATAAAAAGCTATATACTTAAGATTGCAAGTATATAATTAGATTGGATGGTCAAGTGTTTAAAAATACCTGGATTACGTAAGGAGCTCATGGCAAAATACTACTTGCAACTAATAGAAACTAATGAAAGTCAAACTCCCAAATGGAACGACCAACTATGCTAGACTGGTTGAAAGTCCGAGTATTGCAACTAAAAAAAATCAAAGATGTATATATATATGTATATACATCAAGAAAATATAGGAATTTGTTATAACACAAAGGAACGTGTTCCATCATATTAGTAGTAATCAGCCTCCCAATATTTCACCATTCCCACAACTTTGCGAACCACTTGAAACTCCGGATTTATATCAAAAAGCTATATGCAGTCAGGCTTCACTACTATTACAATGTCTGACAAAATTACAGTGTCGATATCAATTCGACAAATTCGAAAATCAACCATCTTCCCACTCCACATCGTCGTCATCATCGTTGTCCTCCTCTGCTAGAGGATCAGCTTGAACATTCAAGTCGACCTTGTAGCTTTCGCCAGAGTTCCCTGCTAATCAAATTACATTAGTCAACCTTCACAAATGCAATACAAGAATATCTAGAAGACTAGAAGGTCTAGAACCCATGTATGTATTAAGACACAAAACCAAGCCCTGCTCTGGCTCCTCTTTGAGGTCTATGCAGGGATTACCCTCGATAGTAGGGCCTAGTCCAGGCCCGGTTTCATCACCAACACACACAAAATGTATTTCTAGCTCAAAATATAAACATGGGCATCCAATTCCCACCTGAAGGCATAGCCTCTTCCCATATATCCTCGTCCTCGCTCTCATCCTCACGTTTTGATTTTACGCCAACTTGACGATCTGACGATATGGGTTGACCCAAGACCTCTCCACTAGATATATCCTGCTGCCCCTTGGTATCTTCTTCACGTTGTCGTTCAAGGATAGCAGCATAATAAGCTTTAACATACTCATCCTACAAAATTATTCCACCATGCCAAAATGTAAATACCAGCTCCTTAAACTCTTACCACTCTTTATGGGATAATTGAACTCTGACAAACCTGTAGGCTTTTTTTCGTCCTTAACAACAGTTGACTTCTTATCGTCTGATAGACCAGAGGGCTCCAAAGTGACATCCTGCTTAGTTTCCTGTTCCCCCTCACCACGCTGCTCCTTCGTTAAGTTCATGCCTTGTCTGATCATCCAAGGAGGCAAAACCTTCATGGGTGCATTTCCAGTACCAGATTTAGAGTCTTCTTTATCTTCCACACCGCTAATTGCCACGTGAATCTGACACACACACACAAAGACACACACCAACTTTTAAATCGAAACAACAAAACGACATGCATGATGCCCAGCTCCTCTTCAAAAACATAAATCTCAGTAATCAGCCATGAAACAAGTACCACCAGCAAAATAAAACAGGGGTGCAACCATACAAGCGCCCGAGCACAGATCGACATGGATGCTGAAATGCTGCTTTAACAAAGACATTACTCACCTTAGGATCACCAAGAAAAGGCATTGGCGTTCCACCTTGATATGACCTGGAGGGATCATTGGGATTGTCCTCAGCCGCTGCACGCGCAGCAGCACTAGCTCTCACTTCCCAAGCCTGCAGAGTTCCAAAATCAGGAACTGCCAAATCTTTAACTCTATTAAGTTGCTCGACTAAAGGCTTGAGCTGCTCCTGTAATTTATTACCTTGTGTTATCCCCAAGAAAACATAAGAGACAATGTAACTGCAAAACTGCTAATATAAAGCCAAAATGTTCACAACTTGTCACACTCCAAAATCAGTGCAATATATATATATATATATACACACACGAGAATGTCTCCTTACATGGGAAATGAGAATGAATCTCAACCACACGATCGGATTAGAGTTACAACACTTGTTCATTAGAATTATACCCCCGAAAAAACTTCGAGCCCAAAAAAAAATTTAATTTTTTCAAAAAAAAAAAATTCTAATATTTTTTTTTTGGAGTTACATCACTTTTTCATTAGAGTTACATCACTTCTTCATTAGAGTTATAGCGCGTAAAATCCATTCTCATTTCTCATGTAAGTATGCATTCTCATATGAAGTTATGAACTCATATGTCATATATATATGTATATATGTATATATATATGTATATATGTATATATGTATATATATATATATATATATATGTACATGTATATATATATGTATATATGTATATATATATGTATATATGTATATATATATATGTATGTATATATATATGTATATATGTATATATATATGTATATATGTATATATATATGTATATATGTATATATGTAAGTATATATGTATATATATATGTATATATGTATATATATATAAGTATATATGTATATATATATGTATATATGTATATATATATAAGTATATATGTATATAAGTATATATGTATATATGTAAGTATATATGTATATATGTAAGAATATATGTATATATGTAAGTATATATATATATATATATGTAAGTATATATATATATATACATGAGAAATGAAGAAGTTGCAACATGGGGGGCACAAGTTTTAAAAGCTGCAAGAGGGACCAAGTGATGAGGAAATTGATAGAAGAGAACTCATTATCAAATAAGGTAAATAGGTAATGATGCAACTAATCTGAAACTTCCTGAAAAGGAAAGTTCAGTAAACAATATGGAACAGAGGAAGTGTACAAAACAAGGCAGCCTTACGCCAAGGCAAATTCTGAGAAGATACAAATAGTCAAGACTAGTAAAAAATGCAAGTCTAAGAAAATCAATCAAAACTTATGATATCTCTCATGTTCATCCTGACGAGAAAGATAATAGTACCATGATCATATTATGAGAAACTCAATCCAATGAAACCACTGCTTGTGCAAGACAAAATATCCAATGGTGAAAGCCCATAGAATTAAGTCAATGTTTACCTAGAAGCCTAAGTAGTTAGTACTTAGTACACAAAACAACTTATAGCAAATTAAATTATTCCAAACGCCCCTATAATGAATTAGAAAGACCTGTGTTACAATTAATCATGCTTAGTTCTAACTCACACTTTGACCAAAACAATCAATCCTGAAATTGCAGTTCATTCTGATAATACAAATGCAATAAACAGAAAACAACATCACAAAATTCTCTCTGTCACTGATTCTGACCACCATAGCCAGCTGCCCACAAGTAAGTCAACAGAAGCAAGAAAAGTACCCAACGAGGCAATGACGGAAGGCAAAGAGAATAAGAGTAATATATGCCAAACAGCCTTCGTATTGGAACTAATTTAAGGCAAACGAAGTTTTTCAAATGCAATAGTGGCCAATTACTTAGCTAGACACACCTATTATTTTTAAATATCATCAATCATGGCAAACAATGGGACCCAACATATCTAAAGTTGTGCAGTGAGATTAAAGCCCAAAATAGTACATTCAACTGAAAAAAAAGGTAAATAATACTTGCACAACTAATATATTTTGCAAAGAGAGGATACTGCTCCTTAAATGTTTTTTAGATATACTGACATACTAAAAATGTCTTAGATTAGCTCAACTTGGCATGCTATAGAGTGCTAAACCAGCTTGAAAAGGAAAAAGAAAAAATGACAATCATGTGAATTTGCTCTTGTTTCTTGGTCATTTTCACTTAACCCCAGTATATAAGTCTAATATTCCTACCATTAAAACCCTGAAGCTGCTTTTCAAGCAAGCAAGCTATGTATTGCTTTCAACTTTCCAATTCTTTCATATCTTAGTTCTTGATTCTTTATTTTAATTCATTTGATGTTCATTTAAGTAGAAAATATAGACCAGAGTAGTGTTTCAGTACAGAGAAGAGCTGCAAGCGTTGGCACTTCACTTGTCACCAAGTACAAAATCAAACCCCTAAAAAAAAGTACAAAATCAGAGCAATTTATTCTAAATTGACAGTCTATATACAGCAATGTCTACTGTCTAAAATTGAATGGTCTCATTTGGCAAGGCCGGAAAGAAAAGATAAAGAAAATTGAGTCTCAAGAGGGCATAAGAGACTTACAGTTTACTAGTTTAGGATAGACTCATCACAACAGGAACTAAGTATTGCTAAGTGTCAAATTTTCCTCTAAGTCACTTCCGTAGAATCTCACAACCACCTCACTCACTCACACATACAGAGGAAGAACCGAAGAAGGTTCAAACTAGTGGTTTTACTGTACCCGGGAGAAAGAACCACATTTTATCTCCTTCAAAAATATGGAGTATAAAGTTATGCCATAGATGGAGAAACACGAACGTGCAAAAATTGACCTCTGGTAACACCCAGTATTAGAAACTAATGTATTTCTTGAAGTTCAGGTCCCAGAAGGGCAGTTTACAAAAAAATAAATGGATAAAGCTCTCCAAGAGATAGAAAGAGGAGGAACAAGTTTCAAAGTGCAAATAGATATTCCCTTCGTGACCTTTGGTTTGCTCCATTTTCCTTTTCATGTGGAGTTTGGGCCACCACTTTACTCTTAAAAATCAATATGTTTGGTCCTGCAATTTTTTGTCTTTTTTTATCCACTCCACCCAACAAAAAAATCAGAAAAATAACAAAGCTACAATGGGGCAAACAAATGAAGGCAGGAGTATCATCCAAGGCTTGGGTACACATATTAAAGGGTAAATAGTAAGGGGGATAGGCTGTTTTAAGAGAGAGCGTGAAAGTAAGAAAAAATTATTGATGAATAAATAAATTGGTTGAGAGATAGAGATAGAGTGAGAGGCCCACATTACATGAGATATGAAGAGAGAGTGAAAAGAGATTCATAAGGGCCGATACATAAACTGGTTGCCAGATAGAGATAGAGTGAGGAGACCCACATTACATGAGATATGAAGAGAGAGGGAGAAAGAGATTCAAAAGGACCGAGTAGGGTAAATTTTCCATTTAAGGTAATAAGACATTTACTTTTGGAGTATATGAAACGTTTGTTCACCAGCAGAGAATTAATTGTTTCTTGGTAATTCTCTAAAACTATATTCGAATAAATCAAACAAGAAAACAATAATATACGAACAAGGTATAGCATGGCAATGAAAGCTACTGTAACACCCTAAGAGCTGCATAACAAACTCACAAACCTCCAATTTCTGAAGCATCTCCTTTAGCTTTTCACGGCGGCGCCTCCTCACATTATCATCAGCATCTCCTACTTCTTGAGCAGCTAACTTGTCACTTTCTGCCACAAGTTCCCCTTGACAATTTTCACAAAGAAAATTTTCACCATCGTCGGAAATAAGCCTTGCTGCATCCAGCGCAGTATATCTGGGCATAGAACACCAGGAATCTCTAGTTTCCGTGAATGTTGAAATACATTAAAGCTCTTAAGCTAGAGAAAGCAGTGACCACAACCTTTTGTTACAGCTGGGGCATATATATTCCTGGATTGTGTTTTTGCTATCCAATTCGTCCTTCAATTTTTTCTTCATACGATGCATTCTGTACCTCACAACATCATAAATCTGCAAGAAATTTACATTTAGACCCTATGAAAAACTCCTTTAATCTTTACAAATACATCAGCTGCATGTCACCCATAAAACTAGTTTACTTATAGTAGTAAGTCAAAAATATACCGGCCAGGATATAAAACCTGACGTTCACCATGAAACATAGGACGATGATTGAAAAAATAGCAATGATATAATTCAAGGCCGAAAATAATACCAACTCACAAAATGAAGCTTACTATGAGAGCAACTTAATTTCATTGCTAACAAAAGAAGAACAAAAAGAAAACTCATCCATCAAGATACGTAACGGACGAATTATGATCATCAATGATAAGCAACCTGAGCATAATCTAAACAACAGTATGAGTGAGTGTGCAGCTTAATCTTGTCTTCTCCCTCTCTTCCATAATGATGATTATTAGCTGTGGCTGAAACTGCTGCATTATGCAGTTTTACCCCTTTTGCTGTCTGCAGAAAATTAAAGTACATATTAGACTATGTGAAAAGCACATACATGATTTTTCAGACAGATGAAACTTTCTATATGAAATAAATTTTTACTGTATCTAGCCCATTTTCTTCACATATAGGGAGGAAAATGTTACTGTATCTATTCCCATTTTGTCCCTATTTTACTGTATCTATTCCCATTTCTTCACATATTCATTTCAATATGTTAGCTTCTAATCCCATTTTCTTCACATATATATTTCAGATTGTTCATCCCGTAAACCAATTATACTTTCTACGAATTCACACTTATTCCCTCAGGCCCAAAAATAAGTAATCATCTCCTTCCCAAAGGTCAAAGTTCATAAAATAGTTGAATTATTTACTAATACATACTGAGGGGAAAAAATGAGTTAGTGTGTTTCATAAGAAAAATGTAAAAATATTTGTTAGTAATGATATAAATGGTCAGAGGTATGTTTAGGAGACCTTAAGAAATGAGATGGTAATTTGGTAACCACATCCATGTATCAAGGAAACAAAATTCCATGTCAGGTTCTTGGAGTTTGGACTCATACCCAGTACAATATCCATACTTCCCAAGCAACAAAAGAGCAATTTGACTAACAAGGGATCACCTACCAAAACTTCCAACTGACTTAAGATACTACAAGTCTACAAACATTGACTAAAAACAGCATAATCTCTAGAAACAGCTGTTCCAGTCTGCATAGAGAAGATAAACCTAACGTCAACTACTAGGTCGGTAACGGAAAAAAATACAAGCACTAAGAACAGACTACATTGTCTAATAGGCTGCCTTATAACACATATGTCCTACATGCTAAGCTTCTGGGACCACCACCATAACCATTGTCCTCCAACTGCCTTCTGCTTCCGCATAAAGTGGTTTGCCTCCTAGTAAAGGTTCTTTCCTAGATTCTAATAAAAACACTTGGTCACAAAACCTTCATCTTCTCAAATCATTTGTGACAAATGATTAAAAATTAATACTCAAGAGTTTATTTGTGCAACTGCAAGCTGGGAGTTGGGACAGAACAGTTAACACTTAACACAGAAATCAAACGCATAACTTCCAGGACAAAAGGACTAAAGTTTGCCAAATTCTCAAGAATATGTACTCTTGTAGAGACTTCTTCACCAAAATTCGATTATGTTGTTAGTATTTTGACACGTATAAGTATAGAATTCAAATGAATTTAATGAATTTATTGATCATTCCCTAGAATTCCATTAAGATATTGTATGAAAGTAGAATTTCTTCTATTCTCAATGGAGAGTAGAAGGTTTTTTGATTGAACAATTTCAACGAAATCTTTCAATTTCTTATTTTACTATGTTCAACTCTATGTATTCCTCTATCCGTACGAAGGACTGACATTCCTTGGGCTCACAACACATAGGCTCAGCACATTATCTCCCCCTCTCCCCCCATCCAAAACAATCCACGCATAACATGAACTTTACTTTAAAGTTTAAACAACCATTTATATGAATATAAGTATGATGTACGTGAAAACATCATGAGATTGCACTCTGAATCTATTCTACCTGATTCAGAATTGAGTATGGAGAAAAGCAAACATATTTGAACCGATAATCGCCTCCAAGCGCACAATGTAATTCTGAGGTTATTAGTCAAATAGAGGACCTACTGCGAATGGAGGTGGCAAAGCAAGCAAGAGCATGTGCTCACTCGATAGATAAAGAGAGAGATTAAAGATAAGGAGAGAAATGCAGAGTGAGGAGAATCTGAATAACTATATAAAGAATCGTCAAAAAGTTCCATACGAAAACAATGAGTCACACATGTCAACTGCAGCCATCAATAAGCTACAGCCAAATACCACCTCAAAAGATACAATATACAATCTGGCACTCCTGAATTCCTGATGCATCAGGGACACCAAGGCAAACAATTTACATGAACTTGCACAAGGTCACAAATTAATGGTCCAAGTTCCAAAACAGTGGCCAATATCAAATTAATGTATTCTAAGTAGAAGCAAAACAAACCTCTTTTCTATGATCACGCATTACCAGCTTCTCTTCCTCAAAGAACCGCAATGTCCGACGTAATTGCTTCAAATGAATTTTTAAATCCTTTGCCAAATCTTCCTCTCTCACCCATTGACGTCTGGAATTAAACGATGTACAATAAGACCATATACTAACCATTAGAAATATATTGACAATGGCAATTGAGAGAAGCATGACTAAAAAATCAATCTCATTCCATCCAACATGTATTTAGAATTAATTCTACTTTCTACCCTAACTCACTGCATTTCTCAAGCAAAGATTGGTAAATGCTTCCATAAATTCAAAAGAATTAATCACATATCGATTATGCATATCACTTTCGAAAAATAGATTACTTGCCCAACATAGAGACATTTTATCTAGTATTACTTAGTTGTTTACACAAAAGCAGCTCTTTAACTTTATAGGCACGCACATACGAGTTTGCAGCAAAATTTTGACGGAAGTAGATATCTCAGTCCACGTCAAAATCCAAAAGGCTTACCTAGTGAGCGCATCAAGAATAACCACTGCCATCCCCCGATTGTCACTCCGACTTGTCTTGGGCTGATTATCACCCTTTGTTGAGATGTCATCATAGAATGCTCGGGCTGTAAACTTCACCAACCTGTACAAGGATAAAGTGCTCAAAATAAATACACGATCATCTGAACTGTTTTTTTTTTTTGTAGTTTTACCATGAGACAAAAAGTAACAACTTTCCTGAAGAAGGCTAGGAAAATAACCTGTTAAAATGTTCAAAGCTCAAAGAATTGCTCATGATTCACTATAATTCTCAAGATCAGAGCTCCTAACAACCAAGTGCAGCTGGATATTATTGCGACGCTTAGAGAAATCACCTGTTAAGCAGTTCAAAGCTCAATAAAAGCTCATGCTCCATCAAAATTCCCAAGCTTTTTGGATCCCCTAAACACCAAGACAGACTGTAAATAATGGCAAATCCAGGATTTTGACGGCCTGGTAGCACCAACTTTTCAATTGTATTCAAACAAAAAAGGTGAAATTATTTTTAAACTGTTACATTTGACACTTCACAAATTTTGGAATTACAACCTAAAGTAACTTCAACAATTCATGATTGTTCTCATTGAGTTCTCATATTTTTCTAAGTGATTTACAATTGCATTGAGGCTAATATACTTCCAACATATCTTTCAACGAATATGTTACTATGTGAACCAATGGCGAATCTTGGAATTTACCAATGATGGATCACTATCGACTACCGACCACTTGTAACCAATTCATGAATATAAAAATATGCTTAATAAAAAACCTTTCCAAAAGAAACAAAAAATCATATTACAACCAAATAATACCTATAAATTATTACACTTGTTATCGATTAGTTTTCATGTTTTATAATATCATTCATGCTATTACACATTTAATCTTCCACTGGCGTCATTCCGCAAAAATCTTAAGTTGCAACGTGAATTATATTTTAAAATCCAAATTTTGTGAAACGATTCAATCAATTCTTATATCATATAATATACTAACTATTGTCAATTGTTACTAACAAACAAACAACGCATAAAATCCAATTGAGCATCAATTCTCAAATAGCAAATAATTTGAATTGGAAACCTTAATATGTATTCGTAAAATTGGAACTTGATAAATTGAATAAGGATAACAAAGTAACAAACAATTAACACAAATAAAAACTCAGTAACGAGAAATTAACATTCGGATTTAGGTATTTAGGTTAAAATTAGATTACCTAAATTCGGAGTTGGCTGTGGAGAGAGGTGGGCTACGGCCTCCTCCGGTCGGCAGACAGAGGAGAATTTGATGGTGCGGTGGCCGACTGAAAAAGTTCGACGGCTGTGGCCGCAGGTGCGGTGGCGGGTGTAGTGGTGCGACTTGAGAAGGGGAGAGACTAGAGAGAGAGAGAGATATTGTTCGTGAATCGTGCTTCAGTGCTTTTGCACTGCCTTTGCCCGTAACGCGTGCAGCGTGCCTTTTTTTTTTTTTTTAAGAAACGTCTTTTAATAGATTTATACTAGCCTTCTATGCACGCGATGCGTGCGTGGATTTTGGCGATTATTCTTAAATTTCATCTAAATGTAATTTTGAAGGATATTTATAATCATCATTAATACTCATTAATAAATTATCATGTTGTATAAATACAAAATATAAAAATTATACTTGATGAAGAAGTTCTTTCAATATGAAAGCAAAGAAAGAAGATTGTATTTAGTGTTCAGAAATTGTGATGCGGATTTAGATGTAAAGTTCTATTGTAAAATCAGATTTGTGAAAGATTTTTCTTTTGTTTGATTGATTATTTTGTTCTTTATATCAAAATTTCTTTGAAGGTTTTATGTCAAGTTGTCTTGTCATTGCTTAATTTGTGAAAAAAAAATCGTAACTTCTGTTTTTATTGCATATTACTATACAATATATAGATTTAAAACATAACACATGATAGGATGCAGTGGCATTGAATTGACATGATTGACCTTGTCATTTATTAGTAATGAATATACACGGAGGTTATATTATTGTAATTTAAGTAAAAACTACATACACTTATTTTGGCTTATATAATATAGTTGAGCTTATTTTTTTATAATCATTACATATTTCTCCTAAAAAGTAAAATGATAAGATTATCATAACTGACACAAATGAGAACTACGATTTCCAAAAAAATAAAAGAACAAATTATACTAACTGACACACACGATAATTATTGACCCCAGAAAATTAAAAAGATAAGATTATCCTCTTTGTTTTCTCGGTACTTTTATGACTTGTTAATGGACGTTGGTATTGTTGTTGCATTTAAAAGTTTAGGTAGAATTAAAATTTTATATCTTTGGTTTTGTAATTGATTTGAAAATTGCATGCTTTGGTTATGTTAATTTATTCTTCCATCATAAACTTTTCCTTCACTACACATATTTTTATGATAGTTTATTTTAGCAACTTTGAACTTTCTTTGATATGCATATTTTAAATTAGGAAGGGTTTTGATTGAGGAAAATCTTAATATGTAATAATTTTTTATTGAATTAAGGGTTAAAAAGTCTTTTCATGGGGGGACACCGTAGCTCCCCCCTTGGCTTATATAATAGAGATAAATGTTACTCATATTAAGTCGTAGAGGTCAAATCTTAACTCGTGATTTTTTAATATTTAAAAAAAGAAATTTTGTGACTTGATATATAACTCATGTCTCATATGACTGAATATTAGTACATCAAGGACATAGTAGCGACCTAGCCTCCCCCCTCTCTCTTTCTCTCTTAAATCCTAGCATCCCCTACCCCTTCTTCTTCAGTTAGGGGCTGCCATGGATGATTTCATCAATGGTAAGCCCCATTTCCCCTTTTATTTTCAGTTTTTAATTTATTTTCTTGTTTTGTTTAATAAATTAGTCTCTATTTATGAGATCTTTTCAAACCCTGTTATGGGGTTTTTAGTTTCTGTTTTGGAAATCTCATTCTCCCCTATGGGAGTTCTGAGTATGGTTTTTTTTGTTTTTAGGTATGAGAAATTGTTCTCATTGGTTGAAGTTCGAGACTCAACATGAAGGTATTGGAATCTCGGATGCGGTCAACATGACTCGATCAAGAATGTTCTTCTCAAACTACATCAACATGATAGACTTCCTCATCAATAGCTGCTTGATTCAGCAAATACAAGGGGGTTGCGCTGTATTACTCGATCTGGTTCATTGTAGTTCCTTCGAAGACGAATTTGATTTAGCCTTGTTTAATTGTATCTTGTTTTTCTTTAATACCTATTGTAGATGCCGTTTGGCCTTCAATTAATGAACTTTCTCTTTCAAAAAAAAATATGACTGAATATTAGTAACATTTCTTTGCGAAAATGTCACTTGATGTACAAAGTTTGTATATTTTTGAGATGAATGTGCACTTGCTCAAAAACTAGAAAGTAAGAGAGGAAGAAAGAGTGAGAGATTAAGAGATGGGGACAAAAAAAGTAGCGAGTAGACAATATGAAATGTATGTGAGAGACGTGAATATCTAAGGTTGGAAATTTGAGATATTTTAAGTTAGTCCCTTATTAAAATTACGAATATTTGGTTTCAAGTGTCTTCCTCTTGAATGACGAGATAGGAATATTTTAAGTGCCTAAATTTTCACAAATTTTAAGGTTAATGACCTATCTTTAAATTTTTAATATTAAGGAGTAAAATGAATAGAAGTTAAAACTCCATTAAATTTTCCATCCATATTAAATTTGAAATTAAATTATAAATTACCACATTAAAAACAATTGAAAGATGTGTTTAGCCCATCATACTAACTAATAAATTACTACATTCAACAACAATACGTGAATTGACTAGGCATTAATCTTGATCTTCTATAACATGAATTCAATCACCATAGTGAAACACATCCAAAAGAACTGCACCTGACTTGTATTGGACGTAACTTATGATCGAACCTTCTTTTATGTGTCGTGGACTAGATCTTGTTGCCCCTAACAACAAACATGTGTTGAACCATGTTGATGAAATTAATTTGTGTCCGGATAACCCAAAGTATCGATAGTTAGCTCTTGGTCTTCCGGTCAAAAAACAACGTCGATGAAGACGTGTAGGTGCACTAGAAGCACTCGCAAATCTTAGCTCTTGATAGAAATTGATGTGGATGTATATCAACCCAAATTAAATTAACAAGACAATTCCCAAATTTTTCGTTTGTTGATTTAAGTAACAAGTCAAACCACACAAAATTCATTAATTAACTATCTATTAAACATTATAAGTCAAGTCAATTAGGCAAAAGACCTTATCTCTTCTATCTCTCCAAAAAAAAAAAAAAAATTCTTTTGTTAGTTCGGATTGCCATCATCCTTTTTGATGGCGGTAAACTCCAATTTTCTACTTTATTTTTGAACTGAAGCCATACCAGAAAGAAATCGTTTCGGTATCGAACCTGACCGATTTAAATCATTTTTTTACTTAAAAAAAGTTGTCGTTATTTAAGTTTATAATCAATTTTAAGACACTAGTTAAGTATCGGATATATGCAAAAAGTGTATAGTTGCAATTTTGGTAATTTTGGAAAGTTATGGGCGTTTTGGACATTTCCTAAAATAGCTAGGGGTGTTTTGAAAAGTTACTTTTACAAATAGTACCATTTATAAAATGATTAATGTCAATTAAATTTGGGTTGATTATGCTCGGATAACTGAAAATCTGAATAGACGAAGTGCTCATTTGGATCAAGCCATGAAATGGAGTCAAAAGAAGAAGGAAATTGATTCAAGTTATGTAATAGAAAGATAATGATAACTATTATCACCAAGAAACGAATTTGTCACTTGAGAGGAAAAGAGAAGGTAACAAACTAGGAAAGTCCACTACAACTAAATATGATAACGGGTTGAGAAGAGGTTTTATCAAACAAGAACAAAATAAATAATTCACCTCATTTCTTAGAACTCAAAAATATTGAACCAAATATTACAATCAAGCCGACGTTTAGCATTGCAACAAGTACAACTCTCTTTCTTTGGTCTTTCTCGCGACCCTTCTGGAGTTTCCTCGAAACAGTTCACACAGCATCACCTCCTAGGCCGTCGGCGACCACTTACGCTTTCTGGTCGTCGGCGAGCCCCTTACGCCCTTTTCTCTTTACAGCTTAGTTTGTTTCTGTAGGTTTTTTTAGTTTCAATCGGGTGAGTGTAGCGTAGATTACGACGCTTTCCTTCTAGTCTTGGTGTTCTTCCCTCCTAGAGCTAACCCCAGGTGTGATCTTTCCTTATTTGGATTTCTTGTTAAGTTGTTGGTGTGTGTAATAGTTCTGATTAGTCTACTTGGATTTATCAAAGGAAAGTACTGTGATTAAGGCTGTATTTTAAATAATTGTTGGTAATTAGTTTTTTCTTCCTATGTCTGATTGAGTCAGTAATTTCAGTATGTTTTCACTAGAGGATTGTGAGAGGATGAAGGGAGAGATCCATGAGCTCCTTATTAAGGATTGTCGATTGAGATCCGCTGAGAATGAATTCCTGAATTATGTTTCTCAGTTAGATAATCCCAAGGCTTCATTGGATCTTGTTAAATCATGGAAGGAAGAAGGCAATTCCCTTTTCAGTCATGGCAATATTGATGATGCATTAGAGTGCTATGGTTTTGCTGGTGTGGTGCTTAGCCTAGTTATTTTGAAGGAGGAAAATGTTAGATGCTTTTACGAATTATCTTTATGCATCTTGTTGAATTTAGCTGCATGTTTGTTGAAGAAAAATGAATTTGATCAAGTTGGTCTTCTATGTTCGATTATTTTAAGTTTCGACCCTAGTAATGTGAAAGCATTGTTTAGACGAGCTAAAGCAGCGGTTGGGATAGGAAGGTGTGATTTAGCGTATTGGGATTTGTTGCAAGCATCTGAGATTGAACCATCAAATAAAGAAATTGCAAAGAATTTAAGAGAAGTTCGGAATTCGTTTGTAAAGCTAGAGGAACATCCAGTTGAATTAGGGGTGGACCCATTGCCACCAATGAAAAAGATGAAAGAGCACCATAAGGAAGAAGGAGAATGTTCTATGGAGGTGACAGAGATGGTACACAGTGAGGTCATAAATGAGCTGCAGAATGATGAAGGTAAGGATCAAGTTGAGTGTGCAGAGAAAGATGGTAAAAAGGAGTGTGCAAATGTCAGTGCGGGTGATTCTACAATTGAAAAATCAAATCTGACGGAGCCTACATATCGGTTTCTTAACCGAAGAAGGTCGGGCTCCTCATTGCAATTGTCTCAAAGCGCTACTCAATTGTTGAGGCAAGGAAAATCAATGCAAATGTATAATCCGAAATCAGGGGCATACATGGTAGTTCGAATTGTTCAAGTCCCAAGAGAAGATACTAAGGGGAAGGCCATAATGTCAGATGGTCTGTTGCGGCAACACTTCCCTGGATATGTGAACGAGCATAGTTGTTCTTTTGAAGGAGCTGAGGATATTCATCCCAATTTAGCTTACCATGAATCTGAAGATCTAATGATGGAAAGTTCAGATTCCAAGTCTGAGGATGATACTGAAAAGGAGATAGCAGCTACTAGGCCCCAAGTGTCAAGGTCAGATGTTTTATACAGTTCTCCAATTAAAGGATGTATTCCATTGCCGTGCATGAAGGTTAAAGTTAAGGCTAAGCGGCGGAAAGCCAAATCACCGCGATCTGTGAATTACAAGAGGATCCTAAAGCCTGGTCGTCAGCAACGTTCCCATTTCCTTCCTAAGGTTGATATTATTGGCAGGTTTTGTGCTGGAATGAAGAGGAAAGCTAGTATGAGTGAGGATTTGTTCCTAAGGTCAAGGAAAAAGCCTGCTACAAGATCCTATGATGCTAGCAATAAGTTGGATGTTGGTAGTGTGTCAGGTCCTAGTCTTAAGTTTAGTGCTAGTGGTCAGTTAGATGTTAGTAATGTATCGGTTAGTTGTCAGGCTAGGGAGGGTATTGTAAATATGTATGTAGTGTGTCCGCAAATAAATGATATGTCCGTAACCTAGGCATAGAGGCTAGGTAATTGGGCACTCTTGTATTTTGTTGTTATGTTATATAATAAACTATTTTCTTGCTGCCAAAAAAAAAAAAAAATAAATAAATAAAAAATAAAAATATTACAATCAAAATTGTAAACGTCTTTATGAGAGTGAGTGATCCCACCAGAGTTCACAAATCACAACTTTGAGTATTTTATCTAGTCGAGATTAAATCGTTTGGCGGCTTCTGGGAAGTTGGCATCTTGCCAAATGTTTCTGGCTCTACTAGACATCACCCTACTGCATGGTCCAATAGGACCAATACTCCAAGTCTCCGATAATAAATAATGGCTGGTCCACACTGCTTTATATTGACCCATAAGAACCCACTATCATCCTCTCAAATTCACATCATTGCTTCAAAATATCACCTTTGCAAATAATCTCTCAAAATCCCTCTTTCTTCCCCTTTCTTACTATCTTCAAAAATGGATGTCCTTGTTACATCTTCATTTGCCATTTTTTTCCTTGCATTATTTACTCATCTTCCTACATCTTTTTGCCGCCTAAGCATAGAGTTTAAAGCTTGCAGTCAGCCATTTAACTGTGGAAACATGACAAATATAAGCTACCCTTTCTATGGCTTAAACAGACCGTCATATTGTGGGCATCCTGGGTTTGAGCTCTTTGGCTGCAATCAAACTGATGCTCTTATGACGATGAAGTCGCAAACTTTTGTGGTTATGAACATCAACTACACATCTTCCACTATTAAAGTTGCCAGACAAGATTTTAAACTAAAATCTGGGTGCCCTGATCACGTAAACAACATCACAATTGATTCATCTATTTTCCAATACACAGCTCTTGATGCCAACCTCACCTTGTTTTACGGTAATTGTTCATCATTATGTAATTCTACGACGTTTCTACCGTTTCCTTGTCCTATGAGACCAAGGGATTTACCAGTTTGTTGGCTGACCAAAAATGCGATGTTGAAAAGTAACATCACTGAAGCATCGTGTCCAAACCATCTTTTCCTTCCGATACACATATCAGACAATTTGATGCTGGATGAAGGGGGAGGTTACAATCCTCAAGTTGCTTGGAACGGTTTCGAGCTTGGATGGAGCGCGAATAATGGTTTGTGTCAAGCATGTCTTAGATCAGGAGGGCAGTGTGGGCATGAGCCGCATTCTAAGAAGTTCTTTTGTTTCTGCACTGATGAATCCAAGTGCTCCTTCCCAGGTATCACTAGTACAGCCTTACAGGGAATAAGATAGATCAGATTCCATCCCTTTTGTTGTGACATTATCTGAGAGTACATACTCCCTAGTCCCAACCCCACCCCCTTCTATTTACATGCATATCTCTAACTGAATCTTGAAAACAGGATCCATTCCATACAAGGTTGCTCTAACCAAATCCAAGATCACGCTACTAGGTGATATACCCTTATGCTCATTCAGAAATATATCAATATTTGAATGTTTTTTTTTACATATCCGCACGTTAAATTTATTCTAGCAGTTTATATTATTGCATACCTAAAATGCTGTTACTTGATTGCCTTGCAGCTTCTTTTTCAGTTATTGGGGTGGGAATTTTACTTGTTTTAGTAATCTGTGTAAGAAAAAGATGCTTAGCAAAGGAGGCATCTCGGAAAAAGAAGAAGCCGGATGTTGAGGCTTTCTTGAGAAATCATGGAACTGTTGGACTACAACGACACACATACTCTGATCTGAAGAAAATAACTAATTCTTTCAGAGATAAGCTAGGTGAAGGAGGCTATGGTGCTGTATACAAAGGAAAGCTCCAAAATACAGGGCATCTTGTTGCAGTAAAAATTCTGAAAAAAACAGAAGGAAATGCAGAGGAGTTCATTAACGAGGTTGCAAGTATCGGAAAGACTAACCATGTCAATGTTGTCACGCTCTTAGGCTTTTGCTATGAAGGTCGAAATCGAGCTCTTGTCTATGACTTCATGCCCAATGGATCTCTTGAGAAGTACCTGTATGGAAGAAATAACCACCACTTGTTATCATGGGAAGAACTATTCCAAATTGCAGTTGGAATTGCAAGAGGGCTTGAATACTTGCATCGAGGTTGTAACACGAGAATTCTTCACTTCGACATTAAGCCACACAACATTCTCCTAGATGTAAATTTTTGCCCAAAGATTTCTGATTTTGGCCTTGCTAAGTTATGCCCACGGAAGGAGAGCCTTATCTCGATATCTGAAGCTAGAGGAACTGTGGGATACATTGCTCCTGAGGTATTTCTTAGGAGTTTTGGTGGTGTTTCGTACAAGTCAGATGTTTATAGTTATGGAATGCTGGTTCTTGAAATGGTTGGGTGTAGAAGAAAAGCTGATATTGAAGGTGATGATGAAAGCAGAAGTGAAAAATATTTTCCTCAATGGATATATGATAAACTCGAAGTAGGGGAAACACTTGATGATCAAGAGATGTTAAGTTCTGATGAGAGGGACATTCAGAAGAAGATGATTTTAGTGAGCTTATGGTGTGTGAAAACCAACCCATCGAGTCGACCAGAGATGAGTCAAGTGGTCGACATGTTAGAAGGAACGGTTGAATCACTACAAGTTCCTCGCATCGCCTCACTCACTCCCTCCTCGCTTGGCTCGCTAAGGTCACAGTCACAGTCACAGTCACAGACCCCGACAGACAGTTTGAGTATGACACCTACACTTTAGTACAGCAGTTTGCAGTAGATATACCATATATAGTCTTAGACCATCTTTTATCTGTTCTTCAGTTTAGATTTACAACATCATGCCAATAGAACAGAAGCTTCTGAAACTAGTTGTGGAGTTTTTCTGAAAATGTCAGAACTGGATACACTCCATTTTAAATATCAAGCGATGATTATATTGATATCAAAAACTGGCAAATAACATTGCATTGATAATCTAAATCGACAAATAATATCACTTTGATATATTTAGTGACAATTATCGAATATAACAAGTTAGTTAAGTAGTCAGATAATATGAAAATCACAAGAATTGGTCATGCAAGTTTGTGACATGCAAAGAAAAGATTTTGAATGTCAGCACGTAACCAAGTCAAACACACTAACATGATAGCAATGCCAAAAAAAACTGCCGCAAAGTCAGAGTACATATAGTTCAGAGGGCCGCCTCCAGCAAAGTAATCATGGAATTTTCTTAGTTAAATTAATAAAACTCAAGTTCAAAGGCAAGTTAGGAGATACACACTATTGGCTAATTGTATTAGACTGTTATCTGTGTTGACTGTTGACCTTAATTTTGGTGCATTAATTTAGATATCATCTTTTTGCATCAATAATTGATCCTGCTGCTTCTTTAATTACTTGGTCAATGTTCCTTCTTGTTTGTGTTCTGTTATGTGAAATTGCTATGAATCTTTCAAATAATTCTAAAGTATTACTTTATCATATGATCTCTTTGACAAAAATGATCAGCAGAAAGTCAGACATGAGATATGAGTGAATTATTTATGTCAATTTAACCGGCCACATGTACATTGTGTGACATATGACAATCACTTTTTGAGTAAATAACAAGTTTGTGATTCATATAACATATAGTACGACTCATACAATAGATAAAAAAAAGAAACCAAACCATTGGTCATTCAATATTCATCCCCGTCTATGTTATGATTGTTCAGCTTCTTTTTGATATGTTTTCTCAAAGGATGCTTTAAATTAACATATCATTAGGGGCTGGCCTAATTTCATTTCCTACTAGAAATCTAGGGATATATGCGCCTTTCTTTTGTCAGAACATTTTGATAAACACTTCTTTGTTTTTGTTTTTTTGGTGAATAAAGGCATGTTCTCTTCGGCATAAAACAACTGAACTGAACTGAATTGAACTGAATTAAATTATAACTAATTAATAGTAATGATTATCATTTATGAACTGAACTGAACTGAACTGAAAATAAGTTGGGGAGAACAGGCCTTAAGAACATAATAAACTTAAATGTTTGTTACAACAACATCCTCATAGAAATTCATACAATAACTAGGGAGATAAACACTTATATCTACACATAAGTTGTAAAAAAAATATTCTTGTGTGTGTGTATATATATACACGTGCCGCTACTAAACAAAAAGTATACAGAAACAGTTATTTAAAAATTATTGTATGTATGAAGACATTAAAAAGTATGACCACTAAAATAAAATAAAATTAACAATAAGTGAACATATGAGAATTGTGACATTCCAAAACAATTTGTAGAGATGTCATGTGGGAGCAACAATGAAGCATATTTATTAGTTAAGCTACAAAGACAGAGGTAGAAAACTAAGAACAAGGGCAAAAGAAGCCTTTTTGCACATATGCACAATGCTTAAAGAAAAATTCCAGAAAAATTTTAGACAAATACACTCAGAAAATGACACTAAGTTATAAATGATACTTCTATGAAGTTATATGGCACTGAATCAAAGGCATACCGAAAAATAATTCAGGAATATAAATGACCTCCATACTTCTTTTTTGAGGTGATTTATTGGCATGAAATCTTCACCAGTTAATGGACCATCCTGTCACTTAAATGGAAGAAGAATTACTTCCCGGCAGACAGAGTAACATTGTAACAAGCTTTAAACCTGGATCTTTTGAAGACTCAGGTGCAACTGTTCTTTCAACGCTGCTGATAAAGAGTACTCCAATAGCCACTTCCTACAAACAAGAGACTGAGAAAGTATAGGAAGCAATAGCATCTAACATTTTTGTAAGCAAATAAAAGAAATACGGAGCACTTCTGAAAGTAAATTAATTGAGTACTTTATAAGTGCACAAGATAGATTCAATATACAAACTTTCATAAAAGGTCAGGATTAAACATTCGAAATTTAACTAAACCTAGACCTAGCCGGAAAAAGAAAAAAAAGGATCTATTTCAAGGCAAAATCAACCCGAGACGAAATGGCATCACAAGTGCAGATGCAACAAGCTAAGAGCCGAAAAAGAGCTGACAGTCATTGGGTTACAATCACAGCAAGATTAACCTGAGATAAAGGAGCAAACAAGATTGTAGATCCAGCAAGGCAGAAAAAGAGCTAATAATTCAGTCAGAGGATTCATAGTTAAAAAAAAGGCCAGAAGCAGTGAAGTAATGGGGTGGGAAATCATCATAATCAAGGTAATCAGGATAATCATCCTCATCCTCAAAATCAAGGTATCCCGGATGGAAGCCAAAGACGCCACTACCGTCAGAATCATACTCATTGTAACCAGGGAACTCTTCTGAATCAGTACACGCTTGGTGGCTATAATCTTCAGTGGAGTCATATGGCCGTAGCAACTTCTTGATCTTTTCACATCTTTTACCCAATGTACCCGATAAATCAATATGGAAACATGCACGTAGATCAAGAGATTCGAGAAGAGGACATCCATCAAGAATTGCTTTCAAGCCATGATTTGTCATACAGTTTCCAATCAGTTGAAGCTTGCGCAGATTAGGCATGCTTTTAGCAACGGCTAGAGCTTCTTCATTGCCAAGATAGTGATAGCTTTTAGACCCAACATCATTTAGGCTGAATGATTTCAGTGAAGGGCAGGTGCGGCCAATAGCTTCAATAGTATCCTCAGAGTAAGAGCATATTATAATCTCCACTTCCTCGAGCACTGGAAGCCCTTTTATAGCTTCAATCAGCCCCTCATCAGAAACATTAATATAGTGCCCAAGTCGCAGGTGCTTAAGATTCTTTGACCTGTTCAGAACATTTTCAAGGTTACACTGACAGGTTAAAGATTTTAAGATAAATGCAAAATTATCAGCTTGGAGACTCGGTAACCTGTCCTGAAGATCGCTAATGTTCAAAGCCCAAATGATTATACTTGTCCACTTCACAGTCATTATAAAAGTCGAAATGCCATAGCAAAATTTCCTGTCCTACACTAGTTGCAACTAAGGTCACACTCATACAATGAAACGAAAGATAGAAACCAATGCGCTCCTCTCGGTCACTACTCAATTTCACCAACCTTTGTGAATTTGAACAGCAACAAGTGACAAGAGAGCCAAGTAACCGAAGGCAAATTCTTGGAAAGCTCCCTAATACACAACTCAACGACTCCTAGTTAGCACTACATGAAACATAACAAATTTACGACCTTAAATGCTTAGTTGATAGCACTCATTACACCAGAAATAGACGTAGTAATTTGTCAAGTACTCCATAAATCACGTAAACCGAGATATGAGGTAAATCAATACTGCATAGCATATCAATATTTTGAAACCACACAAATATACACCATAACCAATATCAATGCCCATATTCACTTAAATTAGTTGGTATACAAAAATACCGTCTTACCTTACTATTTGAAATAAAGGGATCATATGAAGAGTAGGGTAAGCACTAAGCACCATTAAACTGTAATTGTTCAAAGAAAACTTTACATTTTGTTCAATTTCCTGCAAAACTAAAGCTCACAATTGACATATGTTCATAATATCATTACAAGAAAAAAAGCTTAAACAAATCATCCCATATAAGTTCATATTTTCTCACATTTCTTAAGATAAAATAACACCATAAAACCAAAAGAAATTGCAAAACTAAACATCAAATATTCAAATTACACATAAACCAAAATTAGAAAACCTCAAAATGTTATACCTTTCAACGATATACATCAAGGTGTCATCATCACAGAGATATTCCAAATATATATCAACTAAACAGCCAGAACTACGATCAACAGCGAAGCGAGTCATGGCATTTGCATCAAATGTCAAGTGCATATAAGCATCTGGAAGAGTCATGTCGATGATTTTATACAAAGAAGGTTGTTTGCAGAGTTTACGGAATAACATGCAAACATTTTGAACATTTTCGATTATGTGAGTTGTGTATAACTTCGAGAAAATTAGGGACCAAACATCCTCTGGAAGCTCTAACCAATTCGGTAATTTTTTATTCTTGTTCTTCTTCCTGTTTCGAGAATTCCTCTTTTTTCGTTTGGTTTTGGTTGATTTGGTTGAAGATGAAGTTGGAAATTGAGAAGATTTGGGGTTAGGGTTAGGGTTAGGGTTTGGACGAGAAGAGATGATTGAAGACATGGTCAATTGAGTTGAAAGAAGGGAGAGTGAGTTTGTTCACTGGAGCGAGGAAATGGAGCGAATTTGAAAGGGGAGAAACTTTTGTTCATAACATCATCAGATTTGGGCTACTCTTTCCGGATAAAAATAAAACGTGGATTTATAATAGAAACTAGCTTTTAACCCGTGCAAAAATGCACGGGAGGCTTTATGCAGATATGATTTGGACCCGTACAAAATACACGGGTTGCATTTTGTTTATTAAGTAGTGTTTTTATTCCAAATATATTGAATTCATAATTATTAGATTTCATGCATTTAAAGTTGGAAGATTGTAAAATGTAAAATTATATTTCACGATATTTGTTACAACATTTTAAATTTTAAAAATCTTATAATTGTGATATATAAATTAATAAATACGTAAATGAAACAAAACACACATCGAAATGCACGGGAAGTTGTTTTATAAATTTAAGATTTTAGGATGGTCTCGTAAAATTATTTTGAATATTAGCTCGTGATTTAGAGTTTTTATAATCATATCGTGTATTAGGAATACATTTTAAAACCTGTTTTAGACACAAGCAACTTGCACGGGAAGTTTTTTATTTAATAAATTTAAGATTTTATGTTATCTCCCCTAAATCATGGTGGAAGTATTTATCCCGTTAATCTATAAAAGTGATAGTATAAAAGTAAAGAATATAAAAAATAAATCATACATATAAGTTTGAAAAAGTAAAAATTTTAATTTGCTATTCCCATATACAAGTTTTATAATTCATGAGTGGTCAGCTATAGGAAACTAACTAATGGTTGAATTCATGATTATTTACTTATATAAACAAAAAAAATTGTTCAATACTTTTGAATTGGCAATATGAAATATTTTTTACATATTACTATCAATTTCAATGACTATAGTCAATGCTTTTAGGCTTTAAGAACTCATGAGAACAATTCTGTCTAAATTTTAAAACTAATAACATGTGACTTAAATTTTATGATCTTGTATTGCGGGTATTAAAAGTGGCTATGACTCGTATGTTGTATAATTATGATTTTTGTAAAATGGACTTGGTATCTAAAATTTTTGTTTAATACTTTTAAATTGGCAATATGAAATATTTTTTACATACTACCATCAATGTTATTGACAATATAGTCAGTGCTTTTAGACTTTGAGAACTACATGAGAACAATTCGATCTAAATTTTAGAACTAATAACTTGTGATTTAAATTTTATAATCTTGTGTTGTTAATAATTAAAACTGGTACGTTGTATAGTTACGATTTTAGGGAGAAGTGATTGTTATTGTAATGCTTAGTTGTGTTCAATAAATATTTTTGTATTGAGAATAATTAAATTGCCTTATGACCCGTACATTGTGCAGGTATGGTTAAAAGATGTATGGATTAAATTATACAATCAACATCAGCTACACAATTTTCAAAACTTATACTATCTAATATTGCAAGTTGTTATGATTTAAATATATAATAAATTTTTCAGTTATTAAAATATTTCTGCATAATATGATATAATTGATAATTTTTTAGCAATAAATCGTAGTGATTTGATTGTGCTTCTTAATAGTGTTTTATTGAAAAATATGAAAAGAAATTGTGACATATGATTTTCATTTTTCATTTTTGACAAATTTTATATATATATATATATATATATATATATATATATATATATATATATATATATATATATATATATATATATATATATATTGAATATTTCCAAAATTTTCCATAAAGTCCTTTTTCAAATTTGAATTTCAAATTTCAAACAATTGTAAAAAATTACAGCTAAAAATAAAAATATTATCTGGTGATTTAAAATATTATGATCTTGTATTTAGAATAATTGAAAATTAGCTTGCAACCCATGCGTTGCACTATGACTTATGATACCCTTTTATATCCTTGTTATATTATACTATGACTTATTATTGGTCAATCTATATTAGTATTCTAGGCCTCTAGGGAGAGTTCAAATTATTTTTATTCTTTTGTGTAAAAGGCATGTTTGATATTGTGCCGAACTACACTATATACTAAATTTCATTATGTATTAGAGAATATGCTTAGGATAAAGAACGATAGTGTTATATGACCGCCAAACTGGTTTATCATAAAACACTATTAAGTGACATTTTTTCTATTGTCAATTGCAATGTATTAAAAAGTTGTAGACTTGTAGTAGTCTTTGTATAATAAATTTCTTTAGAATCTTCAAATAAGTTCAAATTTCAGAAAGAACAATTATCTTAAAATAGAGTGCATATATAAATCACATAAATAAAAGGACTACAAATTTGAAAAACTTTCAGTAACTTAAATAATTATATAATTAGATTTTTTTTTATATACTTAAATAATTATATACTCCCTCCGTTTTTTTTTTTTTGCTACATTTGTTTCCTTGGGAATGAAGCTACTACTTTGACCGATTATTTTGATTATTTTATAAGTAAAAATATAGTCATGTGTGATCTTGTTAGATTCGTCTCGACGTGTAGATTCATAATATCAAATTTTTATAATTTTTACTTAAGCGAAATAAGAGATATTAAGAGTTAAATAATGCTTTGAAAACCGTGCACAACAAATGTAAGCAAATAAAAAAAAACAGAGGTAGTACCGTAGTACTTAGATAGAACACTCACATTTCAGTTATTAAAAAAATTTGCCTGCAATGGTGAGTTTTCATGGTTTCAATATAAATAAAAAGCTTTTGTAATCTTTGCTTAAAATTCGTGTACATATCATAATTTCAATCTTGTTCATCATACAAATTTGATTGGTGAAACAATTTTGCAATATTTGCCTAATACAATGTAGATTCCATAGTTTCAACGGTAATCAGACAACTTTACTTTGGTAGAATATCTTGGCAAAAGTGTCTTTGGGAGACAATTTTATAGTTACTCACTTACTTGGGTTCAATACTTGGTTACCCCCTCCAATTTTTTTTACTCTTTCTCCTTAGTCAATAGTGTCCTCATCCCTTAACTAAACCCTCTGATATGCTGATTTTGCTTCGTTGTCTCGACAAAGCCGAATGTCGGCGATTGCCCTTCTCTTATGCCGGTGTTCATCGGAAGAGAAGGCAAAGGTAAGATGAAAGTTTAAAAATAAACAAAAAATACATTTAGTTAGAAAAACCAAATACTGATGATTTACATATGTATCTAATCAATTATACTAAATAACTGAGAAACTAAAGTATCCACTATTCTTTTGATAATTACATCCCAAATTCATACTATATACCCGTGACACAAATGCATACAAATGGAGTTTTTTTTTTACAGGACATACAATGATACAAATGGAGTTGAGTAAAACTCCTTAATATGATCGTGATATTTCTCCTTACTAAATCTATCTCCTGCCATACTTTTAGCCTTACTTTTAGAGAGTTATAATTTCAGAGAGTTATTGTTTATCTCCTGTCATAATTAGTACCTACATTTTAGGTGAATATTGACTAAATCTATTATAATTTCATATCTTAATCGTAGCATCATGATTTAATTAGTCATGATTTTCATATGCTATGGTTTTAAATTTCCATATTTCTAGCGCACATTCCAAAGGAAAGATAAAGATATTATTCCTTCTATACAAATTAAAATGTTCCATGCCTAATATTTGGAACTGATTTGTCAGTTTTTTAGTACGTTACAATTAAATTGTAATTGAAAAATCATTTCCGAAAATTAAGCTATGTGGCACACTCATATTTTCATTGTAAAGTTGACACATCAGCATATCTTGGTGTGAATATTACACGTGGCATTCAACATGTGAGCATCATTTAGGAGACGACATTTGGCGGATTGAATAATAACTTGACATGTAGGCAAATTGTACTTAGCTTTATATATATATATATATAGATATAGATGCCAGTCGGACCGGTTTTTTATCTGAAACTAGTGTATTGCCTCGGGTGATACTGCTTTAATTATTGCGTAGTTGAACTTTTGTTTCTATTGTTTATTTGTTTATGCAAATCATATTGTTTACTTTGTTGTAGTAGTTTATTAGTTTCGATACAAAAGAGCTAATCGTGATCAAAGTCCAACATCATTTTACTTTTGGTATGTCAAGTGCAATAATTAAAATAATAGTCCAACTTCATGACTGAAGGAAGGAGACGACTGCCAAGATAAAGAGATATAAGGAATTTTTTGGATATAAGAATCAATTAAAAAAATTAGATCAGATGGTAAATATATCCTAATTCTTATTAAGAGGTCAGGAGTTAGATTCAAGACATGTATTTCATATTTGAAGAGTATGGAGAAGGTGTTAGCCGAGATGGAGCAAGTGCGGAGGAATACACCTAAATGGATCTTTTATATGAAAGTAACCCCCTTAAGATAAAAAGTTACTCCTAATTGTCAAACAGGGATAACTCCTTTATGTAAAAGTAACTCACTTAAGGTTAACAATTATACTTAAACTGAAAAGTGGCATATTTTGACTTATATAAGAGACCCGACTTAAAGTTAATTGATCCAACTATAAACTTATTGCACACCCCGATGCATACAATCATTAGTTTCAACTTTGTAAGGATTAGCCAGGGCCAGATAATATATGCATACCTAAGTCATTTGTCAAACTTTCTTTTTTTACTATTCTGTCACCATATAATTCCAACAATTATTGTTTTCCTATTATTTTGTGTCTCATTACGGTCTCCATGTCCAAGCAAAATTACTTGGTAGTACTATTTAGAATAGTGCATATCTCGGTAATATTTTAGTCAATGTTTGTGTAAATATCTTTTGACAACAATTCCTAAATTTTCTAGAAATTTCCGTAAACATGTAACATTTCTCTAAAATTACAAAAAATGCCACTGAGATAATACCCAACTTTGCATATATACATACGCCTAACAAATGAGGATAGTCTCCTTTCACATGAGTAAGAAATTACCAATGATTATAGGTTTTTGCCCTGTTCGTATACTTCCTTTGTTTTTTTTAGTTGCAACAATTTCCATTTAGGTGTTTTTATTTAGATGCAACATTTCCTTTCTTGGTAAAGGTTTTGGGGCAATTTTACCATTTTATTCTCACTTTACCTACCCCACATGCAAAGAGTATGGGTAATTGGGTCAGATCTTACTCTCTCTCCTTTTTTCCTTAATATTTATGCAAAAAGGCAAATGTTGCAACTAAAAAAAACAAAGGTAGTATTTGCATAACGAGGTAAAGGTGATAAAGAGATTACTCATATCCCTCATAAACTCACAGAAATTCTACCTTCTAAGACTAGTAAATCCACGAAAGAGTCGATCTAAGAGAAAAAAAGAAGTAAATCATATAAAAAAAACACAAAAACAGATGCTTCTGAATATATGAATGTGCATACACAAGATATTCATTAAGAGGGACTAACAGAGTTTGTAGAATGGTCAGGAGTTGCAAGAGTTGGGCCTCGCAAGAAGTATCCAAGTATATCATCTACTCTATCTCCTATTCCATGTACTTGAATCATTATAGTAACATTAGATTCAAATATGCAACCAATGCAAGATCAACACCCATAGATCAAACACGGAAACACGGTTGCAGAATGCAGATCAGCAAGCCCAAAAAAGTGCTGGAAAATCATCAGGATGCAATCAGATAAATATCAATATGAAACAAACGAGCAAACACGACCGTCAATCCAGCAGGACCCCAAAAGGTTGAAATGTTAATCAGAGAATACATAGTCCAGATGCACATGTGAAAAGCAATGAGGTGGCTACTCATCCAAACTCTCGTAGTAATACTCAGGGAGGCCATCATCAGAACTAACAGGCTCAAGGGAACTTAGGTAGGTATCAAATTGGTCTTCACTTTCAGAACAAGCTTCATGGCCATAATCTGCAGTAGAGTCGTAAGGTTTTCTCAAAATCTTGACGTGTTCACATCTTTTAACCAAATCCTCCGATAAATTAAGGTGAAAACATGCACGTAAGTCAAGAGATTCAAGAAGAGGACACCCATCAAGGATTGCTTTCAAGCCTAAATTCGTCATTAGATTCCCAATCAGTTGAAGATGACGCAATTTAGGCATGCTTTCACTAATAGCAAGGGCTTCCTCATTGCAGTTAAACTCATATTCTCTAGACCCAACATCATTTAGACTGAAGGATTTCAGTGTAGGACAGATGCGGCCAATAATTTCAATAGTTTCTACCTCAAAAAAACAGATAATAAGTTCCAACTCCTCGAGCACTGGGAGACATTCGACAGCTTTAATCAGAACCTCGTCAGAAATGGCAAGTTCGTGACCAAGTCGGAGATGCTTGAGATTCTTCGATCTGTTTAGAAAATACTATCAGTTATGATAACAGGTTGCAAGATATCAAAATAGGAGGGGAGCTGGAAACCACTCCTAAAGATCTCAGAAGTTATAATGCAGCACAATATGGAGCAAAGCAAGGAGCTTTTAACAGATATATTTTTGCACAATAGTGAAGCAACTAGATTCATATTCTCAAATTTCGTCATCTTTCAAAAAAAGTTTTGGTCCAATTAGAAGTGTCTCCTAAAATCCTTATGTTTCAGAATAGCTCTGCTTGTCTAAGGTTCAAGATAAATTGTTCTCGTCTCTTCATATGATAGATTTAAAAAAATCCAATTAATATCTTATTGTCTTTCCACTGTTATTCTGTCTTTCAAATGGAAAACTTAAACCCTGTTTTTATGTGTGAACATATGAGGCTGCGGGCAAATACTCTACATAACTTGAGATCTTTCTTGGTACAAAAACTAGCTACAAAACATTCTCCCCAACGAAAACAAACTAACTACACATTTCAACATGTGAACATTTAAAGAGCCCTATATCTCCAAAAGATACCCTTCAACGACAACCGACTAAAGCCAACAATACAATCAAGAGAAAACTAGTAACCCAATGTGCTCCTTCCAGTCACCACAAAAATTCACCTTTCAGATCATAACCCTCGTAAGATTGGCGTGCACCAGTAAAAAAATTAAAGCTAATCGCTAATCGCCACAATTTTCAAGAAGTACACCCTCTGTCTAAACTAAATAAAGAGAACCACCAAATATAGATTCTCAAAACAAAGCCTAATCAATATGAAAATCCAAGTTAAATACTCAATATCATTCAGTGCAGAGTAACTATTTTCCCCACTTATAAGAACAAACAAGACAGACAAATCATCAGCTCATAATCAGTAATTAGCCCAATTCTTCATAAACCATGTGTAGATTAAGCAACAAAATATTCAAATTGAAAGGCATACCCACATTTTAAAATCACTAATTTGGACAACTTCCAAGCAAATTAATCGTAGAGATGAACAAAAAAACTATCATATGACTATATGAGTGCATTCATGCATACACCCGAGTGTATCATGGGCATGGTACACCCGGGTGTACGATAAAAATTCACCTATAATATTAGTCAAAATTAAAGAACACATTCTAGAAATAAAACAAACAAAAAAGCCTTGAAAAGTATACCTTTCAACAATATACATGAGGGTATGATCATCACAAGAGTATTCAAGATAAATATCAAGCAAACACCCAGAACTGCGATCAACAGCAAATCGAGTGATGGCATTCATAACATCATGGGGAAATGTCACGCAAACATCTGGAAGACTCATGTTAATGGTGGTAAACATGGAAGGTTGTTTACATATCTTGCGAAATAACATGCAAACTTTCTGAACATTTTCGATTATGTGAAATGTGTTTAATTTGGAGAGAATTAGGAACCAAACGTCCTCTGGAAGCTCTGACCAATTAGGGATTTTGTTGTTTTTGTACTTGTTTTTGTTCCTCATTCTCCTCCTTTTATTGCGTTTGCGTTTGATTGATGAGGTTGAAGGTGAAGGTTGGAGAAATTTAGGGTTAGGGTTTCGACGAGAAGAGGAAAGGAAAACCATGGCAGAAGGTGGAGTGAGGACAGTCGACAAATTTTGTGGGGGGACGTTTTGTTTGTAGGACCGACGAGGACGATCTATACTCTATAGTCTATATTCTCTGGAGTCTGGACTAGAGGTGTCAATTCAGTTCAACAGTTCAGTTATGGTTATATCCAAACAGTTCGATTCAAGTTCGATTATGGTTATATCCAAAGCAGTTCGATTCATACAAGTTCGGTTTATAATGATTAAAATTATTAACGGTTCGGTTCGTTCGGTTAACAAATTTTTTGATTCGGTTTAATTCGATTGTTTTTTTTTTCCAGGTTTCGGTTCGATTTGCGGTTTAAACCAGTTATACCCAAAAGCAGTTAAACCAACCAACGGTTGAATCCATAGCGTTAAAACACGTTGCGGTTATTTTCAATTTCGTTTCGATTTATTTCGTATTGTGTGAAAATCACATAACTTCGATAATAATCGCATCGGTTCGGGTAAAAGGTAGTCACATTCTTGTATTTGTTCGGAAAAATGGAACTTCATGCGGGATTTGGCCAAATGCTTTTTTGGGTTTGGTTAAAATTAACGTGGTAAATAAGTGTACTTCAAAGACTTTGCCTCGAAAAAGTCGGTTGTACTTCCCAAAAACGTGCATGAAAGTGACATTGATATATGTGTACTTTACTGATATATTCGACAATTTGGAATAAGACAATTTTATATAAGTCGATATTCAAACTTTTAGTTGTATGCAAATTACATCATGTTTGGTTAAACGTCTCATATCAGTATAAATTCTTATAAACTTTCTCGAAAGACAAGTTAAAATATTTTTTAAAAAGCCGATTAGATTAATGTCTTACCATAACTACATCAGATCAATGGATTAATATATAACTATACTAGTCATTAAGTTCTATGCATTTGAAAACTAAAAACATATAATCAACGTAAAATAAGTTAATATTGGATTAGATCAAGGTATCTATGTGAATCGAAAAGTTGAATCAAGATAACAATACTCCATTTAAGTTAATCGTTAACAAGTTACTCCCTCCATCCCTAAATAGAGTGTCCATTTCTTTAGGTTTTGCTAAACAACGCCCTAGAATTTCCTAGTAACGCCATAAATACAGTATTTTTATACGGTTGTTACATACTTGCATTTCTTTTCTCTCTCCTCCCCTTGACTCACTTCCCTAATATTTTCTCATTTTCAGATTTTATCCCCTTCTTCATTCACTTTCCCTCCCATCTTCTTCCACTCACCACTGGACACCGGTGCCGCCGCACAACCACCACCGCACCACCACTGCACCACCACCGTCGTACCCCACCATCACCCTCTCTCTCTGTTTTTTTTTCATTTACAGTGAATTCTTTTTTTTAAAAAAAAAGGGAGGCGTCCACCATGGACGCCCCACCACCGGTGGAGGCGTCCATGGCGGGCGCTCCACCACATGGTGAGGCGCCGCCATGAACGCCTCCCTTAATTTTTTAAAAAATTTCAAAAAAAGGGAGGCGTCCACCATGGACGCCCCACCACCGGTGGAGGCGTCCATGGCGAGCGCTCACCATGTGGTGGAGCACCCGCCATGGACGCCTCCACCGGTGGTGGGGCGTCCATGGTGGACGCCTCCCTTTTTTAAAAAAAGAAAAAAAAAAGAAAAACCGAGGAGAGGGGGTGGTGGTGGTGATGTGTCGGGGTACGGTGGTGGTGGTGTGTCGGGGTACGGTGGTGGTGGTGGTGCCGTGGAGAAGAAGATGGTGATGGTGGTGGTGGTGGTGGTGTCTTTTGAAATTGGAGGAGGAGGGGTTAGGGAAGTGAGTCAAGGGGAGGAGAGAGAAAAGAAATGCAAGTATATAAATACGGTATAAAAATACTGTATTTATGGCGTTACTAGGAAATTCTAGGGCGTTGTTTAGCAATTCAGTTTTTCTTTTGGGCACAAGTATTAAAATGAAATCATGTGTAGGATCTTAGTTGTATTAAATCATAATTAAATATAGATGTTGGTATACTTTTTATAAATTGTTTATTAAGGAGAGAGAATGTGGGTCATATGGGAAAGTGGGTGATATTATAAAAGTTGAAAGCAAAATAATATTTTAATTTGGTGGACCCATACCAAATAAGGAAATGGGAAATCTATTTGGGACAAACATAAATGGAAAAATGGGCACTCTATTTAGGGACGGAGGGAGTATATTCAATTTGAAACTCATATATCTGAGCCAAATTGAAAGAAATTGATATTAGATTAGATGAATGTATCAATAGTCGGTAAAGAAATTGAAACTCAAAACATTTACTTGAATTGAAACATGTTGTTATTAGAATAAGTGTATCAAGGTAAGTCGATAAACTAATTCAAGATAATAACAGCAGTACATCACTGTACTTAAGTTAATCATCTTTAAGCTGAATTCATTTCGGAACCAAAAGCATCTAATTCAGTTGCAACAAATGTAGAACAATGTAACTCAGTAGACTGGTTCAACATAACAATGCTCCATTTAAGTTAATCGTCTCTAAGTTAAGTTCATATTGAAACTCAAAACATATAATTTGAATTGAAACAAGTTGATATTGGATTAGATCAATGTATCAATTTAAGTCAATAAGCTAATTCAAGATGACATAAGTTCGTTTAAGATAATTGTCATTACGTTGTATTCATTTCGAAACTCAACATCCAATTGAATCAAAATGAGTTTTTATTGGATAAGACCAATGAATGTATCGATGTAAGTTAATTAATTAAGTTAATTTAAGATAACAATACTCAATCTAAGGTAATAATCTTTAAGTTCAGATAATAATACTCAATTTAAGTTATTTGTCTTTATGTGAAGTGTATTTCGATTTTTAAATTAGGTTAATTGTCATAAAGCTAACTTCACTTTAGAATTTTAAATTTATAGTTGAATTGAAACTAGTTGTTATTATAATAGATCAATGTATTAATTTGAATACTAACAATAATATGTAACATGCAGTATTAGTGATAATAAAAAAGATAATTATAATAGTATTAGTAATAATAATAAAAAGTAGTAGTAATAATAATAGCCGTAGTGTTCTTAATAACAATAATAATAATAATTTGTTAGGATAATTTGTCTTCTAAAGGCAAAATCCAAAACCAACTATTGTGCAAAATCTAAACCGTTAGATCATTACAATTAAAGGCACACAAGAAAAACACAAAGCACATGGATCATAAATATTAGCCATTGGATACAAACCATAAAACAATCTAAACCGTTAGATCGTGAACTAATCTCTCACCGTCTCCCTCGTCTCTCTATCCATCTTCCCACCCAAAAATGAAAAACCTACTAAAACTCCCACTCTTTCTCTCTTTCTCTCGCGACTCGCTGCTCCTCCCTTCACCTTCCTTTCCGGTAACCTCCACCGAAATTCGACCACCACCACGCAGACCTTCGCCACTGGCACGCCTCCCTTTGTCGCTGCTCTCTCTTTCCCCTGCTTCCGTAGTTCCGTTGCACCCCTGCACCACGCCACCGCCGCAGCCGTGCCACTACCGTAACCTTGCTCTTTTATCTTTCTTTGCTAGATATGGGACTCTTGGTGAAAAAGCAAGGTGCGAGTTCGTCCTCCACTGATTTTCCAGTTCCTCCTGCTCCTTTATGCGACACTGGTATACTATAAATCTCTGTAAATTTTGAGAATTTTGATTGAGACCTTTGCTTTGGATTTTGTTGAAATTATGTTAGTTTATGGAGCTGAGCAGTAGAAAAAATCTCCCAGACCCCGATTTGATTTTCAATTCTAACTACTTAATTCTTTGAATTTGTTGTTAATTCGGTTTAAATTCTGGAAGCATTTGATATGTGATTGCTTGCATTAGTGATTTTATTAATTTTTGCAATCCTCATCTTTATTAATTTTTTTTATTGGTGCACAAATCCTTGCAAAAGCTTAGCACAAATCCTTGCAAATGACCAAATCAAGATGGTCTGAAGACTAATGATGCAGAATTGGTGCACCCCAACTCCTAAATCCCCAACCACAACAAGGGATGGATACCAGGAACACTGTATGTCAATTACTATATGCCAATCTGAAATGTAGCAACGATATCTTGATATACGGTTTAAAACGTTAGTTTTTAGACGTATACTTTGACTTGATTCTTGCTTTGTTGAACTAAACCAAAAGCAGACTCATACAATATGCATCTGGATTCTCTACAAGTACACTCATTATATGTTATGGATGATTAAGCTATTTTATAAATAAATTTTGCATCCCTCATCTTTATTAATTTTTTTTATTGTTAGTTTTAATTTCTCACATCTGAATATTCTCTAAATTTACCTCGATTATAAAATTTTCACTTGTCCACTAATCTAAATCTAGGTATTTGGCTGAATTTTGTTGTATTGTGCGTATTAGTAATTTGTCGATAGTTAGGTTTTTGAGTCAATCTGACTATGTGAGTTAAATTGTTAGTGATTGAATTTCATCTAGATCTGGCTATTTGACTATGTCGATAGTTAGGTTCTTGTAAGTTTATCATATTCTAGATTTGTATTGATTTGAAGTTCTAATTTGTGCCTTTCTTTTTTGGTAGGGATGAACAATTTATCTTGAGGATGAAGAATTGAAGATACAATCCCTCCTGTAAAAAAAAAAAGAATACAATCTCTAAATAATTTGCTTTGAGCTTGATTTTTATTGTATCTTGTTTTCTTTCTTCTTTATTTTAATTTCAGTTTTGTTGTAATGTACATTTTACTGTATATACTTCATTGTAATTTAATCTTGTAAGTTTACTAAAATCTAGATTATCAATTTCAAAAGCTTTGAGTATTTGTACTTTTTGATATCCTTGTCCTCATATCTCAACTATAAAGAAAAATTTAAGTGAATAACTATTTTGTTATTATGTTGTTATTGATCGAATTTATACTACCTACGTATTTATTTATTTTGCAACAAATGTCTTTTTGCACAAATACTAAGGAAAGAGGAGAGAGATTAAATTCATATATTAATAATAAAATTATCATGATAAATTTTCAAGTGAAAGTATATTATAAAGTTGGGTAAAATGTAAATTCGGTTTGGAGCGTAAAATCAGTGAACTTGACATAATAGAAAATTACCAAGAAATTAAGTTATGTCATAAATTCAAGTACTAATAAAAAATTATCATTATAAATTTTTTATATGAATTGGAGTACTATCATGAATTTGGGTAAGATGTGAATTCGGCTCGAGTACAGTTAAAAATCAGTTTAAAACAGTGTCAATTTAAATCGGTTTCAGTTCAGTTTCAGTTTCAGTTTGAATCAGTTCAGTTAATTCAGTTTAATATTCAGTTCAGTTCAGTTCAGTTGATTGATCAACTTTTCAGTTTTTCACAGTTATTTTCAGTTTCAGTTCAGTTTTGGTTTTTCATTTACAATTTATTTCAGTTTCAGTTCAGCATTTTTCAGTTGATTTCAGTTACAGTTATTCTCAGTTCAGTTTAATTCAGTTGAAATTTCAGTTATTTCAGTTCAACCAGCAGTCATTAACCAAACTGACAGCTCTAGTCTGGACTCCTTAGATTGTGCGCGATAAAAAAGTATAACGCGCCCCTAAAATTTCTAATAATGTCCTAAATATGTATTCTTATACTGTATTTGTATATCCTCTTTCTACCGTTTCCCTAACTTCTCCTTCCCCTTCTTCTTCCACCACCACCACCTAATTTCCGGCGACACATCATCTCCTCCAGCGAGCTTGACGTTATTGCCGACAACCCAAAAATTGAATTTTTTTTTAGAAAAGCATAGGATGCAGTTTGTTGGAGAATTAAAGGATGAAGTTGTTTATGGATACTCATCTTCAGCTTGTTAGGATTAAACTCCCCAAACATTCTGATGATGATGGTATATTTAGAATTACGAGTCTGTAAAAACTCCCCAAAATTTGTTGTTCGATTGTTTTTAGGGATTTGGGGTGTGGTGGACTAGTGGTGGAGTGGTGGTGGTGGAAGAAGAATGGAAATGAGAAGGTATAAAATACAGTATAAATATATGTATTTAGGGCGTTAGTAAGAAATTTTAGGGCGTCAAATAGCAAAACCCAAAAAGTACAAACCATGTATTATGCACTAGGGAGCACATTGCTCATTGTGCACACAAATGAACTATTATTCATACAGAAGAACATGAACATTTTTCAACAACTTTTCAAGATAAAAAACACACAATTTAAAATTAAAGAACATATAAATCCCATATTAAAAAATAACATAGGTCGTAATGAAAAGAACATATTGTAAATGAACATCTAGTTTCAATTAAAAAGAAGAACTACATTATTAAATTAAATGGGTTGAAAAGGTAGGAGATGAAAGAAAAAAAAGAAAAAAACCTAAACCTAATTTTCTCTCCAACTGCCCCTTCTTTTCCCCTACCATTCTTCATCAGTCAGGGGCTGTCATGGATGATTTCATCCATAGTAAGTCCCCTTCTCCTCTTTTATTTTTAATTTAAGTTTATTTTATTGTTTTGTTGAATAAATTAGTCTCTCTTTATGAGAGTTCCTTGAGCCCTGCTATGGGGATTTTATTCTCTGTTACGGAGATCTCCTGCTCCCCTTTGGGAGTTGTGACTTGTGAGTCTAATTTGTTTGTCTTTGGGTATGGGAAATTGTTCTTATTGGTTGAAATTTAAAACTATCAACATAAATGTATTGGAAACTCGGATGCGGTCAACATGGCTCGATCAATAATGCTCTTCCCCAAACTATATCAGAATGATAAACTTCCTCATCAATAGCTGCTTGATTCAGCAAATACAAGGGGACTGTGTTGTATTGCTCGATCTGGTTAATTCATTGTAATTTATCTGAAAACGAATTTGATTTGATCCTGTTTGATTGCATCTTGTTTTTATTTTATACCTATTGTAGATGCCCGTTTGACCTTCAATTATTAAAATTTCTCAATAAAAAAAAGTTTCAATTAAAAGAATATATCTTTTAAATTCAAATTTGAAAAAGGAATCTCCCCAACAATAATTTTTTTTTAAAAGGTAAACAAGTTGTAATATTTAAGGAAACAAATAACAACATTTTTCTTAAAATCATGGATTTTTAAAATATGAAAACTACATCGTTTAGCAGAGGGTGCACCGTCTTCTACATTCACTTGGGTGCATGTTCCTATTTGCAAAAAAAAAAGCACATATACTCGGTAACTCAGATATTCCTCAACTATCCTTTTATGCACGTGATGCGTGTGAAAAAAATACTTACTCCGTTCTCGAAGAGATAAGTGTTTTTGTCATTTCAGAACATAAACAAACACTCTCTCTTTTATGCTTGACAATTATAAGTTTATAACAAGGTTTGACAATCACGTGTTATTCACGTTAGCACGCTACCAAACTCAAATGGATTGTAGTTGGGCTACGACGAGGTCACATCCTCACAGGTCATTCAAGAGGGAGGAAAGCAACAAATGGGGTCGTGTGTATTCAGGAGGGAGATAAATTTACGGTAACGTGCTCAAGTGAATGCAAGTGATGGTCAGACCTCGTTTTAATGATCAAACTTAACAAAAACCGTTATGGGTAGTGTTTTGAAAGGATGTCGCTATAAAAGGTAGTTTCATTGAAAGAAAATCAAAAAGTATTTTTTTTAAGAAAGGAAAATTGTTGATTGTTGTAACTTGTAATTTGTAAAAGATAGTTTTTTGAAAAAATTTCAAAAGTAAAATTACAAATACAAATATATTCTCCATGGACTTCTCTTCTTTTTACTCGGAGACGACAATTTCAAATTCCAATCAAACCCAGAAAACTAACAATAAAAAATGCGATGTACCACCGTCGTTATCAGGTCAACCACCCGACTGGGAAAATTTTTCCCGCCAAATTTCACTCTTCTGGTAAACTAATTTGGCTGATATTTTTCGCCTTCTATCTTCTCCCCTGGAATTTCAGTAATGCACAGAACATGTTTGATGTTTTGCTTCAATGGAAGATATTTCTTTTTTGGGCAATGAATTTGGAGTTGAGTTCTATGCTGGGGTTTTATGTTATTTTACTTCTGTTATCTTGAATTTATTAATTTCAACATAAACCTTCACTTTGCTCGAAGCACAATAACACTCACATAAATTACTCATTTTTATTCTTAATCTTTTGTTTTAGTTTCTCATTGATTTGTCTCTTTGTCATATTTGTGGGTAATCAAGGATTTTTAGTGTACAAGAATTTCAAGCTGTTAATGGAGGAATCATTGTATTACTTCTGTTTTATGCAGGATTTGATTTGCTTCTTCCAGCCGTGCTTCAACATCGATGAGGTCGAATACGTATGCTTGGCACTTGGTAAGCTTATGCTCTCTAGCCCTCCTTTTTATTCCATCATCTTATTCTGCTTGAAACCCTTTAGATTTTGGTTGTATGTAATTTAAATAATTTGTTTTATTCAA